>QANU01065503.1:320677-373879 GCA_003254905.1 Nissolia schottii | reverse complement strand
CAGAGACTAAAATCAAAAAACAAAATTTATCAAGGATTCAACCGCAACATTTTTTTAATAGAGTGCAAAATCAAAATTCACAATTTATTAGAGCACAAAAACTTATTTAACCCTAATATACAACTATTTTAGATTAACAATGCATAAAAATTAAATTCATAATTAGTTTAAGAAGTTAACTTCATTGTATAAAGTGACATTAAATAAATATTTTGATGTATATAAACAAATGACCAACTTGATAATAAGTATGTTATTAGAAGATTGAAAAATAGTTTTCAAATACATCATTCGAGTAAATTCGTTTCTTCTAGTAGCTATGTTATAAAATTAAAAATAAAAAATCCTCGTAACACATTTGCGCTTAAATTCTAATGTGAATTGCGGTTTCTTCTAAGGTGTCTAGACATATGAGAAATATACTACCAATCAGAATGTGAAGCAGGTGAAGTTTGAGCAAATGACGGTGTTAGACACGAGAAACTGCGGAAGCAATATTTTACTTCCACTTCTAATTTATGGCGGTCAAATCAGGGAATGTAGCCTGCGAAAGCCAGGAAAGCATAGAACCAAAAGCTCATCCAAATTCAGACAAGATTTGTGCTATGATATGATCATCAAAATCAAATAAAATAGCAGTAGTCGGAATACGTTCATTCATACACGATGACCTTTCGACCCCCAAAACATGCCTCCAGTGCCCCCACGGAAACACACGCGGCGCCGTTTGCATCGAAGTTTTGAAACCCCGCTTTCGAATTTGGCGCCACCCACAGTCTTTAACGGTCAAAAAGCGTCGTAGACGGGGCAGGGGGAGACCCAATAAATACGCGGGATTTACGAAAAACAAAATAAATAAATGCAATAAAAAAAAAGAGTGGGCCCCAATAACCCCCTTGAGAGCTGTCAACGACGTGGCACCACTCAATTCTTTTGGTTCTTCTCATCACGCGAGGCCTCTCCTCCACCTCCACCTCCACCTCGGACATTGCCCTTTCGTAAGTGCTAAAAGACGCTCCCCCCACACACGCTAGCTGTGGGCTGTGGCTACCCATTCTCGAATCCCATTCATTTCGGCTTTAGGCTTTTAGCCCACACCATTGTCTACTGCCCAAATCTTCTAAAAACACCAGGGCCCCATGCCCTCTTTGGCCTCCACAATATCTTTGCGGGGATAATAAGTGGACCCCACCGCCGTCCCTTTTGGCGGGAACCATGTCCCTTCCCGCCATATATTATACCTTCAAAAACCCGTCCTTCTCATGAGCCAACGGCCGTTTGTCCCTTCCGAAGACGTCCATGCCTGCAGCCTTAACGGCGGACCGCTGCCGTTAGTAGCCGGCAGCTGTTGCTACTGCCACGTCGGACAGGCCGTGCTAGTTGCTTTTATGACGTTCTTGCATTGCATGTGACATAGGGAAACATTTCACATTGAGCTCCAATATCCTCGTGTGGGTCCCTTCCCGATCCTTTTTTCGGAAGACAATTTTTTTCTTCTTTTTTTTGTGGAGATCGTTTCATTCTTTGACACGTGTCGGAAGATTCACGATTGAAATTAAACGGCACCGTTAGATGGAAGGCATGATGATAATGCTGATTCTCCTCCCTAGGTCCTGGAGGTACCTCCACGACTACGTTAGAATGAGTCATGCGTGCGCGTATGTTGTTCGCAACCAATCCCGTTACAACTTTTTCTAATATGGACCATTTGTTAGTAATTAATTATGAATCATCATACCTAATGATATTGAAATTTATATGTAGAAAAATAAGAAATGTCATAATTAGCGGTTGACATATTCGTTACTTATTCTAGAAACGGGAAAAATAAATGATTTGACGAATGGAGTGATCTACATGCATGCGTGAGAACAAAAATTGGAAAAAGGAATGTTGAGATGGAAGATGATTTGAATTTTAAAATGAAATGAAAAATTGAACATGTAGAAAAAATATATTGCCACAACAGTATGTGGAAAAATGCAACTCATATTAGTTCAAATCGTTCATGTTGCACATACTGTTATTAGGAATTCCAAACATTAGAAACAAGATATTTTAATTTAAATGATGAGAAAATAAATCTCATTTATTTTCGGAATTAATTAAAGATACTATTGAAATATATGATTGATCGTGATGATGAACTGGAATTGGGAATTAGGTGAGAACGAACATTCTTTTGTTGGGGGTTGGAGTATGATGGAATCAATGGACAAACACGAGGCAAAGGTACGGATAAATACAAATGAGTTACGGTTATAAGCAATGTCGATGATCAAAACGATACAAAAAAATACACTGCACAAGGAGAAATACAAGAAAAAACCGGCCAAAACAAGGGACAGCGAAAAAAGCCGATACGAGCGGTGTTGTCACGTGACGACGTCATAATATTCGTCGTGGCGCACCTTAATTAGTTACCAAGACGAAATCGATTGTTACCTGGGCCACAGACGTGCCACGTGGCTCGATCCCACTCGTTCATCAAGAATCAGCTACTCTCAGGCCTCACAGCTCCTCCCATCTCGCGGTGAGTCCAGAGCACGCAAAGCAGCATCTCTGGATCCCTCGTGTCGTGCCAGCTGGATCGCCAACTAACCTGGATCGGTACATGACACGTGTCATCGTGGTTGGGTGACCTATCAGTAAAGATTGCTGAGGGTAGAAAAGTAAAAAACAGCGATTTCGGTCAGCTACGGGCAGACGAAGAGGGCAGGCGTTAGTCACGCCATGTCACACTGCCTCATAACATAACAACCGTAAAGGGGTCGTTTCAAAAATTTATTATTTCGAATTTCTGAATAAAATACTCCTATAAAAGAAGGGTAGGAAGAAAAATGTCATAAATATAAATACCTAGTGTGTATGCGTTGTGAGGACGAGGGAGAGTTAAGAAAGAGAGCAGAGAGAGAGAGAGAGAATAGTAACTCTCGCACCCTCTTCGCAAACGCACAGGGGGAAGGCGAGACAGTTTTGGTAAGGTGCGGGTTTTATGGCGATTCAATCGAAGGTGGAAGCGCAATAAAAGCCACCGTTTGGAATTTAAGGCGTTTCTATCTATATAGACCTCGCGATACATGAGAATCACGTTCTGAAACGTCGTCTCGGTTGAGTGCTGTTAAAAACAGGGTAGCTACTTTTACTCCAGTGTGTGCTGAAACTGAAAGCTGAGGGTTTCCCCTTTCTCTCGGCGGGTTTCTGAAGAAGCTAGAGACGCAGAAAATGGAGTGGTCAGCTTGTACGGACGAATATGAGAAGCTCGTGATTCGGATGAGCACTCCTAGGTCAGTAGCGTTCATCTTCTTCATTTCTTAAAATGACTTTCCCATTTTGTTTCGATTTTTTTTTTCTTTTTTTTTTTCTTTCTTTTCACATTTCGAAGTGATTATAAGATGTAGGAGTGTGCTAGGGGTTTCAGATTTGTCAAGTGTCATCTGATTTTCTTTGTTTATCTTCCTTCTCCCACCGTTTTTGTGAATTTCCCTATCTGATTCTGCCATTTTTTAACTCCTGCAATAAAACTTTCGGTAATGTTCATGATTGTGAGATATGATTCCAGATCTCGTAATTTGAAATTCTCGAGAGACTTTCATCACGTTTTGAAAATCAGTTGCTATGTCCATGTTTTCGTATATTTATAATTTCCTTTCTCATGAGATTTCTTCATGTTCTTAATCTTTTGAAATAGTAGCAATGGGCCAAATTTCCTATATAAGGGTTACAAAGCAGATTTTCCTAATTCCCACCGACATTTCAAATTGAATTGTGCCAACAACAATATTTAAACAATTTTCTGACTCTTCTATTTCCTTCTCGTGCCTATTGTCTTTTCTTCCAGATTTTTTTTTTTCTTTATCTTTAACGCTTACGCAAACATTCATTATTTTTATTTTTTTTTGAAAAATTGCAATAAGTCTTAGAAATTCCGGGGAAAAAAATTGACTGACTTTAACCTTCTCCCTGCAAAACAGGGTCGTAATTGACAATGCCGTGTGCTCCACATCTACAATAGTCAAGGTAACGCCAAATTTCTTCATTTTGTTTTGAAAAACTGTTGGTTTTCATGTAAATCAGAAAACTAATAATAATAATAATAATAATAATAATAATAATAATAATAGTAGTTATCTTTGCTTTGATATAATTCACAGGTTGATAGTGCTAGAAAGCATGGAATTCTCTTGGATGCGGTACAAGTGCTCACAGATTTGAACCTTTCAATTAAGAAGGCCTACATTTCCGCTGATGGCAGGTGGTTCATGGATGGTAAGCTGTTTTTACTTTCCCTTGTCAATCCGCAGTGGTAATTTTGATTCCTGGAGCGCTAAATCTTTGATTATTTAATACACAGTTTTCCATGTTACGGATCAATGCGGAAACAAGTTAACAGATGAGAGTGTTTTAAGATACATTGAACAGGTATTAATTGTGGCTTTTTGAAGTTCTAATTTCATTTAATTTAATTTACAAGATGTTGCTGATAATTGATGTCCTGTTTGTTATAATTAGAGTTGATTAGTATCGTTCTGAATTTCTGTCTTTGTGTGTTAACAGTCACTAGGCAGCATTCACAATGGGAGAATCAATGGCTCAAATGGTCTCACTGCCCTGGAATTAACCGGCACGGATCGTGTTGGTCTTCTTTCAGAGGTGTTTGCTGTACTCACCGAGCTGCAGTGTGACGTGGTTGATGCTAAGGTTTGGACTCACAATGGCCGCGTTGCCTCCCTAATCTATGTGAAAGACTTGGATTCTGGGTCCACTATTGAGGACTCTCAGAAAATTAATAAGCTTGAAGCACGTTTAAGAAATGTTTTGAAGGGTGACAACGACATTAGGAGTGCGAAAACATCCATTTCTAATTCTGTCATGCACACCGAAAGAAGACTGCACCAAATGATGTACACTGACCGTGACTACCAAAGGAGTCCCATTTTCAAGTTCAATTTTGAAACCCCATTAGTGACCGTCCAAAACTGGGCAGAAAGGGGTTACTCGGTTGTGAATGTTCAGTGCAAGGATCGAATAAAGCTTTTGTTCGATGTTGTATGCAATTTGACAGACATGGAATATGTTGTGTTTCATGCAACTATTAACACAAAAGATGATCAAGCTTACCTGGTAATTATTTGACATGAAGTGTCTTGTTTTTTGTCTGGTAGCTTGGTTTATGTGCTCAGTTAACGATATTCAAATTGTCACTTCAGGAATTTTATATAAGGCATAAAGATGGCACCCCAATTAGCTCAGAACCGGAGCGTCAACGCGTGATTCAGTGCTTGCAAGCTGCTGTGGAGAGAAGGGCATCTGAGGTATAGCATATTCTTTTTCACTTATATATTCGTTGATGTGAATGAACATGCCAAGATTAATTAATTTCTAATTATTTGATTACAGGGTCTTAGGCTCGAATTAAGTGCTGAAGACAGACAGGGTCTTCTAGCAGAGGTGATGAGAACGTTCCGAGAGAATGGATTAAATGTGACAAGGGCTGAGATATCCACCATAGGGGACATGGCTGCAAATATTTTTTATGTAACGGATGCGATTGGATACCCGGCTGACTCTAAAGTCATCGAATCTGTTAGACATAAAATTGGGTTAAACAATTTAAAAGTGAAGGAGTTGCCGTTCGTACGTCATCAGAAGGCAGAGAGTGAAGATCAACCAGTTGGAGTTGGTGGGGCAGTGTTGCTGTCTCTTGGGAGCCTCGTGAGGAGGAATCTTTACAATTTGGGTTTAATCAAATCTTGTTCTTAAAGAAGAAAAGTGTGAGGAGGGATGGAGGGAATTTAAGAGGGTGGAAGATTATCTGCAACTTTATTATAGCGTAGTAATATTCTTTTCTTCAGGTTTGCGCATTGTGTACATAATAAAGTAAAGGTGGAATTTGGTGATAGTAGTTGTTCCTAGTTGGTAGAGTTGGATTTGGTTGGTGAAAAAAAGATTGGTATACACATAGCTAGAGGGGATGGGCCCCTCACTATTTTAAATGCTTTGCTTGAGGAAGTAAAGGATCTGCACTAGAGAGGGGCATATTGCAGGAGAGGTTGTTGGGCCTTGGTGGGAACGGTTGTGAAATGGTAAAGTATGGGATTGGATTCTTGGTGGCACAGCACACAGGGTTTAGGTAGAACAAACTGGGTTCATACACGCACTCATTAAAAAATATATGTACATAACGACGTTTGGATCATTATTATTATTAAGTGGTTGACTCCATTCTTTAATTTTATTAACTTCGTTTCTCTAACTGTCTGCTGCAGCACGCTAAAAATTGCGTTCCAATTTTTTTTGGGGTGGCTCCACTTTGTGCCACTAGCACAAATCTTGTTAGATTTAGCGGGCCCCTAGGAAAGAACACAAATTATTACGAGTAAACACGAAGGAAAGGGATTTAAATTCGTCCATGAAGCAAAGGGACGGAAAATTTTTGAACAATTCAATCATATTTTTAAGATGTCAAAGTTATAATTTAGTTGTTAAAACATGTTTTTAGAGAACGTTTGATATATTGCTTTTAAGATTATTAGGTAATTTATATCGCATCTTAGATTATATGTTACATTGCTGTGTTTGGTAATAAAAAAGATTATGAGGTAATATACATTACTTATTATTATTATTATCATCATCATTTATTTATTTATTTTATTATTATTTTTATTATTTATTTATTATTTTTATTATTACTATTTTTATTTTCATTATTATTAGTATTTAATTTTTTGTTTTAATATTATTATTATTATTATTATTATTATTTATGATTATTTAGAGGTGATAATCCAGATAGATACTTTTCGTAAAGGTAATTCCCATGACCACTTTAAAGACAAGGTAGATTACTTGAATAATTCATTATTAGTAATCTTGTTACACTAAACAGGTTAATTTAAATTAAATCTAGATAGATTGCCTCATATCAAGTACCACAAATCCAAAATGAAATTCATAAGAAGTAATTGTTGTATATTAGTAGTAATTTCTTTTTAAAAAAAAAATACATTTTCATTTCTGTTTCATGTTGACGCAAGGCTGATGGATTAACATTTACAAAAATACTATATGTACACCTAATTTTATATACCCATACATACACCATTAATAATGCACAAACTTTATTCTCACGAGCGCACAAATATTACAAACTTGTAAATGATACTCTCAATTATAATTAATTAAGTGTACAAATATTACATGAATTAAAATACAAACTTTATGTATATAAGTACGAGGTGTATGTATAGTATATAGTTTTTGTTGTACGTGTAACAGAACTCTAACGTTTAATAGGGAAGAACGTATTAGACTTCATGCAACCGTTTGTCCATATGAAGTTTGGTGTTTTTTTTTTTTTTATTGTTATCAGCCCAAAAATGCCTAATAGTTTGGCAAAAGAATTTTTATCGTATAGCGGCTTTAACCCATATTATATACTATGATTTTTGCAAAATGAGGTGGAAGTATTTTTTTTAGATGTTTCCTTTTGTTTTTTTTTCTAAAGGAAATCACTTTATAATTGAAAACAACAATGCTAATATTTCATATTTTCTCAATCTACATTTATATTTATATATATATTTAGATTAAGACCTCTAAATATGAAGAGAAGACTCATTTAATAGTCCTGAAAGGTTGAAAAAAACAATGACAAAAAATTATAAATATAGTGAGATAAGGTAAGATAATTTTTTTTTTTGTGTTACAAGTAACTCTCTTAATCTCACATCAGTCAAGATAAAATGTAGTAGGCAAAATTTTTGTTATAAAATGAATGGAGTTATATTAGATTTCTTGACATGTATTGCTCACACACTTAAATCAAGATTTGAAACTAAATCTTGTTTTGAACTCGCGATACATAAATATTTTACTTTATTTGCCCTATTAATTAATTTGCTTTATTAATCTATTAACTAATTTCTAAAAGAAGTTTAAATTTTGTAAAAACAAGTTAATTTATTAATTGAAATATTTTGGTGAAGAACTAGTGACGAATTAGCAATAAAATTCTTTTTGAAATTTGTTATATTCGCATCAGATTAGCTACTAATTAGTGCCAAATTTACAATGAATGTTGTGAGGGATTAACTACTACTTCTCGCTAATTTGCGACGGCTTAAGAAACTATTTTCATCATAAAATGGTTATAAATTAGCGATTGAATATCAACTAATAATTTCATCGCTAAAATAAATTAGCTACGGATTAACAGATATAATTTTCTCCAAGACTAAGTATCCATCTATAAATAATGATTGCAAAATTAGTCATTAATCCTTCATTAATTGAATTAATAATCAATTTTGTCCTCATTGATGTGCAAAATTCTTATAATGTATTATTTTTTTTTAGGTTGCCTGCCCAGTATCCAAGGCTTTGCCTTGACTAATCCGGCGGGAATAACTGCGTACACAAGGTCTCGAACTCGGGACCTTGCTTAAGCGATACCAAGCCGCTTACCACTTGGACCAACCCCCATTGGTTTTTTATAGTGTATTATTGAAATGTATTTAACCCTATTATTTTACCAATAAAATTGAAAAAAAAAAAAAAAGGCTCCATCATGCACTAGAAAGAGGGAAAAAGCCAACTCTCCTATTAAGTAAAAATGGCGGAGAATTGTTTTATGAATTAGGTTCACAAGTAATTCACGAAAAAATCTCATTTTTTTCCCATTTACCAAACACAACCTCAAAGTAAAATGGCTTGTTAAATAATAACTCACGGTTTTCGCATGCATTACATGATTTGGACAGGTGGAAATCTCAATATATATATACACACACACGGAATATATCGGAGACGTGCCATATCACGTGAAATTAATCTAAATTATGGGTTGATATTTGACATAGATGCGAAGGATGCAGTATCATGTGCAACACACTGCGTGATGAAGACCCAAAGGCATGGTACCCATCCAACTTGTATATGCAGCATTTATGCAGTATCATCCCACATTGATTTCTGTTTTATATATTTAATGCTATGGGGTACCAGTAACAACTTTTGCTTTTCATTCTAGTAGTTGTATTTCCTATCAAGTGTGATGTGCCCCCCACAAATTCAGGGTTTTGTTCCGGCTTTCCCTCTTACTTTAAAGGCCGCTGATCCCTAATTAGTAGCAGACTAGCAGTTTTCAGTTTGACATAATAATCCTCTTTATTTTGACTCTATCAATTATATGGTATCGGTTGAGTTATTTACATTCAGACTCTATTATTAAAAATTTGACTCATTCAATTTAATTAATTTGACTATTGAAGGGCCTCTCATGTGAGATAAGAATCTTTTAGCAAAGATTTTTGTCATTGCCACTCAAGAATATTGATTAAGGGATTAAGTTTCTCTATTATTTTGGTATGACTCTAATATTATTTAATATGCTAACAATGGTAATTAAGTTCTATAAAATAGTAGATGTAATTAAAAATAAAATATAAATAAATAGTAATTAATTAATTTTCTTTTTTAATTTGGATAATTAAGTATTTTTCTCAATTTTTGTAGTAAATTATCAAAGAACTCTAACTCAACTAAAACTATTATTTCTCTCCCTTAAGGTCTCCATAGGTCACAACCAATTAGACACATGGTAATGTTCTTTTAATCCAGTCCATAAAAAAGTCTCAATAGGGCGCAGCGCAACTAATTATTAATTAGAGACACTATGGTAAAGTTTCTTTAATTATGTCTATCAAAACTACATAAATTATAACATTACTCTTTTTAGTCGGACTTCAGTAAATTTGTGAGATAAACACATAATTTATCTTTCATATTGGAGTTTTGTATATTACTTCTTAATGAGTTTAAAGTAAAAAATTTTCATTTTTTTCAGCGCACACATTCAATTTATTTAAAACTTTAAGAGCATACTATTTTAATAAAATATTTTTATTTTAATCTCTTTAACAAGTGATCTACTTGTTAGCTTTTTTCTTGATATTTATTTGGTTTTAATTGATTTTTAGAGTATTTTTTATTAAAAAATACTACAAGAAAAACACGCATTACCGTCGGAGTTAGCGTCAAATTTTTTTTCAATTACCGTCAATTTTTTTCACTTTCCGTCGGACACTATACCGACGGTAATAACCTCGATGAAAACTTATTACCGTTGGATGTGGAGAGTCGACGGTAACGGCAGCCCAAGAATTGTTCAAATTGAACTGTTTACCGTCGAACACAATCGATGACAATTATATTAATATTTTAATTTGAATTACAGTCGGCTAATTAGTTTATATTTGCACATATTTTATGACAAATTACCGTCAAAAGTATCTAACGATAATTATATTAATATTTTAATCCAAATTTTCGTCGAATACTTGTGTGGGCAGTTTCTGACGATAAAAAAAATTAAATAAAAATATATATTATTTTTATTATATTTTCAAATATTATATTATTGTTTAATGGAATTAATTATATATTTAATAATATAATTATTTAATTAAATAATAAATTAAATAAATTATTTTTTAATCTTAAAAATTATATATAAAATAAATACATAATTATATAATTGTTGAATTAGATACATATTAAATTCAATAATATATTTAGTAATTATAATAAATAATTTGGTAGTTATCTAATACCAAAAAATGACAATAAAATATAAAATTAAAAGGTATAATTAGCTCTATTTATTAAATATAGATGTACATTTAATTAATTAAATTATTTTTTGTATTAAATATAATAAATAATTATATGCAATATACAACCCTAATAGTTACCTATTAATTGTAATACATAAACAGTACTCTATCCCTATAAATTATTAACTACCAATTAAGAAATGAATTTGTACAATAGAACTTAATAAGAAAATTATACATAATATTGAAATGAAATTGTGTTACAAATTGTCAAATAATTACATATACTATTCTGAAAGTTCTAAACTGTCATTGTTACTCTCAGAACGAAGTTCATCATCAAAGTCTTCTTCTTTGTCGTTGTATTGTAAACATCGATTTCTTGATCACATGCATGTTGTTGGAGGTTAGGGAGTTCAACAATGTCAGGGTGATCATCAAATGTACTATTGACTAATGTTGTAGGGTTCTGAGACTCAACAATTATAGTTGCCGGAATAGGCTCCGACAGTTGATATGCTTGATCAAATGTATTGTCTGAAGATTCGGTGTCATCAAACTTAATTCGACCACTTGGCTTGCATTTTATCACAACTTTTCCAACTTGATTGGCTACCTCCCAGATAGTTTGCGTAATAGACTTATCTTGCTCTTTCAGCAACAATGAACGAATCATACCCCCTGTACCGCGGTGTATGATTAATCTCAATGGTCTTGTAGTCGGGGTGAGTTCGAGTTCTGTTAGGATCATACCAATCATAGTAGAAAAGTACAACATGATGAGACGGACCATCGTGTGCATATTCCAATTCAATAATTTGTTTAAGCACTCCGTACCAATCATTGGTTGTTTCGGAAACATTAGAATATTCCCCTTTAACCCAAACCCCACTATTGTTTGTCCTTTGTCCAGTTGCCATTTAGATGTGTGAAATTTGTATCTGTTAACAAAATAAATGGGCCAACAAATTGCTTTGTTCAGAGGTCCCCAGTCGCTGCTACAATGACTTTGCACCTATATTGATTTTAAAAACTAAGTCATACGTATCTGATTACGATAAAGGAAATCGTTCAATTGAAATGTATAGTTTAAAGTTAAAGGCATACATAATTTGCAAACCACGAAGGAAACATTTTATCGTCGCATTAATCACAAAATTGTTGTTGAAACATCTTGAAAACACGCATCAACGTAATTAACATTTTTAGAAATTGTGTATTAGAACTGTAAACAAGATTATAAGGATTGATTGAACTTACTGATAATATGGAAGCACTTCTTCACAATTCAACAAAACAACCAAGTGAGCTGCAACCCTTTCTTGCGTATTCAACCAATAAGCGTTTACTCTTCCAGTTGTGCGTCCAGTTTGATTGAAAATTGAAAATGTCGACTGATTAGGCATTGCACCACCATCATCTTTACGTCCTACTGTGGTTCTATTGTAATTAACATTAGCACCAAAGTAGTACAAACAAAAATAAGAAGTTTCCTTCGACAGGAATGCCTCGCATATGGACCCCTCAACTTGAGCCCTGTTTTTCATAGTTCTTTTGAACAGTCCTAACAAAATATACTCTTTTGATATCCCAAAAGCAGACCAAATATTCGATATATTGTTTAAGGACGACTTGATAATCATTCCCGAAGGGGTAAAAATGTCATCGGCAGAAGAATTAAAGGGTCATCGATTATGTAAACACCATTTATCTTATACTCACAGGACTAACAATTGTGTTCATTTCGGGGACCTTATACAAATGAGGATAGACAAAGGCAAGTTAAAGTTTGGTGACAAGACAAGAATGATGGTCAACACTGATCCTTTTGAGATGAACTCTTCTTTTGTCGAAGTCACAACCTTGGCCGTGATAATGATTAGGATTGGTGGCTACGAGATGACAAAAGACGACTATGTGGAAGATTACAAGCTAAGTCAGTTCGAAGAAGAGAAAAAGCCCATACATCCTCAGGCAGTTGAAAGGTTGGTCGACTTCCTACTAATACAAAAGGAGGAAGATGCTGACATAGCATCATGCCCTAGATGCAACACTATATTTTCAAGGGTCACTGCGAAGGAATATGAAAAAGGTTAAAAGGTTGACAGACTCGAAAAAATGAGATTAAAGAGCTTAACTAAAACTGAACATGTATGCCTTGAGTTCCACCATACCACACAAAAAATGAAAAACATGGTGGTGGTCAACGAAATTCTAGAAGGGATGACTGCAAGGACGATGGTACCCCCTGTTCTAGTAGTCAACAACACCTGGGTTCAGAACTTGAGAACCCCTGCACCTTATTCAGGCAAAGGTCAATGGAATAAATGGAATAGGAACTAGAGGAGGTTCAGAGAGTAAGGGTTGAATGTGTGGAAGCGACCAGAGGTAAAAGAACATTAAAAGATGAAGCACACGACAAAGCTGTATTTGAGGACGAGTTTTCCGTAGAAGACCTTGGCAGGAAAAATATGCAATGGAATTTGGATGAATCTAGGGAAAGTGCAATGTTTTTAGGGGCATCATCAAGTAGGGCGATCCCCAAGGCTACCTTTAGGTCTTTTCAACCCTGCAAATCTATATAAATGGGCTCGTAAAATAAAGTAAAATCTTTACATACAATACGAACTTGAATAATTAAAAAAAAATACAAACACTCTGTTTGTAGTTCACTAAAGCACTCTACTAACTGACATGAAAATAAATTATCTTAAATAACTGAAATAAAAACTAAAGATAACTTCACAAAAATGTGATCACCAAGAATATGGTCTACTCGAATCTACTGAACAAGGGGAGTATCTTCGTTAATGCTATCTGAAAAAAAAAGGTTGATAAGGGGTGAGGTATCGCTTAGTGAATGACAAACCCCACAACGACATGGGATAATTCGTAAACATGACATGTAGATGCAATACATCATATAATTCCAACCATGAAAACATTATATAATTATAATACATAGTACGTAAAAGCATTTGAAAATATAAATAAGTTGGGAGTTCTCTAGATAAATGAATCCAAGCAATACAATTTAGTTGTTCTTGACATGTCTGGGCTTTATGGTCTTGCCCTAATCTACATCACATGAGACATGACACTGTGCCTCACGAGCTGCCTATGTCTAGGCTTTATGATCTTGCCCTAATTCTACATGAATCCTATTTTACGTTATGATCGTACAATATACTGGAGTCAACGTGAGTTGTTGATGACTTATAGTTCTACCCTAGATCTACTCCCTTAAAAACAATTTAATAACATGAACATTATAACATAAACTCATTAATTGATAAATAATTCAAATACATGCACAATAACATATTAAGTGCATAAAGATGTATGGTCCCGTGTAGTTCTAAAATATTTTTCATGAGTTTCTAAAATAGCTTCGTAAATAGTTTCATTAAATAACTACTTTCATAAATAAGGAAATTCCTAAATAACAACTATTTTTATAAACATTAAAAGAAAATAATAAGTTTCACTTCCTAGGATTTCATATAAACATGCATGAATAAAATTATTCTTAAAATAAATACATGGTCTAAAAATAGACCATGAAGAAAGCCACTCACCTTGAAATGACTAACAATTGCACAAAAATTGGGAGCTCCTAACACTCTACGTGGAGACATTGCTTCCCCACGGGGTAAAATAAGAAAATGAGAGAAAAAATATAAATAACTAGAGCTTTGGAAGAAATTTCACGCTCAAAGCACAACCTTTAGAGCCCTCTAAGTGAATTAGCAAGTAAAAATACTCAGGGAAGACTTCTATTTTTAGGAGGAGCTCAAGACCCCCTCTAGACACGCTTCCCAATGTGAAACTTTACTTCTGTGCCGCCGCAGCGCCCTTTTATGTCGTGTCGTTACAACGCATGTCCTTTTTTTTGTCTTAGAAACTATTGGTCGTTACAAAATGAATATATACATAACAAATTAAGAGCATTCATTCACAACAACTATCATCATAAATGTAATCATTAGCATGGATATCACCAGAATAGTCATAAACATAATCATTCATATAAAGAGCATAAGCAATCGATTTCATCATAACATAGTTATGACAATATTTGTACACAATCATTTATAATATGAACCATACTAACAGTACTCCATGCTATGGCTATGTATTCTTACGATGAAATTGAGAGTCGCATAACTAACTTTCCCACATAAGCCAACCCAAAACCAACTATATTGTGATGTCGTTTCCCAACTTTCTTGTTCTTGAAAACCATTTAACTTTTAGAAACACACTTATACACAGGGGATTAGATAACTTGAACAGTAATCAAGAAAAACCAAACATAGCCATAGAACTCTTTTATGGTCGAACCATAAACCTACAGAAGGGCTTATGAGATTGATTTTTCACTGTAAACTCCTTAACATACTTATTTTTAAATCGTTCAAGTAACACAACAACACTAACGCATTTTAGAAACGTAAACTCTACCCCTGAAATCTACTCAAGGTCAAACTATACACAAGCAACACATAAGGGCACATACTTGATTTTCTTGCCAAAACTCTTGTCATGGAACATGTTTAGAATATCATTAGTGTTCTAAAAACACACCCACTTTTATAAAGACATTTTCTTAGCCTTAAAACCCATTAGGAAACCGAAATGCACATAGGAAAGCCCTATTTCATCATAAAGACTCATTTTTGACAAAAACTCTTTTCACAAAGGAAGCTAGAATCGGTTAAAGAGATTGATCTAAACTTAGTTTTTAAAAAAACCTAAGGGATGGTTCATATACGTAAAAGGGCAGCAACTTGTACTTTGATGAAAACACATTTTTAAGACCAAATCTTCTCACAAAACTCCCTTAAAGTGAGGTAAGGAACTCATGAACAACAGTGTAAATAAAATAACACTTGAAGGTCCTAAGGGATCTATGGAACCAGAATCTATCACTGACCTTTTAGGGGAGAAAAACATTTTTCTTTTAGTGGAAACAACATGAAACACTCAAGTAATAGCACATGCATAGGCTCACTAAAACCCATTTTTCTCACACAAACTCATTCCAAAAGATCCTTTTTCTCAAAGAACAAAAAGAGAAGTTTGATTTACATAAAATATAGTAACACATGCAAGCAAAAACTACACCTTAACATAAAGAGAAAACTCATCCTTTTTCACTTAAAACCCAAGTCTTTCACAAAACGACAAAACAAACATGGAAAACCCATTTGACCCTAACTTGCCCGAAATTGCTAGGGGACTTGGATGACCATAAAAATTGCATTTTCTTGAAGGAAAAATCATGGGAAAACCGAATCTATAGTTGTTTTTTACATGCAAGACCATATGAGGTATTCTATATACTAGAAAACCCATCAAAACCTCATTTTTGTGGGAAGCAAGAAGAAGAGAAAACATGCAATAAAATCCATCAACATGCAGGGAAAAGCTACACACAAGTGCAAGGAATAACCCACATTTCTTCAAACAAAAACTATGTCTATGTAGAAGAGGATGGGGGTTATGTTTTTTGTGAAAATAGTGTGATGATTTGAAAAGTTTTTGAAGGTGAAGAGAGNTAAGAATATGAATAACAATCTTATATGGATGAATTTCTCATGCAAAGAGATGAAACCAAATTTGGGGGTGGGGGGGGGGGGGGGGGGGGGGGTTGGGAAGTGGGAGACAAAGTTCTAAAATTCTTTCTCTTAGCTTAGCGAGGGAGATGATGGTTTTGGGGGATTCTTGGCTTTAGTTTGAATTAAGATGGAGTAATTGTGTTTGGCTTTGCAAGAGAAATTTAAAGAAAAAAGAGAGAGGGGGACATGGCCCAAGGGGCTGCTGGTGGGGAGAAATAAATGCAGTTACGTGAGGGGAAAATATCCTTAATCTATCCGATGCGCAATGCGTCGTGCATTGAAAAAATTAAGAAACAACTAATTTAACGATTTCTATCGTATTGAGGTCAAAATAAATAATTAAACTAAAATTATTGTGGGAGTGAGACCCCATAGGTCTCTGGGGAACCTCAAATAGAGACAAAATGGGTCTCGTAGGCTAGTGAACCCATTTCTAACTTCTAAATCGTAACTCCGATAATCGATCTGACGAAAATTTTGAAACTGACATAACTAAGGAATATTATAATTTAAATAACGTACTATGACTATATGGTTCAATATTATGCATAATTATCAAATGATAATTATTAATTACTGTACAACAGAAAATATTGTGTTTATGTTCAACAAAAAATGGGATGTTACAGTTGGTGTTCTGTTACCCAAGGCCGAGGAACAAAGGCAGAGATGGGGAGGGGACGAGGTCGACGCAAAGCGCAGAGTAGCACGAAGCGCACAGGGCAATGGAGATGCACAACGGCGGCAGAGGCACATGGAGCCGAGTCGAAGCAGAGGGCTGAGGTAGCGCAAGGATCGTGCAAATCACTGCTAGGGTTAGTAGAAGATTATCAGAGACAAATAAAATATTAATGGACATAATTAATTATATTATTTTTAAAATGCGTCACGATGTAGAGAACATTTTATCTTTTGCCTAATTTTGAACTCATGCCAGAAAGATCAAACTTAAAGCTTTAAACCAACGTACCACTCGCAATACGGAGAACCTTTCAAAAACATGCAAAGTTAAAACGATTTTACAATGCACAATTTGACTGAAGTGGAAATTACCAACCTGGAATCTCAGAACCCTACTTGACTGATATTCCAACTAATTCCAGATTTGAGATCCAGTTGGTATTTACTAGTTAGACATGTGTAACGGGATCTTGACACTTGTGACAGTCAATATATAGATACTTACGTTAATTTGATTTGGTAAGAAATCCACACAACCGGTTGATGATGGATGTAGTAATTACCTGTAATTAATCAGATAGGAAGATCCTGGCCCTTCTGAATTATTGGCAACCCCATTTCTACAGCAACAAATCAGTAATTAAATTAAATTCATTAACAATTTCTTACGAGCGTAATTTGGTCTATGTATCAAATACAACATCCTTTTATGTCTCCATTCAATAAATGGTGACTTGTTATATAATCAGTAAAGGGTATTTAACTTCTGAAATTGATTTAATAATGATAATAAAAACTGAAAACGAAAAACTCTGTAATGTATAAAATGAAAAGTCGTCTGATATTATTGTCTCTGATTCTATCTGATAAGGACTTCCACTGAAGAAGCAAACTCAATCCTGATTAATTGCCCGTAAATTGGAAGGGTAATTTTCTCATGTCACATGGCAACTTACACCATTATTTAATCATCTTTCGCTTTTATTAGTTAGGTCCCTTTATCACTCAAACATTAAGACTTTAAGAGTATTATTATTGTATATAGAAATATAAAAAGAGTTAAAACCTTGAGGGCATATGCAGAATAATATACCCAATAAAAACAAGAAAACAAACAAACCAATACATGTTAAAAACGTATAGTTGCGGAAAGCTAGTGTGCAATCAATACTCGTCACCTATATAATATTTTTATCATAATGTTTTAAATAAAAAGCACCAAAATCAAGTCTGTTCTTATCTCATCCTAATTTCTTTATTATATTTCTCTCTTGGTAACTTGGCTGAAACTATTAGATGCATTTTTAGAAATACGTTAATCTCGAATTTTCATCTTTCATTGAGTTCTGCATATATAATATTATTTTTTAAAGAGATTGAATCGGGTTCTTCAAGTAAATGATTTTTAATTGAAAAAATCAATAGTAAAGAATATTTTGGATAATAAAATGTTGAAATAGTTAAATCATCAACTACATCCTATAAGATATTCTTTTTGAAATTTCACAAAATATGAATAAAGACTCTTCGGCTCATATTTCTTATAATTTAAATTTTATGCTTGAGATATATAAGTATTTGTATTGCACTCGACAATTCAAAGAATATATTCCAAACTAAAAATATTAAGACAAATTATTATAACTCTAGCACATCAAAAGTCCAAAAGACTAGTTCGTTAAATGAAAGAACTTAAATACCACATTCAAGGGCGGAACCTCGTTGGAGGATAGTGGGCAATGCCGCTCCCCAAACTTTTTTTTTAAAAAATAATTTTTTTTTACTCTCCTCCGCTCCCAAAAAGAAAATTATTTAGACCAAAACTTAAATAAAAAGAATTATTGCTTTCATTTATAAATTCTTTATTTAATTCAATCTAAATAATATATCCTTTACTTAATTACAATTTTTATCTACTATAACATACATATGTTGAGTCTCTTGTAAAATGTTCATTTTGTTTTATATATTGTGACCGTGATTTAAATTGTTCAGAAATATTAAATTTTTTATAAGTTTCGTTTTAGAGAAAAGAAATTATCATTTAATAAGATCAATGAAACATTAATTTTTTTTCTTCAATTACTCTATTTATAATAGGTGCACTACTCTTTAATCTTGTCATAAGAAAGAGTAGTAAAAAAACAATTACTCAAACAAACACTATATTTCTCTAAATTAGCGCTAATTAAATGATTAATATGCATAATACAAAAAAAATTATTGATTTGAACTTTTTATTTGCTCTCTAAGTGTTACTTAAAAACAGATAAAAAGAGTATTAATTGTTAGTCCCTTTTAACCAAATGAGTCAGTTCAACTTCTCAGTACATTGAATTTGTTTGTTTATTAAATCTGTGAGCGAGACTCATAACACAAACAAACCTTCTTCAACTTGAATTTCAGTTTTTTTATAAAAAAAAAATAAATTGTAAATTTTTGACAAGTTATAAGATCACCTCTTATCACTACCCAAAATAGTATTTTAGCAGCACATGTTATAGCAACCGTTGGAATAAACTGCCATTGGTTAGCATTTTGCGGCAGTTAGGGGGAACCGCTGCGTTATACTGGGACTCGCGACAGTTTAAGAAAGCAACAGCTGCAGTTTCAAAAGTAAAAAAAAAAAAAAAAAAAAATTAAAAATAAATAAGTTTAATCACTCCTCACTCGACAAAGCTGCAAAACGCGAGTTCTCTTCGACGACGAAGCTCGCTTGCTCTCAACAACGACACGAGTTCTTTCTCCGATGATGTGAATTTTTTTCTCCGGCAGCATCTCCAGCGGAGCCTCTTCTCCCTTCGCAAGGTAAGTGGTTTCAAATTTAGGGTTCCAATTCGTGTTCATTCTCTTCTTGCTTTGATTTGTTTGCTCTCCCTTTCTCTGTTTTTTTTCTCGTTTCCATTTCAGATTTAGGGCTCCACTTTGATTTTCATTCCTGATTTGATTTTAGTTAATGCTCTCAGTTGCACAGACATCAAAGGATCTCTCTTCGTAAAGAGTTTCGTTTGATTTTGATTTATATTTCAATTTTGATTTTGATTTTGGTTTGTACATTCTAGTTTAGGGAGGAATTGCATATACGATATATGAGAATGTGATTGAGTTGTAGAATTTTTTATTTATCTTCATCTTCTGAGTTATAGAAATTCTTTTTTATTATTCTTGTTGCCTATATTATTTGGAATTGGAGGTTCTGGATATTTCTATTAGTTTCCTAGGTTGATGTGCGTTTTCACTCACTCTGTTTGGTTGGTCTTCTTCCATCTTTGACTATGTTTTGAGCATTGAGCAAATGTGTTTGGTGCAAAATTAAGATCAGAATCTAATGAATATGAGAGTGGGGCTTGTTGCTTGATTTGGAACAACACCACTTGTTTGTTGAAGGTGTTTATCGAAATGAGTCAAACCCCCTTGTTCCCTTCTTGATCATGTGAGCTTGAGAAAGAGGGAAAAAGAGAGGAGGATGATTGTGAATTTGTGAAATGGACACAAGTTAATCCACTCATGTATTCTGAAACTATTTTATGAAGTTGTTTTGTTTCCATTTCCTCTATACAACAACTTGTTATTGTATAAGAGGATATTGGTTAGTCCTGCAATAGATCACCTCAATGGAGCTAGTCCTGCAACTTGAGCCTTATGGATGTTCATTGTTTTTCTAATAATTTTGAATCATTTTCCAAGTGTTGAACATTTTCCAAGTGTTGAAGTCATTAATATAGGTGTGCACTTCAGAACTCTAGTGTTAGTGTTTGAGTACAATGGCCCCAAAACAATGAGAATGTTTCATTTGGATGTCCTTAACTTTGATGCCTTGAATGATAATCAACAGATAAATGTTAATCCTTTTAGTTCAAATTCAAGCATTGTCTTCACTACTACTCTACATAGTCCTCCATCAGTAAGAGACTTGACTAACTCTTGTTGACTTGTTCCATATCCATTGCAAAATAGGCAACTGCTTTTCTTTTCTTTTTCTTTTGATATTTTTCATACTTGAAAGGACTGGAATATTAATATTTATCTTTTGAATTAATGATATATATATATATATACACACACACACCCCTTTATTTAGTTTTATAGCATCACAATCTCTCAGCAGTGCTTAATTAAGACAAAACCAATAATAGTCTTGTTTGTGGGGTTTCTGTCAGGGCATTATTTAGCCTCCTTCACTTTACCAAAAATTAACCAGACTGTGATGGAAGACATTTAATTTGGTACATATTGATATTCTGTGTGTGCGCGCGCATGTGCGCGTGTCTATGGTTTTTAAATTAAGGCAAGTTAGAGCTACTCATAATCAGGGTGCAAACATTGTTCTCATTCAGGTGTGCATAATTTATACTTGGGATGGGATGCCTTTCCGTGGAAGTATTTCCTAATCAATTATGGATTATCTAATCTAATGCATTACGATATTTTGTTAATTTCTTTATGTCTTTCCTATTAAGGCTAAGGTTAAGTAGAATTCCTTTATTGTCTCATCGTAGATAGAGCAGTTTTACTGGACTCATTATTTGTGATAGAAATCTCTGATGGGTTGTGTTTAGATCATCTTACTGATGCCTGAATATATTCAGGAACTCTTTGAAGGTTATTACTTCTGTCAAGAACAAAGAGAGGATTACATTCAAAGAGCTAAGCCATACAATGGCCATCCTATAATTCTGAGGTAAAAGAACTGAAAAAGTTGCTTCTATAATCTGCTTCTCAGTCAGTGTTTGTGTGCCAATCAATGAAGCCATATTATTGTCTGTGTTGTCTGTATGCATGATTGTGTAGTGAATCCTATTCTTGTTTGCAGGATACAACAACTTGCAAAAGAGTTAGGTGTAGTCATGCCAGTTAGCTTCTATGAGGAGGCAAATGATGCACATTATAATTCAATAGCCATAATGTGAATGCCTATGTGTTGCAGGTTTTGATATGATAAAAGATGCAAGTTTTCAAGTCAAAGATTCAATAAAGATATAGATTTAGGACTTAGGAAATTTGTTGTTAAAGGTTAAGTCTGTGGTATCTCTCTAAATGCTCTCTAAAGGCTATTAATGTAATCCTTTGATTCTAGGAAATAAAAATGGTTAAGGTCAATAATAAGAATCAAAAGGATAAGAAATATAATGAGTTTGGCATCGTTTTCCAGAATTCATTCGAATGACTTATGAACAAGTCATTCAAATGACTCATTCTTAAAAGGCATTCGAATGAGTCATTTGATTTCCAAAGTTTTCGAGCGTGACTTATGCAAAACTTAAGTCATTCGAATGACCCTTGCAAGTCATTCAAATGACTAACACACGAGTCATATAACGGCTAGATTGCACAAGTCATTCGAATGACCATTGCAAGTCATTCAAATGACTCTGCCACAGAAGTCAACAACAATTAGTTTTGTAGAACCAAAATTTAGAGCATTAAATGTGCAACATCTAGAATCACTTAGACCTCAATAAATAATCACCTAAATCCACTTATTCAATGCAGAACAATTACTCAAAAACTTCCATATTCCTATCTATCATAAAAATCATTTATTTGAGCCTTCTTAAAGAGCAAAAATAGAGCTACCAATCATACACCTATAGAGCGTCAATTTGTATTATCCACTCTTGAGAGAGTTTCTGACTCTATACAAAAATTCTATACACTTGTAAAGAGGGTGAGGTATCCCTAAGGTGGATTACTTGAGGCTCAAGCACAAGGTGTGAAGAGTGCTCTTGGTTGTAAAGGTTTGTCAAGCACCTAAGTTAGATGCTTGAAGATAGTGGAGAAAAACTTGAGCAAATCACTTAGGGACTAGACGTAAATCACAAGAGTGATTGAATCAGGATAAATTGAGTTTGCAATCTCTCTCCCTCAACTCTTTATTTCCATATTGCCTGTTATATTGATAGCTTGCTTTATTGATTGGATTTAATACATTTGTTAAGAAATTCTAGCATATATTCTTTCCAATATCTAATTGATAAAAGATTTGTGAAAAGTTTGCATACCCAATTCACCCCCCTCTTGTGTATTTGAAGCCACTTGGTAACACATAATTGATGCTGATGGGAGTGATCTTGGACTTTATAGAAAATCCCATATTCCAGATGGACTAGGTATCCAATAGTTAGGGTATATATGTGCCATTTAGTATGTGTACCATTGTCCTAACTCTTCAAATTATCCACCCCCTGCGTTTTATAGGTTACTAGGAAAAGTTCTATTTTAATCCCGGTTACACTGGATTTAAGGTGGGTGCTTGGGATAGCCTTAAATAATGTTCCATGATTTGAATAACCTTGGTTTTGTGGTTCTCTTTCATGACTTGTGAATGTTGTTTAACATTGAGGAACATTGAGGCTTTGTTTGACAGGTTTTCCAGACTAAATTTGCAAAGATCAAAGTTGGTTAGAACTTGCAATTACTATGACTGTTTTACATTCTGCTCTTTTGACATGTACTCTTCAAAGTATATGTTTAATCTTTATTTTGTGTCTCTATGAAGATTTCTCAGATAGATTGAAAGTGTTGAATCTAGTAAAAAAAAAAAAAATTTCTAGTTTTGACTTTAGCTTTACTATAGCCACCAAACACATACTAGAAGTTGCATTTTCCATCGTTCTTCCTGATAGGAAATTTAGCGAAGACTGAAGCTGACAATTCTTTCATTTTAAAATTAATTTTCATGTCAGCTATTTGTGGGGATCAGTGGTTTCCTGAGGCAGCCTAAGCAATGGTGCTTTAAGGTGCCTATATTTTATTTTATCATAATGCTATTGCGTCTGAACCTCAAGACTCAAGTCTTGACTCTTGTAACCATTGGAAGCGAGTAATGCAAGGATATTTTAAGGCTAATTTGGTAGGGTTTTTACTTGTTACCCACCCACATATGTTATATCTATAATTATAAATGTATATGAGATGCGTATTCTCCTATCTCTCTTATATCTATGTATGTATGCCATGTTCGCAGTTGTTTCTTTTTTAGAGTCCTAGTCTTGAACACCTTAAGCAGTAGTTGTTTGTTGCCTTCATTTTTCTAGGAAAAAAACCAAGATATGCTATGCTGATGTGTCAGAGAAAGGAAATTTATATTTTGGTTATCTTTTGTATGCATGCCATGGCCTTAACTACACTTGAATCATGTAAACATCCATCCTTAAACTTTCCAACATACTGGATCAATTAGCTTTGGAGAATGCAGGTACCTCTTATGGCTTCAAATAGGATCGGAAATGAGGTGATTGAGACTGAGCATGGAAAAAGCGAGATAAAATTTTATGGAAACTCCTTTATAGCAGGTAATCTAGCTGCAATTGTTTACTTTTCCGCACATAAGCACATCTTCCTCCTGAACGGTGTGAGTAAATGCCCTTCGATGAAAAATTAATTTTTCCTCATTTATCCCAACCTTTGACCAATCCTTTCTTGCTGTGTAGTCTTCCTCCTTTCTTCTTTTAATGTTTTCAATGAATTTATTTTCATTTCTGAATATTGTTGGAAAGATTTTGTAGCTGCAGGCATAACTTCTCTATATCGTTGAAAAGGTATTAGTTAATTAGAAGGTATAAATTATGCATACCTGATGTTTTTCAGACTAGATTATGCAAACATTAGAGTAGTTGGTAATATTAGCTCCCAGATACAAAATTAAATATTTAAAAATTAAAAGTTAAACATAGCGGCGGTCAAAAACCACGGGAAATAAAATACTTAAAAACTAAAGGATAACATACCGGCGGTTGGGAACCACTGCAAAATATAATATTTAAAATGAATTTAAGATGACTTGAATATTATTCTGTTAAATATAAAATTAGCATTTTGCTAATAAATATCTTAAAAGATGCTTGTTAATAATTTTATTTTAAAAAATATCATTCAATGACATTTCTTTTATACAAACATAAGTCAACGACAACAACTAAGTTTTTCCCAATTATGTGAAGTTGATTACACAATTCAGATGATGTCAAAAGTAAATAGTTTGTGGTTTGAACATTATTCATTGTGGAAGATAGAGCATCCCTCTCCTCCCATGGTGGAACTAGGTTAGGCCACCCCGTCGGGGGGTCATTGATTCGACTCGTTTAAGGCTTAACTAAACCTGACTCGTTTACTGAATAAGTTAGATTAAGACTTCTTAGAAAGCCAATTTAACTAAATAGATTAAGTCATAGGCAATAAAAAATGTCTATTAAGCCTAACAGGCCGACCTATTTATATTCATTACTTTTTTATTATATATTAAAGAAAAAACCAAACGTTGAAAGCGTAAACTCCAAAAAATTGAGTCATATCCTATTCCTATTTTTCCCTTATCAGATTCAAACTTATTCAGCTTCTCATCTCTCTCACTCACTCAAAGACAGATCAAACATTTTTCTTCTTTGACGATCTTCACCTCTTCGTCCGATGGTGCCACGACTATATGCACCTCTTTTCATACAATTTCATTGAGTACAAGTTATCATCTTAGCATTTGATTATGTTGCATATTAGTTTGTTTTCTTATGCCATATAACTTCAATCTTAGTGAAATATTATTCTTTCTTAGTTGCTAATATGATTTATCTTTTATCATGCTTATTTTGGCAATGTCAAATTTAAATGGTTAAAAAAATGTAAAACTTAATTAGATACACAATATGTAAAACTTCATTGAAAAACACCATTTAAATCATTGATAAACACCATTTAAACTTTTTATTTATTTTTTCTTTGTTTTAAGTAGGCCTTTAAATAGGCTTTTAGGTCAGGTCATACTTTTAAATAGGTAAGATGAAACCTTAAAAAAAAACCCATAACAAGTAGCAAGCTCAGGCTAATGTCAAATAATTTAAAAACAAGTAAGGCATATTTAAGTCAAAGTCTAGCCTAACTTAGCCTATTTCCTTTATAATTGCTTAATTAAATACACAATATGTAAAGCTTCATTGATAGACACCATTTAAACTTTTTATTTGTTTTAAGTAGGCCTTTGACTGGCGTGGCACGTCAGATTCGCCTATGAAATTGGCGAATTCAGCGCAAATTTGCCAATGGATTTGGCGAATCCTTCCTAATTTTGCTTACAAGGTTGGCGAATCTTGGTTAAATTCGCCACTAACGTTGGCGAATCGTCAGTAAAATCGCCAATCGGGTTGACGAATAATATATTATAGCATATATTGTACACATAATAATATGACCTTTTTACTCTTACAATAATATTACCCCTTGTGAATTCAGTAAAGAAAAATACAATGAAACTTCATTGTTTAATTTATTAAGGAAGCATGGTTATATTAAATGATGGAGAGTGTAAAAGTCTAAAAAACATGTGAAAAATATGGTTTCTCGCACGCTCTTTGTCGTGCGCACAGGGGGGCAGATCCATCGATTTGCACTTTGAAGAGCCCAAATGGCTTGGACTCATGCTCATGCTCGCGAACCCAACTCCCTTCTCAATTCTTTTTACCAATACAACAACTACTAAAGGTATATAAACACTTAAAATGTTTGTGATCTAACCAATGTGGAACTAGAACTTTTGAAATACATAACATTTTCCAACAAATGGCATAACACTTAAAAGGTTCTTGAATGTCATAAGAGCTAGAATTGCAAACAAATGAAAAGCATCTTTCTCTACACATAGGCCACAAGAGTCCACACAACACAACAGCAGCAAAGAGGAAATTTCCATCACGTGACACATTGGATTTAGTTCATCCATGGTTAGAATATTAGTTAAATGTGTTTAATTATGGGAAATATTTTATTCATTGGCATTTATATGTATGTTGTATAAATTCTACAATATTTATCTATATTTTTACAAAATAGCTCATCTCACTCTCCGCCATCCCAATATAGTGATGCCGCTCCATGCCACTATCCAAGATTGACTACTATACTATATCTTAGATACACACTTTATGTATAAGGCCAGAACCTCATCAATTGGCCTAACTAAGTTAGATTTAAAGTTTGAACAAAATCTCATATATACATTGCTTCCTCTCCCTTCTATTAGTAGTTACTCTTACTACTATCATATGGGTGGAGGAGTTATTTCATAGAAGTATGCTAAACAGAATCTTGTAGCTTCTTTGACAATGACAGCAGAGTTTGTGGCTTGCTATGAGGCATTTAACCATGTTATATAGTTGCGAAACTTTGTCACCAAGCTTCGTGTGGTAGATGGCATTGAAAGGCCATTGAAGATTTAATGTGACAATAATTCAGTGGTGCTTTACTCCAACAACAATAAGAGCTCGACAAAGTCGAAGCATATTAATATTAAGTTTTTGGTTGTTAAGGAGAGAGTTCAAGTAAAAACAAATTTTCATAGAACATATAGGAACAAAGTCTATGCTAGCAGATCCATTAACCAAGGGATTGATGCTTAAAGTCTTCCATGAGCACATTGCTCATATGGGGATCACTGATGGTAATATCTTAGTTTAGTGGGAGTTATTTTATACTTTATATATTTTTGTATCAAACATTGAATTGTTTTATTTTCTGTAAAATAAAGTTGATGGTTTACATTATGTTATTTGCAATGATTATATTGCAATTTTAGATTGATCTCAATAAAATTTTAAAGTTGGACTAGTTGGAACTAGGCATGTATGATATCGTTTTCATGTAACTTTCATGTTATTCATCCAAACTTGATCTATATCATTAAGTATATCAGTATGGTGATTATCGTAGTTCAGTCATGACTTTAATGTGATGAAAGCTACGGTAGTTCCATCACTAATATATGAGATGGATCCGATTGTTTAAGTAGTTAAAATATCATTCAGATGTGCACTTAAATTTTATTTTGTGATATGATATCTCGGGATAATATATATAGCCCAAGTGGGAGATTGTTAAAAAGTTATATTTCCTTAATCTATTTTGTGGGCTATATATATAATTATGAATATAATCATATTAGCTATTTTTATGACTTATAATATGTTGGTCTCACTTATGTTTAACGAAATTAAATAAATGAATAAGTCAGACTACTTTATTGGTTTGTGCCCGAAATGGATAATACTCGCTCCGCCTACTTTTGTTTGGGCTTTTAGGGTTTTATGGGAACCACTGTCAATTATAAGTAAGTAAGGAGGGTTTTGGTCTCTCAACACACTAAAATCGCTTTGCAGTCTCCTTCCCCATCAAAAGAACTGCACTCAAGCCCTAATAAGGATTCAAAGATTTTGGTTGAGGAAAACTAAGAACCTGACATTCAAAACATTAATCGCTCTTATGGATCCAAGTACGCTTCCGCACATTTGGTATCTATCCTTCTTATTGATTTAACATAGATGCTCTTAAGATCATAATATTAAGGTTTTCTATCACTGACCCGTGTAATAAGGGTGTTTTACAGACGGTTGAATATATGTGTCTATAATTCAAATTTATATGTTCAAGTGTATATCCCCACAATGCAAGTAACTTACGAGGAAAATGTATGTGTGTGTGAAGAAAGTGGATCAGTGAGGCTGGCTGGAGAATGCATGTTCCTTAAGCGTCGGTCATGATTTTGGTGGGGTCATGATAAGTATATTTTAAATAAAGATTTTTCTTAAAACTAAGATAAAAGAGAGACTTTTTATTCATCCAATGACTCAAACTCATCCTTCCGTTTCATGGAGTGCTGTCAAAAACGAGTGGTGTCAAAATGGTTTTTTCTCGTTTTTGACATAACAAAATTGGCTTCTTAAAGTATTTAATAATACAATATTTTTCCCCCCTAAAATTGCATGTAATCATAGGTTAAAACTCCAATGTCACTGACGTATAAAAAATATAATTGCATGTAGTCAATAGGTATGAACTTGATATACTTTAAAACTCTAAATTATCAATATATATATAGTTAATTTTAAACTGAAGGGATTACTTAGCTAGTAGCTCTAAACACTAACGAAATTAATAGACATGTGGCTAACTTATCTTTTTGGTCCCCTCACACACACACACACACACACACACATATATATATATATATATATATATATATATATATCTTTTTGGTCTCTTACGTGCCTTTATTTTATCTATTAATTTAATCTCCTAAATTATTTTTTAGGTTTTAAATCACTATTAATTTAATTTGTTATTTTTTAATAAATTAATTTAGTTCATTACGTTTCAAATTACCATTAAATATTAATGTGGTGAATATAACGATTTGAAATGTAATGAGTTAAGTTCATAAAAAATTGTAAATGATTAAATTTATAGCAATATAAAATGCAAAGAACCAAATAAATAATAAAAAAAATAAGATTTAAGAGATTAAATTGATAAATAAAAAAAAAGTCAGTTTACCTAATTAAACTCAAATATTATAGATCTCTGTTAAACCGTTTGTACTAATTATAGATGTATTCACAAAATGAAAAAAATTGCTTGAATTGAGGTCAATAGATAGACAAGGCCTTGCAAAGACATTTGAAAGTAGAAAAGAAGCCGTTTGTGGTAAGAAAAGTTTGGAAGTTGGAAGAAGCGCTGTATTCTAACTAGTTTACTAATTTGTTGGTTGATCATATGCTTTAAAATTAGCTTTCCTTTGTAAGTGGGGTGTGAATTTATGAATGCCTTGCTTTACAATTTATTCCCATGATAAAACAAAGGTTAATTTATTTAAGCGTGAAAAAAAGCGAAAGTGCGGGTTACAGATCCTTTACATTTTATTTTCCCCACACTGCCTTCTTAAAAAAAATAAAATATAAATGTTTATTTAATAATTTTTTTGACGTGAATGTTTATTTAATATTTGATTGTGTGGGAGTGGCTGCTGCACTTATTTTTATCTATTACCACTTTCACTTATAAATCATATTTATTTGTTTCTTTAAAATGTCATTAACAAAAAAATGTTTAACCTGACTGTTATTATAAAATAAATTTGATTAATTTTTTGGGTAAAATTCAATAAAAAAATTCAAATATAATTTATATTAATTTATTATCACTATAATAAAAATATGAAGACTGAATTCAATGCTTTATAAATTTTTAAGGTATAACATCTCTCATACTTTTAAGGAAGTTTCAAAAAATTTAAATTTTTTTAAAAATAAAAATTACATGCAAGGCACCTAACAGGTAACAATTGAGATGAGAGTATCGGTATCCCATATTATGATCAAGGTATCGAGCAATCCCCTTTTTGATTCACATCTAATTATAATTTTATTTATGTCAATCTAAGTCACAACTTTGATAACTTTGAGATCGCTTATTTTGATGTGGCCCTAGCAGCTACCCGCACATTACTTTTGAATTATCTGATTCAGATTGCGTGGCATCGTAGATGCTAGTTCTTGTTGTTTTTCTTTTGAGCTTTAGCCCCTTTGTCTACAAAAAAAATTATAATTTTATTTAATTTATTTAAAAATACTATTTCTTCATTCCTTAGTCAAATTAACTTTACAAATTAAATTTTATTATACCTTCTAAATTTATTTACATTATTGAAAATGTTTTTAACACGTTTACTTCATGGTTGATTTTTATTTTTTAATGACAATAACTATTTTTGGTCATCAATGACATTAACTATGTATCTTTTGACTTTGTAAAATTACTTATTTAATATAAATTTAAATATTAAATAAATATGTTTATTTTAATAATTTCCCTAAGACATATTTTTATATATTTCGTAATTATATTAAGAAAAATGCGTGGCTTCACAATTTTTATAAGTATAAATTAGATTAAAATTTTAAGTTATAAAAAATTATAAAAAAGAATTTAAATAAAATGAAGTTTACTTTCACGATAACAAAAAAATGTTTAGAAGTTAAATTCAATTTATACTTCACATGCCTTTTAAGCTATACGCCTATACTATTTTGAATATTAAATAAATAAATTTACAAATTCATAAAATACTTAATTTTCACATAAAACAATTAAAAATCAGGTGATAATTAATAAAAAAATTTAAAATTCTAAGAAATGATATAAAATGAATAATTTTGATAAAAATAATTTCAAAATTTTAGTTTGACTGAGAAAGGAAGAAAATCATTTTAGATAAATTAAATTAAATTTAAATAGATAGGATTGACTATGATAATAAATATAAGTTGTATTTGAATTATTTAATTTATTTTACTTAAAACTTTAATATAGTACTTTTATAAAAAAGTAGTGAAGTTGAACATTTTTACTAAAGATATTTTAGAGAAACTGGAGAATAAAATTATTGAGTAGGAGTGTTAACATACAAGAAGAGTGACAATAGTAGTTCCCTGGATTATGCCACTTGTTACTTATAATTCATGCCATAATCTCAACCCCGATATGTTTTAGCTATTATGATATTGTCATATTTGGCTTGCCTTGGGAGATTTCCTACCATGCCTTCCTTTTCTTTTTAAAGATAGTTTCTTTATTTCTTGGCAACCTATTTTACTTTTTCATTCACCTAAAACCATATGGTATGGTAACATGTGTGGTGATTCTTTTTATTTTATTTTCCTTTTGCCCATGTTCACGCAATATGAGTAAACATATATTTTAAAATGAGGAAAGAAAAAGAAACCTCCTCCCAACAACTTTAATATTTTATATATATATATATATATATATATATATATATTTCTCCACCAGATTCCAACCAAAACGAAATAATTATTGCCATTAATTAAATATTATTCATGCATTAAATATTCCTTAACTGAAATATAATTTTTTATCACCTCCTATTCAATATATCTCCTTTTCCATCCTTTGATTTATTTATTTATTTTTTTAATTTCTCAATTTGGACAGTCTTATGAAAGTTATAGGAAAACCCAAATTACCTGCACAACGGATTCATTTTATCTGGCCATTTTCATTTCCAGTTGGAATTTTCAAATTTCACTCTTTTCTTTTAATCACAGTTTTGTCCCCATCTATTTTCTCAGGAAAAATTAACAACTCAGAATCAGAATATTATTTTTTTTTCTCCAGAAAATTCTAGATAAATATATATATATTTTTTCTAGTTTCATTCAATTTAGCCATTTTTTTCTTATTGACAAAATTTTATGATGGTGCAAAGCTGAAAACTTTCTGATTCTTGTTTCATCCCCAGCTTCTCAGGTTTTGATTTTGATTTTTGTGATTTTTCCATTTAATTTCTTTTTGTAAAAATAAAAAATAAAAAACAAGTGCAGCTTAGCAGTGAAAGTTTTGCTATGGTTTTTCAGTGATTTGAGTTTGAAGTGTGTGGTTTTTCTGTGTGATTTTTCAGAGTGTAGTTCAAACCATGGAGGCCAGTGGCGGAGTTAGTGGTGGCGTTACGGTGGTCGGATCGGATGCTCCGTCGGACTACCACGTAGCTCCGAGGACCGAAAATCCTGCTCCAGCAGGCGGATCCGCCGGTGCGAATCCTTCCCCGGCGAACCAAGGCGGTGCTCCGCCTCAACCTCAGCCTCCTACGGCGGTTGAGACGGAGGCTCCGGCAGCGGAGGCGACTGTGCCGACGAAGAAGAAGAGGGGCCGCCCCAGGAAGTACGGGCCGGACGGGTCCGTGGTGGCGCTGTCTCCAACGCCGATATCTTCGTCAGCACCGCTGCCGCCGGTGATCGATTTCTCGGCGGAGAAGCGCGCGAAGGTGTGGCCAGCTAGCTCATCGGTGAGCAAAGCCAGATTTGAAGTGGAGAATTTAGGTAAACATGTCCAATATCAGACAAGTCTCTTTTCTATTTTTTTTTGGTTCATGTTTCTTTTCTAATTAATAGAGTGTTACTGTTGTTGTGATGTGTTTGGAACCAGCTTGAATATGCTTTCACTGTTTACAGATTGTTTCAACTGCAAAAAGTGAATTGTTTGGCATTTTGATGTAAAGTTATTTATATTTGACAATTCTTTGAAAAATTATTTTCTCGTCCAAAATCAATCTTAAATGCTAGTTTCGACTACGAGAAACGGCGTGGACCGGAAACCAATAAAAAGCAAAATCAATTTTATGCTCTAGAATTGATTTTGTAGTCCATATTTTAAACATGCTATTAGTTGAAAGTTCCGTCTAATATAAATGTCAAGAAAACTTCATAATTTCTCTTTTTATTATTTGTGTGTGTGGGTGGGGGAAGGCTGGATTTTTGGAATCAGTCTTTGGCTTATAGGGAAGTGAGTTCTGAGTGAGAGAGGGAGAGAGGACGCATTTAATTTGAGGGTGTGGGACCTGTGACTGATGGGATTCCCTTATAACGGCGGTTTTGGTCTTTTGACTGGGGTATGTGTGCGTGTGTGGCAGCACTGAAAAGTATGCTAGCTTTGTGGGTCGGTATGAGACTGGAATCTCTCGTTTATTGCTGTCATCTCTGGCAGTTTCTAAGTTCAAACCCAAGTCTTGCGGGTAGGTCAGGTGGTACCACCCACCCTCCTGCTGAAACTCTGCTACTAATGTTGAATACGCTTGGACTTGAACCGAAAATAGGAGGGAAAAAATTGATTTTTTTTAATTATATTATTTAAACTCATTTTATATAATATACTAACATCTTATCGATTATTGAATGAAATCTCATTAAACGTGAGTCTTATTAAAATCTTATCCAATAATAAATAACACTACATCTCATATAAAATGAGTACCTATAAAGTCTCATTTATTTTTTTTTTTGGTGGAGGTGTTCATTTCTCCTTTCTATAGCTATTTGGTTTGTGGTATGGTTGTCTTCTCGCTGTGTTACTTTCTTGGAATCATTAAAGGACTTTTAATATTCATTGCGCATACTGTGTGTTTGTCAAGAAGAAGTCCCAACTCCAAGTTGACTTCAGCCTCCTCTTTTTGGTCTTGTCCCATAAAAACCTATTTGGTACTCATTGGTAGTTTCGCGGTCTTTACTTCTGACTACTGTTTACTGGACACTGAGGCTGATACGGATTGTTAGTGTACTCAGTAGTTGCAAGCTATGTTGTTTGGTGGTTAAGTGTGAACATATTAATTCCGAAAGTCTACTTTTTAATTGATCAATTAAATAACATCCCAAAAAAATGTGAGCTATAAATTGGAATAGTTTGAGCTTCAGTGTTATTTATCGTGTAAGATTGCAGTCTGATATTTAATGTGTTACACTAAGTATCTGGAGACTTTCTACAAACTGGTTTCATTGGGCATTATTATATTGTTGGTGTACTCTATTATTAGGGAAAAATGCTACTTGAACATATGAAAGGGTGTAAACACTATCACCCATCTCACAACACATCATGAAACCCACTTACCCTCCATTGATCTACTCAGTAGGGCTTCTACATGTCTTCACACATGATCAAATCACATAATGCGAGATTCATTAGTCTTTATTGTAGCGAACAATCTCTTAGTTGAAGTGTGTTAATTGTACTTGCTACTTACATCAATCCAGGACAAAGTCGTAATGTTGTTTCAACTTCCTTCCATAGTAACTGAGGTCTAAATATTCACATTCTTCATTTGGCTTGAGATGCTTTATAATGGAAACTTTCGGACTCTCTTATCATTTGTAGGGAACGTCTTTGTTATCAATTATGATTATTAATTAATCTAATTTCTTACCCTTTTTCTGTTGTCAGGTAAATGGGTTCCATACTCCTCATCAGTTGGTGCTGATTATACTCACCATTACATTGATGTTAATCCTGGGGAGGTAAGTGGGGAAATATCAATTGCCTATGCTAATTCTATTATGCAATGTGAAGAATGTAATGTTTCTGATATTCATGGCCAGAGAACTACCAAAATTGTTGGTGACACGTTATTTTGTTACATGCATTTGTTTCATCCTATGAAATGATAGATATATGTAAGATGAGAAATTATCAAAAAATGACCATGATAGAGAGAGAACTAAATAACTTCATCTTGTTAATTTTCTGGAATAGCTATATTTATTTTCCTTTATTCTGTGATCACTGGAGAATAGTATATATCATTGTTGATTAATATTTTTCTTTTGATTATACTAGGATGTTACTATGAAGATAATATCATTTTCTCAGCAAGAGCCTCGAGCTATATGCGTTATGTCAGCAAATGGTTTCATATCAAGTCTCACAATTCGTCAGCCCGATTCTTCTGGTGGCACATTGACATATGAGGTGAAGCATTTATGCAATCTTTAATCCAGTGAACAAAATCTGGAATGTATTGCTTGTTGCTTCTAGGTATATTTTTCATAGATGAAAAATTGCTTGCAAGCCACTCTGTTTTAATCTAAGTTACTTGATAAGCAGTTAACTTGTAATTTTGTTTAATTTCATTATCTTTCTACACAGTTTTTGATAACCTGCAAGTTTGTTCATAATGCGTCTCAACTCCATGCTTTTGTCTTTGGATTTATAGCATATCGTCTTTTGCTTGCAGTTTAGTAATTAGTACTACAATTTCGTTGAACCTTGTCAAAACTGCTCACCCTCAACTTGTTCTCTTTTCATTCTGCATTATCACTTTTATGTTTCCAGCATTACTGTTTCTTTTGCATTCTAAACTCATGCTGCTGTGCATCACAAGTGGAAACCTCATTTTTTCTCTAGGGACAATTTGAAATTCTGACTTTGCGTGGCTCATTTATGCCAAATGAAACTGGAGGACCACGAAGCAGATCGGGTGGCATGAGTATCTCTGTAGCTGCTCCAGATGGACGTGTCATAGGTGGGGGAGTAGCCGGTCTATTGATAGCCGCAAGTCCTGTGCAGGTGAGTATTCTACTCATAAATTTCATTGCCTTTTCCTTCTGTTTTTCCACTAATGAAGTAAGCAATAGGCCTAAAATCATATCTTTCAAATTGGTTAATATGCTTCACATAATAGAGACCTCTTCCTGGGATTTTTATGTTATTACATTGAAGGATGAGCCTCGACGCAACGGTAAGGTTGTTGCCTTATGACCTGGATGTTACTAGTTCGTATCCTAGAAATAGCCTCTTTGCTTGCGGGGTAAAGCCACGTACAGCTACCCTCTCCAAACCCCACCATGTAGGAGCCTTGTACATTGGCGCACCCTTAATGTTGGATGATCGAAGATAATGATCCGATTTCTAGGAACATGCTAGTACTTATTGTTGATGACAATTTTACGCAGTTCTGATAACTGTTTCTGTTTGATTGATAATGTATCAGGTCACTATTGGCAGTTTTCTGGTGGGAAACCAACATGAGCAACAGCCAATGAATCAGAAACATGAGATTTTATCAACTGTGACACCAACTGCAACTGTTCCCATCTCTACTGCTGATCCAATTCCCATCCTGTCATCGCCGTCTTCCTTCCCCAGAGATAGTTGGTCTGCTATGCCTGCGGATGGGAGGAACAAGCCGGCCGACATCAATGTGTCAGTTCCCGGAGGGTAATTGATAGGGGCTTCTTGCTTCATCCAATCTGCATTTAAATTTGCTGCTGACGATGTTGTTATTGGATCCCTAATTGTTGACTGGACTTGCTTTTGCTTGTTGTGTCTGTAAGGTTATTGAGCGTGTAATTGAACCATAATGTTTTCAGAGGTAAACACAGGTTCATGTCCCTGTAGCATTGAGTTAGCTGACTTTAGGTATGCTTTTGATGATGAATTGTGTCATTAGAATGTTTTGGTGTGATAGTTATTATTATTCCTTAAAATCCGCCTGCCTTTGGAGTGATAGATTGATTGTTTAAACGAAGTTATTCCTTGTTACCATGGCAATCTACTTCGAGACTGATTTTTATTCTTTATCCTTTTAGGCTTAGTTAATATTAAAGTTTTTTTTTTTTCCGTTCAATTATATAAGTCATTTTTAACTTTACATGCATCATTAAATTAATATATTTGAATGCAATTCTGTTTGAATACATTGATTGAATAATATATTTAAAATTTAAAAATGACTTATACAAGTGAATGGAAAAAGGAAAAACACTCAAGAACTCAAACTTATCAAACTAAGTCGTTATTTCCCAATGCAAAGATTGATATCTTGCAAATTAGAAAAATTAGATTGGAAGTTTTATCTTTGAGCACCTGTTTTAATGCTCATTATAAAAATACATCTATAATAACCCTAAACTTATTCCTCATTGTAAAAATACATCTATAATAACCCTAAACTTATTTGATTCAGATACTTTTCCCATATTCTAGAGGTGTTTTGCCGTCAACGTTCCTGCTCTAGCGTAGAATACGTTTGAGTTGCTAATTTAGGATTAATTTAATTTTGTATTGTTGTTGCATGTGACATCTAATTTTTTGTCTTATGCATATAAATGTACCTAGAAACTAGCTTTGGCATTTCATAACTTGCCTAGGATTGGTTTTCTTTATTATTTTAATATCATTTTCCTTCATAGCTATTAATAAAAGTGTGCTATGGTCTAAGTATTTGCATACAAAGGACGAAAGGAATATTGGCTATAATAATGCCATTGTATATATTCGAAGCTGATGTTGTAAATTTCCTATTGTTCTCAGTTTCATACCTAAGCAAAAAGACGGCCACTCTAACTTGATTCAGGGCAAAATATAAGATCTTTAAAAAATTGAGAGACCATTTAATAAAAAAAATTTATTGTTATACATAATATTATCTTTTGAGGCTTAATGAAACATTAAATGTGTTCATCTAATAGTGTGTAATAAACACTTTTAACTTATAGTTAATGGTAGTTAGCTAGAAGTTAGTTATGATGACAGCTGTGAAGCTGTTATAGTTAGTTATGTTTAGCTTACACAGCAAGGCAAGCATTTTTTGTATATAAATGGTACACTGCCATCTGCATGAAGTAAGTGAAAATATGCAGTTTCCACACCCCTGTAGCTTCTATTTCATTCCTTCTCCAAGCTTGCACAGAGTGCGTGCTACGATCTGATTCCATCTTTTGTCAGAGTGGAGGCAAATGTGCTGGCCCGAAAACGAAACAGGAAAAGAACATAAAAATAATTAGAACAACAGAGCAATCGAAATACAAATAAATGGAAAGTACATTTTCATTGTGTGAAGTAGTTGGGCTGGTGCTCCCTCAGGCACACTAGAGAAACACATATTTCACGATGACTTGGTGGGCTGGTTTGTGTGTTTTCTCATGATGTCCTTCCACAAGTGCTTCTATTAGATCTAGATTCACATTTCTAAAACCTTAATTCATACTAATTTATCAAAATTGTTTAAAAAAAACACAAAATATCTGGTTCAACAAAAATCATTTTTTGAAAGGTGGACATGAGTTGAAATTGCAAATTAATTAGTGTGAGTGACAGATTTGACAAATCTCGAAATTGCGGTTATCTGTATCATCGTCAAAGTTAGTTCAGAGCTATTTTTCCAAACAACAAGTGCACCGTCATGATGCACAACCCTCAAGTGCCTTACTATAGAGGCGACGATGAGGCACGACGAGGATGGAATATCTTCATTAAAGTTGTACATAATTAACAAAATAATTAATTATTGTATTAATTACAATTTGAACTTACAATATTATCATCAATCAAATTTAAAGAATTACCCAAAGTTTAAAGTGTAACATCAAAATTATATTTTGAAAACTTTTGGGGTCAAAAATAAAAATTTTACATCTATAATTAAGACCGTTGGATAAAAAATCAACTGACTAAACACTATGACCATGCAGCAAAAAAGAATATAGAGTTCCAAAAGTTTGTGTTTGTATATATAAAGGTATATATAAAATAAATCTTTTCATGACTTTGATATTATCTTAAAAATTATCTTTCTCAAAAGTTTAACATGATATGAAAAAACAATTTTAAATAATTTTATATTATACATTTTTAATAAATTTCATTAAAAAAAACTTAGTGCCAGGAGAAAGGCTATTGAAATTCTTGAGAAGCTTGAAATCCCTACCTTGTTGGAGCATATATGAGAGCCTTTTTTTTGGTAATCGGTTAAAAATGTGAATAAACAATTCTTTTAATGTGAAAATCTTCTAAAGAAGAAAACAATCCCCCCGAATTTTTGTTCATCTTGGATTCTTTTAAGAGGATGATTCCGTAGTGAAATTAGGCCTATAGAAAATTACAAATTACTTCTTTGTACGGCCTACCACTAACTCCGCCCTGTGTTCCCTGTGGTTGGCGTTTCTTCTCCGCGCATCCGCCAGCCGCCAGCACCACCGCCGTTGGCCAGGCAGCTTGCATTGCTGCTGTTGTTGTTTTTTACTTTGCTGGGTTTCTTATTGGTGGGGTGGGGTGACGGCGGCGAGGAGGGTGGGTTGGGTTTAGGTGGCGGCGGCGGGAGAGAGGTGGGGATCCAAAATAGGAAAGCAGTGAATTACAGTAAAAGAATTTGGGTGACAAATATAGAAGTGTGAGGGCTTAAAACTGGGATAGGAGCTGTTGCCTCGGGTTGGTGCTTCAGCGCGGATTTTGATTTTGAAAGGAATGGTCATGCGCTTTTGTCCTACATCAGAAATGGTTCTCTTCAGGTGATTATAATGTTGTAGGTGGATAGGTGGTTGGATCGCTATCATTAGAAAGCGATTTTGGGAATGGCAAATTTGGGGTATATTGTAATAAATATTAGCTGCATAGAATATGTATAATGTGCTCGATAGCATACAAAATTGGTGAAATTGCTTCCTTATTTTAGGTCAAGTCTTTTTCGATAAAATTTATTGTCATCTAAAAAAAAAATTATTAGTTCTTGTGAATAGTTAATATATATATATATATATATATATATATATATTTGCAATTACAACATGTAATGTAAATTGAATGTCCCCTGATTAATGGTGGCAATATGCAAGATCAAGTTAGACTTTGACTTAAACATACTTGATATGTATCTAAAATACTTGGCTTGAGCCTAAACTTATTACTTGTTATAGGTTTTTTTCTAAGCCCAAAAACTGGTCTGAAAACTTGTTTACTAGCTTAATTGAAAATAAAAAAAAGGCATAACAAGAAATTAAAAAAAAAAACTTAGATATTATCTGTCGATGAAGTTTTAAATACTGTGTATCTAGTTGAGTCATTAACAAAAAATACATTTTTTTAGCCATTTAAATTTGGTAAACCAAAATAAGCATGCAAAAAAAATGAATCATACTAGTAAGTAAGAAAGAATATTATTCCACAAAGATTGGAGTGACGTGGCGAGTGAAAGAAAAATAATTAGTAATATATAACATACCTAAAGATGAAAGGCTAGGTTTTTAGGTCTAAAATGAAGATAAAGAGATGAATAGTCAAAAAAGAATAAGAAAGTCTTAATATGTTTCTAAGGGATTGAGAAAGACAAGAAGCAAAGGAAATTTTGAATCTAAGTAAACTAAATTAGAAGGTCGAGAGATAGTAGCTCAAGTAGCATCTCCATTGGGGACGCCTTTTAAATTATTGATAATGTTACATTGTTGTGTTTGGTCTGCACTAGCAATGTAAGTGGAAATTTACATTACCTTATTTGACATATAAAAAAAATTACGAGATAATATGCATTACTATTACTACCATTAATCATCATCGTCGTTATTTTTATTTTATTATTATTACTTTTTTATTATTATTTCTATTTTTTATTATTACTAGCTTTATTATTATTTTTATTATTAGTTTTTTGTTCTTATATTTTTTTGTTGTTGTTATTGTAATTATTATTATTATTATTATTTAAGATTATCTAGAGGTGTTAATCCAGATAGGCACCTCCAATGGAAGTAATCCACACGACAACTTTGAAGGTAATGTGTATTACTTGAATAATCAGATCACTAACAATCATGTCATACCAAACAAGTTAATGTGGATTAACAGGTAGTTTCAAAGTCGGTCGATAATCTTAATATATTACTTAATACCAAACGCCCCTTAGTTCAATGCCAAGTTTTAACTGAAAGGAGTTATGCGACTCTTATTGATGGACATATAATGTGTCCAATAAAAAAATATATCTATCTTAAAAAAAATTAAATTAAAAGAATATGATAAGTGTTTTTCTATTTTATTTGAGAGTAGGAAAAAATTATTTTTTTCAGTAGACTATCTTTTTATATATAATCTATACTTTCTATACTTAGTATTGTGATAAAGAGAATTCAAAAAGTAACTGTCTTTTGTCTGTCATTAAATTGAATAAAATTTTCAGTTTTAGACATATAATAAAAAAAACAAATTTCTCCATAAATTCATATTTTATATTCAGTGAAATAACTTTTCACCCACACCTACTATTCATAACAACTTACTCACTCACTTTTTCCCATATTTCTTACTTGATAGACACAATATCTATCAAGGATCACTAGTAATAGTAATAAGAATAATGCTATATCCTCCTAATTCATCATCTTAATTATCTTTCTAACTACTAAATAGAGTAAAAAGTGAATGTATATAATGTCTTGAAATCTTAAAAAACAATCACTACTACTACTAATAATAATAATAATCTATATTAAATTAAATGTTTGAGTTTTTCCCATCACCTATTTTGGTGAGAATTTTCCCGCCCAAAGAATTTTCACTAAACCCTATTAAATATTTTTTAATTTAAATTTTAAATTTTGCTAAATATATTATGCTTAACCCACTAAATATTTTCTAATTTAAAATTAGTATTCTCTCACATCTAACATTTAAATATATAAAAAAGTAAAAATTAAATAATTTCAATAAAAATTAAGATCAACAAATCTAAAATAGTTTATGTGCATAGCACAAATACTAAACTAATAATAATAATAATCTACACCATTATATAAAGAGAATACCAAAAGTAACTACTTTTTGGTCTCTACAAACTCTATTGAATCTTTTTTCAAATTCATTAATTAATTATTTAATTAGTTAGTAAAAAAATCAAATGTTCAAAAATCACTCACTAAAAAAAATGGAAACCACCCAGGAACCACCTCACTATATTTTTACCAACCACCTCTTCCATTACCACAAGAAAAGTCATAGACCTCTCTCATGATTCACCCAATTATATTTTTATCTACTACATCATATTTAATCTATCTTACACATGACAGACGCTTCCCACTATATTTTTACCAACTACCTTCACCATTACAAAAAGAAAAAAAAAAATAAATCATAGAACTCTCTCATGATCCACCCAATTATATTTTGTATCCACTGCATCATGTTTAATCTATCTTGTACTTGATAGGCACAAAGTGTCTGTCAAAGTTCACTAGTAATAATAATAACAACAATAATAATAACAATACCAATAATAATAATAATAACAACAATAACAATCAGTCAACTATAATTTCATCCTAATTACTCCTTTAAGTTTTATTATTGTTGCAATAGACCCTTAAGTTAAATAGATGTCAATCTACTAATGGTGAATTAATCACAACCATTCATCTTTTTAAATCTTACCACCTCTAACTATTATTTATTATTAAAAATTTTCTTTATCTAAATTTTAATAATTTTTTCTAGAAGAATAAAGAAAAGAAAATAAAATTAGAGTGGTACAACTGCAAGTGTAATGGTGCATCAAAACCCCAGCCATCTTGCAACTTGCAAGCCTATAGTCTCAACCATGAAAAAGACAAAGCTTATGTCAAGTAAAGAAGAGCACATATTTGAAATTTTCGTGGTGTCGGCCTATCCTCTAATATCCTCTCAATGTCTGTCAATATGATCAACTTCATTGCCCCTAGCGACACTATTAGCTCACCCGCCACCGTGTCGGCATTGATGCGAGCACCATGGACATGACATTCATGGTGTCACCGTCAGTGACGCAGACGCTGTCGCAGAATACGACCTAGATAGATGTTGAGGCGGCTGAGCCAATGTTGATCTCCAGTATTCACCGTCGTGGACCATGATGGGGCAGAATCTGACGCAAGAGAGTAGCAATGGCAACGTCTTCATGGCGGCGCCACAGTACTTCATGACGATGGGCTTGTCCTGGAATTGATGAAGGGGAGTGATTCCAAGAGGGTTGGGGAAGCTGAGCTGGTAGGGTATTTGAGACTTCTCTTCAAACTCTCAACTTTTATTTTCATTTAAAAATTTTAAATAAGCTTTTAATAAAAATATAATTAAAAGCTATGATTAATTTAAGAAAGAGAAATAGTAAAAGGATGGAATTACCATTAGTAAATCAACAATTAGCTCAAGGGTCTATTGCAATAATAATAAAACTTTAAGGAGTAATTAGGATGAAAATAAAGTTGATGGTGTCTATTTAGAATAGTCATAAAGTTCAAGGTGGTTTTATATATTTTATCCTAATAATAATAAATAGGTCAACCTGTTAGACTTTATAAGTTTTCTTTATTGCTTATGACCTAACTTATTTAGTTAAAAAAAAGTTTTATAAAAATCCTTAATTTGATTTGCTTAATAAATAGTCAGGCATAACCAACTCCCTCCATGTCTAATGTTGGTTCTCCATATTAACTATAATAGGAATGAACTGATAAAAAACAACATGTTCCTCTTGTTGTCTCCTTCCTTGCCTAATAAGCCTTAGCGTCCTTTCGATTTAAGAGTCAAACGGAACTAATGCAAAAGAGGAGAAGGTGGTTGTTGAACTTGTCTTCAAATTTATATTTTATGATCCAAATCTCTTCTTCACTTTCATCAAATTTTCTTATAATCTCCTTCAAATCTTTATTGTTTCTCTTGGTAATTTATTTTTCTACAATTAAAATACAAAAATTAAAAAGAAAAAAAATCTACAAATTGATTCCTATGATAAAAAAAAATGGTGCCTTATATTGCATTTTTCTTAATTTCTCACAAAAGAAGATAATGTACTAAACATAACAATTAGACATTCAAACTACACATTTTTAGGTTGCAATACTCAGTTATGGAATAACAAAATAGGGTATAAAACTCCCTATCACACTGATTCGCCTCTAGTTATGTCATTTGTTGATTTAAGCATGTCTTTTTATTCCTATGTCAGTTAGCAGCATTGTTAGGATTTATTTCGAGTTCGTCGGTATAACAGAAAATTCAAAGTTGAAGCAAGCACCTCAAATTAGCATAATCACCAAATTGTTTGTAGATATGAGAATGAAATTGAATATGATACTATTAGTACCTATGATTTTGTTCCTATTTGGAATCACGGTTCGCAACTCAACGTCGTCATCAACAACTCTTCTAGTGTTTTCAGTTATTAACACAATAATTTTGTGCATAGTGGTTTCAGTACTTGTGGGAACTCGCAAACCAACATCTTCGGTAGAAGTTGACAAGGCTTCAACTTCCCTTCCTTTTTTATTTGGCGGAGAGGGAGAAACACAAGATGGTTATTTGGAGAACGTAACGGATGATGAGGTTGATGAAACTCATGAAAGTGGCTATGGATATAGTAAAGATGAAAGAGTTGACAATGTTGATGAAATTGCAACGCGAGAACAAGAAGAATCCGATGACAATCTCAATACAATAATTGAAAACTTCATCGCCAAGGTTTACAAAGGATGGAATGAAGAGAGCCGCTGGGACAATGTGGCTTATAGATACATGAGTTGGAAGTGAAGCTGTTCTTTCGTTTCGGATCTCATTTTTGTTTTTAATAAATGCAATCTGTCATTTGTTTTTTTCCCAAAGCAACATGCTTGTACGATTTTGCAATAGCTTCAAGCTGGGAAGGGTGTACACGGATTGAGTCCGATTAGACTCACCTGTGTTTAAGATTCAACCCACCTTAAACGAATCGGGTCATTTTCACATTTTTTGATTGAGCACCTGCCAAATTCATGATCCCGAGGGTCGGATTAGGCGGGTCAGCAAGTGGCCCATCATTTTCTTTTAAAAAAAATTATTTTTTTATTTAACTTATTTTTTTATATATTATCTTTTGATGCATAAAATAGTCTTATACCCAAAAAATATCTAATATAAAAATATATATTTATTTTTAATATGTATAAAATAATAATAATTAATTAATAAAATAAAATAAAATAAAAAACAAGTCAGTGAGTCGGGTTTCACAATTTAGACCCAACACCCAACCCTACACAAGTGACAGATCAAGCTAGTGCAATCCGCCAACCCAACTTGATCCGACCCAAAGGAGTTGGGTTAACAAGTTAGGGTGGCCCACCAACCTGTTGTACACCCCCTACAAGATAGTGTTACGTTGTATTATTTTTAAACATAGTGAAAGCTCTGGATAATTTGACGTTGTTAGGTCAAAACATCCCTACAACAACTAAATTGTAAATAAAAAAAAAATTTAAATTACACAAATCAATCTTGAGGTTAGCTAAAATTGTACTCCACTCTAAAATATATGTAAAGTTACACTCTACCGTAATTTTTTGCAACTAATCACTAATAATTAGTTAAGTTTTTACTTTCATTTTTTTTCTTATATTTTTTATTTTTCCTATTTCTTCTACAAAATCCTAAGACAAGAAGCAATATTTTATTATTTTCACTATTTCTTCCATAAAATTTTGAAAACAAAAAATGCATGAAATGAAAATAAAAACCTAACAAATTATTAGCAGCCAGTCAAAAAAAAAATTGTGGTGAATTGGGATTTTGCACCTAATGCAATTTTGACAGACCTGGAATAGTTTATGCAATTTAACCTAAAAAAATTCAGATAATTTCTTACTTGCTGGGGCAAAACACAAATAACCAACATATTTTTCTTATTTTCTAGTTGGTACGAAGTATATTTTTCCTACCACATTTTATTCCTTGAATTTATTTATGTATAAATGCATACAAGTTAATCTTCACATTATAAAATTTCAATTATGAATTCAAGGACTAACCTGCAAACCAGAGAGTTTCACGGAATAATATGCTTATTAATAAAAGATATCCTTGCGTCATTCAAAGTACTGCTTAGTACTTGGATTTAGTGGGGGAAAGAAAACGCACTTCAACTATGATATTAGCAAGCGTTTATTTGAAGTTTGAAATCATATTACGAGGAATCACATTTTGAAGAATATAATACTCCAAAATGTCATTCTAAGTTATTTTACAAAATTTGTTTATTTTACAGTTAAAAATTCTTGAGAATATCGTTTCAAGTTTCCAAAAATAAATTATAAACATGTTTGATTAATAATACATATTCTTAAGAATATGAATGATAATTATCAAAATATCCTCATCACGTTTAACTATATTATTATTATTATTTTATTTTTTAAAATAAAATTGTGAATAAATTAGTATTTTTATTCTCATTCCCATGACATGAAAATAAAACATTCTCAACCTTTAAAGTGAACATAGAAATGCATAAAAACTAGAGTATACAGCTTTCTTGAGAATGATTTGTTCCCGAGAATAAATTTTTATACCGTGAAACAAATGAGAGAATAAAACATTCCCAAGTGCTCATTCCCAAAAATAAGTAAACATATCTTAAAACAAAGGCTGCTTATTTACACCCACTTCAATTACATTTTTAGCATACCGTTAAAAAAAGTACATAGCAAACAAAGTCCCTTACTAGTGAACAAATAAAAAAGCACTTGTAACGGTTATTTGAGGGGAGATGACAATAGTTATTTTGAGAGTAAATACACATTCTCTCCAAACAAAACAACATTGGACTCACTAATCCTGCAAAATGAAAACCCCAATATAGCCCCTAAAAAATTATAAGTATCAATCACATTAGCCCTTTTAATTCCTTAACCTCGAAGAAGAAAAAAAACCTTTATTATGACCAACATCTTTATTTCTTAGAATTATGTTAGAAATTTTCATTTCTTAAAGATGTATCCATCATTGTTATGGTCAATGAGGAATATAGGGTTTAGGGTTTGGGGTGTCGTAGAGTTCCACAACTTCACCTACCTTATTTTGCTGCTTTCAATGAGAAAGGAATTCATTCATTTCTAAGTAAGCATCATTATCTAGCCAACAAGTTCTAACTATCCGAATATAATACATATATTCCCAAAATTAATGAAGAAAATAAAACATGAGAAATATTCCGGTTCTGCAATATTACCGAGTACTCTGGCTGGTTGGTGAACCATGACGTTCTTAACCAAGACCTGTTCCTGCATCCTTGCGTGGTGCATCAGCCTTAATACGGGGTGGCCGGACAATTCGATCAATGAGCCCATATTCAAGAGCCTCCTGTGCATTGAACCGTTTCATCCTGCTCAGGTCTTTGGTAATCTGAAGAGCATTAAACATTAGTTTTCAAACCAAAAATGCTTACATTCTCATAATTATGAACACCCAGGAAGTAAGATACAACCATAAAGTGGAAATGAACTACAGACTGAAACAGGCACAGAAACTTGGATAAGATTGAAAAAACACACCCAAGTTAAAGCAGTGCGCCAAAGTTGAATTTGACTTCTTCCCAAAAGAAAGGTTAAGAATTTTCAATAATTTCTTTTTAAATTGTCTCGCAGTGAGTAAGGAGGGCAATATGCAGTTATGAGTTACAATAGCAAGGGTTAACTACAAAAATAACAGAAGTTACACAAATTCACTTTTATCTCCATGTATTTCATTGTTGAATAAACTTACCGTCTCAACGGACTGGCCTGTTTTGGTAGCTAACTCATTGAAAAGGTAATCTCTGATTCTAAGAAGCTCATCTGCTTCATTACGAATGTCATCAGCCTGTCAAAATTTTGATGATGTTAGCATAAACAGTAAAAGCAATCCCATTCATACATCTGAGGTGATAATGACCTCATTCTCAGACAGAAGACATCCTACATACCTGACCTCGAGCAGCTCCTGCTGGAGATTGCAGAGCAATTCTTGAAAGAGGCATTGCAAAGCGATTTCCCTTACAGCAGAACATCGTGAAAAGGTTAGTACTTGCTAGATGTCAATAGCTGTTTTTATAACCCCTCAGAGGTCAATAAACACAACACAGTGCATGGAACCAATTAGACATGAATGTGATTCAATTCAAACCAGTATGGAATTATTGACTGAAAAAATAATTCAATGTTTGTTACTGTTCTTTCTTTTCTTTTTAGTTATTTTATCTTTGGCAGGGAAAGTAGGGCATGGGCCTTTCAATGTGACCCAAGGTCTGGGGTATCCTTATTCAATTTCGAACCACAGGAATTTCCAACTTTCTCATTATAACAAACAGTACCACAATTGATATTACTGACAATATAAATATGGTCATCCATAAAAGATACGGCTATCACTGATATGTCATGTGTGCTTATGTCAAGCATAATTCTTATTTGTATTAATGGTGGGGATACAAATGTATGATACAGTGATAACGCTCCTGTAGACAAGTCTACGTTCTATACAATATGGTCGTGCTTGATTACATGAGATTGGAAATCTAACTGCATAACCCCTCAGTCTACACTCTGCACACTTAACTTCCACAGTTTGTATTAATGGACAGCATGATAATACAATACCTTTTCTCCAGCTGCAAGAAGAAATGCTGCAAGATTATAGGCATAGCCAACACAATGGGTGGCTACAGGACTCTGCAAGCTCTGCATGGTGTCATAGATAGCCATGCTTGGTGTAAGCTGCAAAAGTTGCAAGCTTAATCAGGTCAAAAACATGACTAATCAACATGAAGATGGGTAAGAAATAGGATTTAATTGATTGATAATCTAAAACTAGAATCTAAGAGACTTACATCTCCACCAGGGCCATTGATGTACATATAGAGTTTCTTGGCGTTATCTATACTGTCAAGATACAGCATAGTTGCCAATATTTGGTTACTAAATTCTTCATCTATGTTTTGTCCAATGAAGATAACACGTTCTCGATACTGCATCCAACAGCTCAATGGTTTTTATTCAGAAATGAACTTTACAAATGCAATGAAAATCTTCAGGAAATAGAGGTTCACAAGAGAATAATCATCTACACCAATGTGACATGTTGTAAACCAACATCTTTTAGATACAGAAACTGTAAAACTAATGATATACTTTAACATGTATTGACTTACAAGGGCATTCCATAAATCGACCCATTGCCAAGTTCCTTCACCTGGTGTCCTATAGGGGACTCTTGGGGTCCCTATGGGCATCATCTGAATTTGTGCCCTTGCTGGTTTGTAGTTAGCATACCTGAAAATATGCCAAATTTAATTTATCCTCCTTGAATCAGTATCTTTATTCAACGATGTATGTGCCATTAGATAATAAAACTCTACCACGCGTGTATCGTTTTTATATTTCAAGTGGCATAAACCATGTTTTATTCCTTAACTTCACCAGGTCAAAGATTATTAAATGAAGAACACTTCACAATTCATATTCGTAACCAAAATTACTTGTTGCTAATCCAAACAACAACGATAACAAAAATGAGATGGGGGGATATAGCTTCCTGCAGCAAGGAAATCTCTGTTGGAGTGAAAGCAATGAGTTGCAGAATTTGCAAAAAAAATGATTCCTTTCAGGAAAGGTGTCAACTACAAGAGTAAAATTCTGATCATACAATCAATCACTTGCTGATACAAATGGGGATAAGAGTGAAAATTCAAATCGAAAAGGTCATTGTTCATGCCAGCCTCATAGTGCAAGGTTTTTAGCACACCAGAGATAGCACCGATTCTCAATAAGGCACACCCACAAAAGCCTAAAATGACAAAAATTCCCCAATACCCAACAGAAAAGAAGAAATATTTATCAATGATTACCGGCACTGAAGACTCTTGTGAACTTTTCCGTAAAACTCAGCAGACACGTTAGGTTTACACGCGAGAGAATTGGGCACACTTGCAGATTGAAGCTTCAGCCCTGAATAGAGTTTTGTGGCACAACTGCCACATCAAAAAAGAGAAAAAACGGGTGAGTTAGCATTAGCTCAAAGTCAATTTTTGTTATAATTTGAAGGAACTGTGTCACAAGGGCAATGGGACTGGGAATTTGACCTGGGGGGAGGAGAAACGCGAGGTGCAGAACCGGTCGTGTAGGGCGCGACCGCCATTTTCTTTTGAGGTGAAACGAAGGATGGAATAAGAGATAGGATATAGGGAAGGAACTCTTTGAGCTTGAAAACCTCGACGAGTTACGAGACTGAAGATGAACTCAAACGACAATGCCGTTTTGGTCCTCCTCCAACTCTTTTCCTGACTGAAAAAATAAAAAGTGGATTCTATCGACCATTTTTGTTTTGTTTTGTTTTTATTTTTTTTAACGTCCGAAAATAAGGAAGAAAATAATTAGATAGGTCGGGCAGTCGGAATCGAAACTTTAGGTAAGTTCAAAGCAAAATAAAAACATAAAATTGTAAGACAATTTAAATTATAAAATCATCATTTACGTATTAATAATAAAATTAGTTGATCTCTTTAAAATTATAAGATCACAAAATTTTAAAATTTAAATTGAGATTTTACTAACTTTGATTTGATTTAAATTATTTTTAAAATGATTTTAGTGATTAAAAGTAAGAGTATCTTAAAATATATCGAATTATAAAGTTACTAAAAATTGTTTAGTGAAAAGAGATTTAATTAGTATCTATATTGTCATAAATTCAAACATCATTGTTATTTAGTTTAAAAAAATAAAAATATTATAAAGTGAATAACTTATTTAAAAAATGATAATTTAAACTTTCCATTCAACCCTTTCCTCAAGTCTCCATAATTCAAGCTTTCCATTCGACCCTTTCCTCAATTCTCCCATCAAAACTATATCATCCGCGAAAAGCATGCAATGTAACACCAAATCTTACATGCTTTTAGTAAAGACATCCAAGACTAGGGGAAAAAAATAGAGGCTTAAAGTTAACCCTGCAAACCAACTCTGATGGGGATTCCTTTGCACATATCTATTTGCTTTGAAGTATGGATGGACGAAAGACATGATTCCGTAGAAAGATTTCACATTACTCATACATGCCTGTTTTGGCACAATGACAAGTAGAGTCGTTTGAATATAGTTTTGCATTCTACTCAAACCTCTCTACTACCACTAGCGCCTTTGTACAAATGAATAAAAAGCACGAATTAAACAAGCACAGGCAATGGAGCTAACTGCTTGAAGTGTATTTATTGTTCAACAATCAAAACAATCCCCCAACTCAAACCTAAAGTACACGTTAGTCGATAACGATGTCCAATGTGGGAAGTGAGAGCACACGTCAACGAGTTACCACCGCAATCAATAATTCTGGAAAGCACTCCACAAAACAAGTAATCAACTCTATGTCTCTAATTAGTCGTCATCATGATCATCCAATGATGTGTAGATCATCCTGCACCAAAATGCACATGTAAGAATGATAACGTCTCTTGCTAATGGAAAAAAATGAAGGGCCTGGGCCTATTTTAGAGTCAGCATACCAGAATATGGACAGGAAAAGGAGAAAAACTAGATAGAAGAGTTTAATCAGCCGTTGCTTCTTTTCCCAAGAGAGCAAGTTGAATATCTCTGTAACATCAACCAGATGCTTTCCTTGTCTGTACCTGTGACCAAAGGAATAAGATACGCAGTTAGCAGGCCTGTTCCAAGCAGAGTCAAGTATATTAAGACCTCTAGGATGGTTAAATCAGAAAAACATAAACAAGTGGTCTCCTTTGATTCTCTAGCTACTAAGGAACCATTTACTGAACAAGCAGGGTGTACTGTGCCTCAAATACTCCAGAGTTGCAGCAGTAGCAATAGGTTACATATGGCTATAGTTTACTATTTTTGACATCAAATCTTTCCCTCAAGTAACATGGTTGGGATTTAAGGATCAATGAACACATCTAAACACGTAGCATACTTAGCAATGTTAATGGTCGAGTTTGTTACAGTTTGAGGCTCAAACTTCACTAATCCTCAAGTTTTAGGGTGTGTTAGTAAGTTTTGCTTTGGAGACGAAGGAAAGGAAAGGCATCAAAACCACAATTAAGCCTTCCAAATCATTTCCTTTACTTCCCATCCAAAAAAAAAAACTTACAAACACACCTTTAGATACCAAAGTGAGATATGGGAACTTATTCAATGGACCAAACTTAACTACTAATCCCAGTTGGTTAGATTCTTCTAATTCCTACAGACATTAATCAATTATACAAGAAATTTTAAAACTTTCTTACGAGACAAATGAAAGAAGTAAACAACATAAACTCACTAGTTATAAAGCTAAGATGATTTTTACAGAAGCAGAAAATTGTGCAATAGAGCTTGAGAGTTGATGTTGAAAATAAATGCAACTTGGCCTTAGGGCTACACTGCTAGAAAAAAAAAAAAAAACACACCTGCCAGTTTTTTCCTTCTTGTTGGTAAAAAAAACCAAGCTAAACCCTAAAAAACAGTGAAGATTAACAAAATACAATTTTAAAAATGAGTTAATTGTTTTGGTTCTGGTTTTCTTAACAGCCCGACACTCAAATTGAGATGCATACAATGCACAAAAATCCAAAATTCAAACCTCCTCCATCACCAAACTACTGTGCACCCAAACATGGATTTGTGCCCATAATGAGATTAATTTGGAAACATAACACTTAGTAAAAATATTAGTAGCAAAAATGCAATATGGTTAACAACAACACGAATGCATATATGGTAAACCAAAACATACATTACATCTATCAAATTGGCTTATCTAATGTAACAATGCCATAAACAAGTTAGCATTTTTCTAGGTTCTAGGCAGTCTCACTACTACATTGTTGAAGAATGCATAGATCCAAATCTCAAAAATAAAGCCACCATTCCCATCAAAATAAGTGTGCATATATGGATTCTTTCCACTTTCAATTAGCAACTCCATAAAACATTATATTCATTATTCAATGATCAGAATCATTTGGGGGGAAAAAGTCCCATTTAGATTTGATAGAAAACTTACAATCTCACATTGTAGTAGAGGTAAGGAGCACAAAACAATGACATAATCCAATGCCCTGTCACAAGGTAGAAGAAGCTAAGGACACCTTGTGTGATATACTCAGGCAAAACTACTTTGTTTATTCGAGCTGAGGAGTCATAAGGATTTATATAGTCAAACTCTAGGTCTGCCAAACACATCAACTGCAAAAGTTATTAAATAAAAAAAAAGTCAGCATATGCTAGATGATACCAAGAAAAGAAAGACAGAATGTAGCCTGCTGCAAAGTCAAAATCATTATCCGGTCCTTGAGAAAATACCAACAACAAAACTTGATTTGGTGGTATTGCAAACAACACTTAATCATCATCATAATGTTCTGAAGCATAACAGGTAAATAACGGAACATGGACATTGGGACAATTGAAACTCCTAAATCCTAGAATATGAGATAAACCAAAGTGAAGAGCATATAAGCATTACAAAATTAGGACCTCTCCACTAGACAAACCTCTTTCCAACATTAGAATAAACATCATTCTCCACTTCATTATGATTATATCTATCCAATAACTTGGAATTCTATACACACAAACACAATGTTATAT
>QANU01065503.1:299879-320620 GCA_003254905.1 Nissolia schottii | reverse complement strand
AGCCCCTTCATACCCCAAAATTTTCCTTCCGCACTGGCTTATCTTGCTGCAAACTCTTTTAAATGTGATTTTTTTTGTTTTCTTTCATCAATTTAAGCTAACAAAGATGCACACGGGATTGGATGGAGACCCAGTTGAATAATTTAATTAAAAAAATAAATTTTAACTAATGGGGCGCTTTAAATTGATGATTTCAATTTTATTTTAACAATTATTAAAAAAAATAAAATTCAAAACTCTTAAACGCAAATAAAGAAGGAATAATAAGCAGAAAGAGGGAATGACCTGATAAATGACGAGGACAAGCAAGGCAATAAGGACGAAGAAGGAGATGAGCCACGCAAACAGATCAGCCATGCTGCTCCCTCTCCTCTCCTCTCCTCCTTCCTTCCGTCCTTCCCCTAATTCTCGATTTTCAGGCTTTTTGGGCTCTCCCTCTCTCTCTCCGGTTCACTGCGTTCGTACCATACGATTGGAAAAGTGCGCACGATAGCGGCGGTGCAGAGCCCGTGCGCAGTGCGCACGGCTTGCCCCGATTGGTAGGTATCTGCGGCACGCACGGCAGAGAGAGGAGAGGAGAGTAGCAGACGAAAGCTTGGTGGATCGGGATTCCGCAGGTAACTCGGGGAGGCTAAGAATCGTTTGACAAAATAATTGACCAACTACAAATCCACTCCATTCAATAAAAGGACAATACCCATTTTGCCCCTATCAAAATTTATGGGAATGAATGAATTCTCGCGTGTCATTTTTTAAATGACAAGATCATATTTAATAGCTTGTCATCGATCTTTTAATTGTTTATATCATGGATCCCATTTTCTCAATTGATATTGAGAGATTAAACATGATCTTGTCATGTAAAAAAAAGACATGAAATGATACATTTCCTCTAACGAAAGACAAAATGCTCTCCAGTAATTCAGTCCATCATCATTAAAGTGCCAATCCCATATATATATATATATATATATATATATATATATATATATATGAACCAAAGTATCATATGTTTTGAATAGTGAATATAAGAATGGTTAGAGTGACAAACTACCCTTTACACGTGGATCCAAATTGTGAATGGGAATTGTTGTTCAGAGAGCTTCTTGGAGGATGATTAAGCTTTGCATTGTCTTGGGACCTTGACCCAAGATTTCATGTCGCAATTGGAGATGTTTTAAGTGGTTCAAATTCGTGGATTCCTTCCATGGTGTTTTTTGTTCAATGTATGACAAAAGTTAGTGATTTAGGGTTTAGGTCTCATGGGTGTAGTTGGAGGGTTGCCCTCCTGCTATATTGGCTAAGTGTGTTGTGTTTTGCTCATGGGATTGATCCATGGGAGGTTGAGTACTTTATTGTGGCTTTAAGGAGGTTAATCTGGTTTTGTCTTTTGGTATTTGAAACATGTTCCTTCAAGTCATGGGATACTGTAGGTAACGTTTTCAATGTACATCCTACATTTTGAATGTGCATGCAAAAAAGTAGCACATTGGATGTGCACTTGATTTTCACCATACACTCAATATATTATCAGTCAATTATTATGTCATATTGATTTAATGGATCAAATGAAAAGGGATTCATTAAGGTGGAAATTATTGTAGCAAGAGTATGCGTGAGACATCAAGTCTTCTATTTTATTCTTTTCCATTCACATAAAATTAAAAAATGAATCAGAAAACAAAATTACTGTGAAGGGCACACAATGAATAATGATAAATGAGTTGCAACCCTAAAGCCAAACAACATGGCCGCCATGGAGGCTCCTTGGCATGATGAAGTCGATAGGCCAAGACGGCAAAAACCTCTACATTGTGGCAATTTGGGACCCACCTCCGCCGGTCGGCGACCACCAATAGCAACCTTTGTCGGCGACCTCTCTGCCTAAGAGAAAACTTGGTTGATAGTTCTATTATTGAGTAGGATGGTCATGTCATTCTCTTTCTCCTCCTTCTTGACTTCACATACACAACTATTGGTTATTGGTGGTGGATCTGGTTTTGTAAAAAACTGATCTTAAAAGGATTAATAGAGATTTATTTATTTTTAATCCACAAATTTGTTGTTGTCTTCATGTTTTTCAGCATCACTCACCAAAATACCTTCAAATCAAGATTTAGTATCCTAAAATTCTTAATAGATAATTTTAATATATGTGTGTGTGTATGTGTGAGAGAATGAAAAAAGGGGGATTTCAAATCCGAACACGAAGGTTGGGTTAGAGAAGAAAAGACTTGCACAATAGTTACAAATACAATGGTCTTTTTATTGGAGGCTATGGTTGACTTTTCCTCTTCGTATTTTTAATTATAAAAACTGATTGGTTGTATCCAATGGAAACCAAGTGCACACTCAATGTGCTGTTTTTTTTTTTTTATGCACATTAGAAATGTTACCAATACTGTAAATATAATTGTCGGAAGAGAGAGAATGTCAAAACATGACCGTAACGCTTTATGGGACAAAGAGTTTTCAAGACATTTTGTCTTGTGTAGCAAGACTTTCTAGGCATCAAAAGGTTATTCTGGGTTCATGGGTCGGCAGAAGAGATATTTTCCTTTGGATGTTATTCATAGTTTTGTCATTTAGGATTTGTATGATGGACAATCTAAGATGTTGTGCATCAGACCAAAACATGCAAAATCATCTTTAACTAAGTGCATTTTAGGATGGTACCCATGTCTTTAATATCATGTCATGATACCCCATTTTTCACAAGAAAAATGCCAAAAAATTACAACACTTGCCACGACTTTATTCATTTATCAGATCTTTAAAATTTGCAATAATAGTCTCCAACTTTTAATTTAGCAAAACAGTCTCTTTCTTTCTCAACTCCAACACACCATACCCACCACCATTCTCTCTCAGCTCCATTTTAACTACTCCACTTCATCATTCTTCATAATCCAATCTTCATCTTCTCCTTCCCTTCTCTTTAGAAGCCTTCATCCATCTCCTACAAAATCTCAACTTCCTTTTGAATAAAATAAGAAAGAAGATCTACAAAAGTAACGGGGCATCTGAACATTTTGTTTCTCTCATTTCCAATTGATTAGAAATGAAAATGTGATGGAAGTGTGAACACCCAATTTTGTCCAGCCCTTTATATGTGATCCATTTTTATTTAATGTTTTTTATTTATTTTTCACCCTGTAACACTAGTTTTTTTCTTTTCTCCTTTTCAGCCCAATTAGTGAAAAAAAAAACAAAGGTCTTGTTTGGTCCACAATTTGTGTTGGGCCAAACTTTTAGGGTATTACATTTTTTTAGCCCAAACAGATTAAAAAAAAAAGGAGAAGACCTCAACCATTTTTCCCCAAAACCCCTTCTCCCCAACAGAAACAATGGCAAGTTTTTCCCAAACTCTCTTTTCCCTAGAAGAAACATTTGCCCCCTTCTTTTCAGAAATTTGCCAGCGAGCAACATGCAAAAAATGGGGGTTTTCTTGCATGAAAAATACAAGCAACATACATAAATGGAATAACAGAAACAACATCAAGAAACGATCACATCAACAGAAATTTTTGAACACTCAACTAAATGTGTTTTTGGGTATAAATAGAGCTTAGAAGGAAGATGAGGGGGGAGCTTTTAGCAATCTGTTTATAAAATAAAATAAAATAAAATAAAAAAGAAAGGAAAATAGAACTTCAACATCACCACCATCCTGTACCTCCTCACAGCCACCACCAAACCTAACCACCACAGTCGTTGTTGTCGCGGCCTCCCCCGTAACCCCCACCCTCAACCATCAACCACACCAAAACAACCACATACCCATACCGAAATAGAGAATAAGAGCTGAGAGAGAGATAGAGAAAGATACTGAGAGAAAACAGATCCATGAGAGAGAGAGACCGTCGGAGAGAGGGGAAGCTCGCCACAGCCGGCGGTTTGCCATGGCGGTGTCATCCCCTTTGAGCCAGAGAGAGAAACTGAGATAGATGTAGAGAGTGAGAGAGGCTGGCGGAGATAGAGAGAATAGATCTGAAAATAAAAGAGAGAGAGGGGCTCGCCGCCGCGATTGCCGAGTAGCAGAGAGGTCGCGAGAGAGAGAGAACCAAAGAGAGAGAACACAAACCGAGAGAGAGAATCCGTGCCACGCCGCTGGCGACATGCCATGGCGGCGACAGCACGGTCGGCGCCGGCCCCTTCGTTGCCACCTCCCTCTGTTTTCTCACCACCCTCTTTTTCCCTCTCCGTGTTTGCTTTGTGACTGCTGAGAATAGGTTTCGCTTTGGGTATATATTTGAAAAAAAATTGTTTATTTGTTATTGTTTTTCTTTTGTTTGGTGATTTGGGTTTTAGCTTCATTTGGGCCTTTAGGACTTTAACTTGTTTTTATGGGTCATCCCACCTCATTTGAGTTATTCATGAAAAAAAATTTGTTTAACATGTGAAATCATTTGTATGATATAAAACAGAAAAAGAAAAGAGATAGAGTGAGTAAGTTATAAAAATATCTGGTGAGTAAAACAGTAATAGCATTGAAAATAAAAGTGTTACCTGCTTGTTAATCCTACTTTTGGGCAATTTGGTTGTGACAACGGCATGTTCTAAAGGTTAAAATGAAAAAAAAAATTATAAAATAATATATTAAAAAAATAATTAGCTAACATGCAGATTTTTTAGAAATTTTCAAATGAGTAAAAAAGGAAAATACCATGAAAATAAAAAGGGTTTGCTAAGTCGAGATAACTTGTTAAATTTGTGTTCTCAGAATATTTTTATTGTAACAACTTGAAGTTCTGAAACTAAAAAAAAATACTATTTTCAAAAATTAATCAACACATAAATATTTTTTAAAGAGAACTTCGTGGCTTTGAGTTCCTCATTGCACCATAGGATACGTAAGAGCACAAGTTGAGCCAAAATTAAACTTTCATAATTTTTGTTTTAGTGTAAATAATTTTATTTATTTTTTAATTAATGTCTTATTCATTTATTTATCAAAAAAATATTTGAACATGTTTTAATAATACAAATGTTAACTAAGTCGATACGACTTATTAACTCGTTTTAGAGCATTTAAGTGGTAACAACTTGATTTCTAAATCTTCTCTTTTTTAGATGTTATAAATGGTTCGTACAATTAATTAAGGTAATCGTTTCAATACAGATGTATTAGGGGTGCTGCAAAATTAAGTTTTTACCCTTCCTATGCATAATCGACTTTGATATCCAAACTCAAATCAAACCAGTTTTTTCTAAATAAAAGTTTTTTTAATTTTTCCTAATTTTAATAAAGTTAGTGGCAACTCCATTGAATTCTTTTTTTTTTTTTTTTATTTCGTCGTTCATCCTATTGCGATGATGGTCGTGATGGGAAGTCTTTCTAGTTTATCTCCCCCTGCTCCTGAAATTTTATACATACTTTATACTAATCATTCCCATTTTTTCAACAAACCCCACATTATGATGTATTTTATGATTTTTTTTATTAATTTAATTTAAAGTTAACATTATTCAATTTCAATTATAAATACAATATTTAATTAAGTTTAGTTCCTAATTATATTGCTTATAACATTTTTTTTAAGTATGTAAACTCATACGAGTTTATGATTCGAGTTTGCCGAGACTTTACGAGTTTACTTAAACTCTCGAGTTTGACAACTTTATCCATCACCACCTTCGACCTCTTGAATCAAGAATCCTGGCACCCCCTTATCTTCCCGATCTCTACCACCACCTTCTACTTCAACCGATCATGAATGTCGGAGAAATTTGGGGATGATAGATGAATGGAGGAATTAGTCATTTTGGAGATGAGAGTTTTGGAGAGTCAATGGCAATCGAAGGAGAAATAATGTGTGTGTAGGGGGTTGATTTGCAAAATAAATTGTTAAGGGACCTTTTTGTAAATATGGGAAAGCAAGTTAAAATTCTGGGACAATGGCATGTTTGGTAAATTTAAAGCAATTTTCTTAAAAAAAAAAAAAAGAGTATACTATAACATAATATTAAAGACATAGGGCATCACAAAATACACCAGTCCCCTAAATCTTGTCAATCTACATACATAGGTCGTTCTCAACCCTAGAAACACGTCAAACATTCATTATAAACTTATAATCATGATTAGTTCAATTTTAACTACAAGATTAATAGTTCTTAATCTTGGTTCCAAAACAACATTACAAATAATTTGAATATTAGATGTACCATTTAATCTTCACCTTGAGATTAATAACGTATGTGATGCACCCACCACAGTATCTGCCATATGGTTTCTAGTATAAAAGTGTTAGGAAAGGGTAAAAGAAATTAATCGGAGTATTTCATTTTTCTCCACTTTATAATTAAATATAAGCACATAAATAAGCAATAGAATTAACAAATAAGTAAATTAGTAGACAAAAAAAATTGCATAATAATAAATCACCCCCGAAGAGAGAGACAAAAAATCATGAGAAAGTCTAGAAATATCTTTACTATATAAAATTAATAGTAACACCAAAAGAATCTTTACCAATAGGTAGATAAAAGGTTCTGCAACAAATTGACATAAGAATAAAATAATGATATGAATTTTTTTTTACCAAAATAATATAAAATGATGTATCTCAAAAATAGTGGTAAAGACAATATGGTCAAATAGGAGAGAAAAATGAATTTGGAATATAACAGATAAATGTTCACAATGTCTAAAATAGGTTGTTAAAATCTCACTAAAAATGGAGCACAAACGAGTATTTAATAAATATACTAATCAACAAAGTCTCTTAAAATAAGATACTTAAAATATGATAAAACTGACGGCAGTGTGACTCTCCTTGTGTGCATGTGTTCTCCAAATAATGTGTGTGTAGGGGGTTAATTTGCAAAATAAATTGTTAAGGGACCTTTTTGTAAATATGGGAGAGCAAGTTAAAATTCTGGGACAATGGCATGTTTGGTAAATTTAAAGCGATTTTCTTTAAAAAAAAAAAAAAAGAGTATACTATAACATAATATTAAAGACATAGGGCATCACAAAATACACCAGTCCCCTAAATCTTGTCAATCTACATACATAGGTCGTTCTCAACCCTAGAAACACGTCAAACATTCATTATAAACTTATAATCATGATTAGTTCAATTTTAACTACAAGATTAATAGTTCTTAATCTTGGTTCCAAAACAACATTACAAATAATTTGAATATTAGATGTACCATTTAATCTTCACCTTGAGATTAATAACGTATGTGATGCACCCACCACAGTATCTGCCATATGGTTTCTAGTATAAAAGTGTTAGGAAAGGGTAAAAGAAATTAATCAGAGTATTTCATTTTTCTCCACTTTATAATTAAATATAAGCACATAAATAAGCAATAGAATTAACAAATAAGTAAATTAGTAGACAAAAAAAATTGCATAATAATAAATCACCCCCGAAGAGAGAGACAAAAAATCATGAGAAAGTCTAGAAATATCTTTACTATATAAAATTAATAGTAACACCAAAAGAATCTTTACCAATAGGTAGATAAAAGGTTCTGCAACAAATTGACATAAGAATAAAATAATGATATGAATTTTTTTTTTACCAAAATAATATAAAATGATGTATCTCAAAAATAGTGGTAAAGACAATATGGTCAAATAGGAGAGAAAAATGAATTTGGAATATAACAGATAAATGTTCACAATGTCTAAAATAGGTTGTTAAAATCTCACTAAAAATGGAGCACAAACGAGTATTTAATAAATATACTAATCAACAAAAGTCTCTTAAAATAAGATACTTAAAATATGATAAAACTAACGACAGTGTGACTCTCCTTGTGTGCGTGTGTTCTCCAAATAAGGCACTACTGAAGCCTTTTTTCTTTTTTTAGGTTGTCTGCCCGGTATCTAAGGCTTAGCCTTGACTAATCTGGGTCGATCCGGGTCGCGCACCTGGCTATGGCGGGTGAGTCTCCCAGCGGGGATAACTGCGTACACAAGGTCTCGAACTCGGGACCTTGCTTAAGAGTTACCAAGTCGCTTACCACTTGGACCAACTCCCGTTGGTTACTGAAGCCTTTAAATACTAAGTATTCACGCATTACAAGGCAAAACCATTAGGAATTAAATCCTAATTTAAGTTTTCATCAAATCTCAGGTGATGGCAAAAATAAATAGGATAATATTGTTCCTTTTTTTTTTGCCAAATTAAGTGGGGCAATCTCCTCATGCAAGAAATTTATCTCATCTTGCATGACTTGTAACTACTCTTTCTTATAAATATCATAAATAGTCTCACACAAAACTTTTGGCTCTCTCCTGCCATGGAATGGATATCTTTGAGAATGGCGCGACAGTCTTCTTCTCAGCTGAGACACAATTGGTGGTGATTCAAGAGAATCTAGATCACTTGAGTTAATGGGCTCTCTAGCTGCGTCATTCTAATTATTTGCTTGCACATTTCTCCTGTAATCATTATTCATCATAATAGGAGGCTTTTTCAATTTTCTTTGGCTCTTCAAGGTCTGGTTTTCGAGAAATATTATATCTCGGTTATTAATAATTTTCCTGTCAACACGATCCCACAATCAGTAAAAAAAATCTCCATGACCATAACCCAAGAATATAAACTACCTGGAATTAGCATCAAGCTTGGATTCTTCATCTCTTGGATTGTGAACAAATGCCTTGCAGCCAAACACTCTTAAGTGACCATATGAAACATAGTTTTCGGACCAAACCCTCTGTGGAATATCTTTATCAAGAGAAATTGAAGGAGAAATGTTAATTAAATCTATTGTGGTTCTCATTGCTTCACCCCAAAAGGCTTTAGACAAATTAACACGAGAAAGCACACAACGAATCTTGTCATGAATAGTGCAATTATTTCTCTTTGTTGCCCTATTGTGCTGAGGTGTCTTTGAAACATTTTTCTCACACCTGATACCTTGTTTTTTTTTTTTTGCAATAATCTTCAAACGGACCTTGTGTTAACCATCATTATCTGCTCAGACACATTTCAATCTTCTACATGTTTCTCTTTCAACACTTGCATGGAAGTGTTTGAAGACACATCAAGCACATGACTTTCAAATTTATTTTATAAAAAAAAAACCCAAATTTGTTTAGAGTGATCATAAATAAAAGTAACAAAATACTTGGCACCACCATTGGTTCTAACATTCATAGAGCAAACATCAATATAAATAGTATCTAAAATATGATGTCTCCCTTTAGGAGGTAAACTATGAAAAACTATTCGATGATGCGTACCAGTAAAACAGTGAGTACAAGTAAGAGACACACCATTAATGAGAATGAGGGTCTTTCTGGAAATGATACCCAATCCCTTCTCACTCAAATGACCAAGATGCATATGCCATAATTGTGTGGAGGAATCTTCAATTGCATTTACTTATACTTTGCACGATTTTATCGGCATGCTATAAAGAGTATTGATTTTTAGGGCTGTCACCACTATTGTAGAATCTTTAGTGAGCTTGCAACTCTCACTAAAGTGGGTTACATAACCCTCACTATCTAATACTCCAATGGATATCAAGTTGAGATAGATATCTGGAACGTGTTTGACATTCCTTAAAAATAGCTTGCATTCAACGATGGCTTCTAAACAAATATCTCCAATGCCAACAATCTTGCATATCCTTGTATTTCTCATTCTCATTGTGTCTTCCTTTATAGGAGTATAAGTTGTGAAAAATTTACATTGAGACGAGACATGATACGAGGCAACAAAATCAACTACCCATGCAGTATATTGGCATTCAAGAGATTCACAAATGTTATCACCGACAATTAAAACATCACCATGAAATACAGTTGCAGCAGTGTCACTCTGTTTGTCTTCATCTCTTTCATTTGAGTCTTTTTTCTTTATCCTGCAAAATTTTTCAATGTGGCATTTCTTACCAAAAAAATCACATTTATAAGTCTTCTTCCTTGACTCAAATCTTTCTCGTGATTTTTCGTGATTGTCATGAGAACTTTTAAATGTGCTCATTCCCCATGCCTCTAAAACAAGAGTTGATGACTAAGTGAAATTATAGATATCCTGTTCTTTTTTTCAGATTTCATCACTCATCATACTATTCCTTACTATAGTCACAGTGACCTTCCCATCTGGTGCCGATTTAATCAGAATGACTACTAGAGTATCCCAACTATTTGGTAAGAAGCTCAACAAAACTGGAGCTTGCAATTCATCATCAAGAGACATGCTCATGGTAGACAACTAATTTATGACACCTTGAAAATTACTTAGATGCTCTACCATTAAAATATCTTCTTGGTACTCCATGTTTACAAACTTTCAAATTAAAAAAAGACTTTATTTTATGCGATCTTCTGCTCATAAAGAGTTGTCAATTTTGTCCACAAAGTCTTAGCATTAGTTTTTAAACTAATATGCTAAAAAAAACATTGTTGACACATTGTTAGATCAACCCAATGGTCTTTCTATTCATATTTTTTCAATCACTATCTGGTTTGTCTTTTGGCTTGGCACTGTCACCCTCAATGAGATCATATAAATCCTTGCAATATAGCAAGTCTTCCCTTCAAGGCTTCCAAATCTAATAATTGGTGAGGTTCAACTTAATAAGAGTACTAATACCAAACTTATCATCCATATTTAACTGCACAAGGAATAATGAACTTGACTCTGATACCACTTTGTTAGGAAATGGTACAGAAATAATTAGAGTGTTTCCTTTTCCTCCTCTTGACAATTAAATATAAGCCCAGAAATAGACAACATAATTAACAGATAAGTAAATTGATAAACAACTAAATCTATAAAATAGAAAAACAACACACAAAATTTTAACGTGGAAAACTTCCAAAAGCAAAGGATAAAAAACTACGAGACCAAGTCTTATATTGAGGGGAGTTGACAACAAGGGTCGGTGGACCAACTTTAGGGAAGTTGAAAATGTATGCTTGTCCATTTTAATTAATGAGTGACTCGAGAGTTGATAGGTTGGCTCGTGAGCTGACACAATAATAATAATAATAATAATAATAATAATAATAATTATTATTATTATTATTATTATTATTATTATTGTTGTTGTTGTTGTTGTTGTTGTTATTACTATTATTAACATTTGAGCTAATTAATCAAATTTTGAGAATAATAGTTGAATGTTTTACAATACTAAAAATTGTTAGACTAGAGATTGAGCTATATTCCATGGATGTTGCTACCATGATGATCTTAGCTCAAACATATCAAAATTATAATCAATCTTTCTTCTAGAATTGAGATGAGTGACCATAAAAGTAAATAAATAACCATGTTCAAAAAAGCACAAAGAAAATATAGTCCAAATTTCTTTTTCTCAACCCACAAGTCAACCCGCTTTGCCCTACTTCTCTCTCGCTTCAACTTGCGAGTTAGACGAGTCCAACCTAAAATATTAAATGAGTTGGAAATTTCATTGCACATCGCAACAAATAAGTAACTAGTTTCACCCTGCTGAGTTAGACCCCTTTTTTGTCCCTGCTTTGGATGCATTATGATCAAAGAGTGTAATAAAATAAAATAAAATAAATCAAAAGCAATTATTGATTCAAAGGTGCATTGAATTAGCAAATGATGAGCCAGAGGTGTACATGGCTCGAATGGGTCAGGTTGAACAAAACCCAAAACCCGGTCCAATTTTATGTTCGTGCTATTTCTGAGCCCAAACCTAACTTGGTAATTACTGAACAAATGACTGTTTTAAGTCGGATTGGCCCGATCTTTAGATACCATATGAAGATTTGGGCAATATACATATTTTAGATGTAACAAACTAAATGTAAGAAATATTTCACAATATATATTTTAAAATAAATTATATCAATATAAAAATAATATAATATTATGTAAAACAGAATATTTAAAGCACAAAAGTTTTATAATTTATTACTAATTTTAATAAAATATAAATTTAAAGAATTATATAACTTTGAGCTTATTGAATTGGATTAATCCAAAATATTGTAAACAAAAAAAAAAAAAACACTGAATCAAATTTAACCATTCAAGCACAACTAAATGAGCATCTGGCTGACCCGGGTCATCCAGCTGGACTAGATTAGTCGGAATGTGTTATTCATATAGTGAGAAGCGTACAGTCCTAAGTAAATCTATAGCAGGAGATGAACAAATGTCACCCAGGGACGCGCAGAATCAATGGTTGGCATGTTCTCTTTGTTTGAGCAAGAAGAAGCAGGACGCTTTGAGCATAAAAAGAAATTCCTTGACCCCAAGTTCACCAACTTCTTATCTTGCTGCAAACCTGCAAAATAACCTTAGTCAATTGTCATCTCTGTGGAAAATTACGTATAATTATGAATATTACGAAACAATAATTTCGTATTCATCGTCGTCAGTAACCTTACCAAGCTTATCAGGAAATGATTCAAATTCTCAGCTATTAATCCATAATAATTTCGTACATATTCATCATTAACATAACTGAAACTTTCAGTTGTTAGTTAATACATTCATTATACTCAACCCGTATGCAAAAGTTGTGAGAAAAACATTATTGGAAAAAAAAAAAACCGATGATTTTTTACGCTAACTACGTTACACTCAATTTGTTTGTTGCATGACTTCACTCGCTCAAAGACTTGAACTAACCATTATTCCGATACATAACATCATATATAGATCAGACACACAGAGAGCAATTAATAATGAGAAAAAAAAAAGATAAAAAGTTTAATTATATTAATTACTTTGGAGGGCGAAGGAGGAGTAGTGAAGGTCGTAGCGCATAGGATCAGTGTCCTTCAAGAACGGCCTCCTTTTCTCCTTCTCGTAAAACACCAACGAAGCCTTCACCAAATCCCCCACCGTGTCCTCCGCCAACATCACCACCTGCATGGCGCCGGGGCTGTTCTCCACGGTCACATTCACCAGAAGCTTTGACAGCCGGCGGATGGAGTCATCACCTTTTCGCATGGCCGGAAATGGAAGCTTCGGCGTTAGGGGAGGAGTGGAGACGAAAGGGCGAACCATGCTGCCGGAGTGTTTCTCGGGCAGCATGTTCTGAGGTTTGCGGCGAGAACTTGATGGGGCCGCATAACGGGAGATCGATTTTCTCCGATGACCCGGAGATGGAGAGGTCATGCTTATAAGGATAAGTATTTTTGCTTTTTTGTTTTAGAGATAGGCTTGCATGTATTGCACTTAGGTTATGAGTGTGAGAAATTGAAAGTAGTGAGGGAGTGATAAGTCTTAACTTCCAAGTAATTCTACTAAGTAGAATGGACAGTGTGTAAGGTTTGGTTGTATTGAGAAGCTTCTAGGAAAGTAATCGGCTTTTAACTTTTGCATCGAGCAATTTCCTTTTGGATAAGGGGACTCCCAACGTTTTAATTTTTGGTTGTTTTTGTACCTAAGTTTTAGCCAAGAATCAATCTATACGTGTGGTGGCTTAGGAGTTTATAGCTTAAATATTTGTGAATAAATATAACATGACATCTATTGCTCATAAAAAAAATGCAATAACAATTTCTCCACAAAAATGGCCAATGGGACTAGCAGAGGACTTTGAAGAAAGGAGTTTGAATCTAAGGATGAAAATGAGGTAGGTAGTATGGAGTCTTTGTTGGTGAATGGCAGTTTTGTATTTTTTTATTAGATTTGACCTGTGACCTGATTACTTGACTAATATTATTTAACAAGTACTATAAACACATTTGTTAAAGATTTGTTGAATAGTTTTTACATGTTTTAAATTCACTGACACAGACACAGGATATGACGCTACACGTGACACTAATGGCACAATAATTTTAAAATTTTAAAGGAGACGATATACATAGATATAAATTAAATATTTATAATAATATCTTAATATTTTCAATGATATCAAATTACTAATTTTTCCTCTCATAATATCAATAAGAAAAGTATAATCCATTTTCTTCACATGACCTTTAGAGGGAAACCCAAATATTTACCAAGATTCGGAGCAAAAGGAATAGAAGATACCCCCAATAAGTCCGTTTCTCTTCGTTATTTGTCATTGTTCTGGAGAACAAAGCTCTAGATTTATCAACATTAACCTGCAATCCCGAGGCATCCTCAAACTCCTTCAAAACTAGAATAACAATCCTGTCAGGGAACCCCTAATTCTACAAAGTTTGCTCAAGAAAGAATCAATTGACACTATCATAAGCCTTATGTAAGTCAATTTTTAAAGCCATATTACCTCTATTTTCCTTGGATATAGGCATGTGATGCATAATCTCCTGACCAATAACCACATCATCTGTTGTGCGCTTCTACCAAGGATAAAGCTATTCTGCAACAAACCCACAACCTCCATCATAAAAAGATGAAGACAGTTCACCAAAACCTTAGTAATGATTTTGTACACCTATTACACAAGCTTAAAGGGAGAAATTGGAAAAATTGAGTGGGGATATCAGTCTCAGGAATCAAAAAAATTAATGTCTCCAGAAGAGTATTATCAAAGAACCCCTGATAAAACCCTTCTCGCACTAGGCGTCAAACATCATCTCCAATTGATAATAGTCCAATACTTCTTGAAAAAGAAGGGCTGGAAATCATAAGGCCCATGAGCTTTAAATGATTTCATAAACTTCAAAGCATCCCACACTTCCTCTTTGGAAAATGGGTCCAAAAGAGTCACAACAACACGATCCGATATCCTTACATCATGATTCAATGTGAGAGGCCAACATTAATGGGGGATACACGATCGAAACAGATCCTTAAAGAAAATAGCAGCCTCCTACCTCAAGATTGATGAGGGCAACGATATGTAATACTCAGACCACCACAATGAAGAAAAAGGGGGCGTTGGTCAGTATGTTTGCGGAAGAATTTCAACACTAGCATCTAGAAACCTCCCTCTCCACTGTTAGTCACAAACCATTCGATCCAACCTTTTCCAAACTGTGGGTAACCTTCGCCTCAAATTCTGCCATGTATGGTTACCACTAATCTGCCCCATATCCACCATACCACCCGCGTCCGAACAATTACAAAACACTTGTTCTCTGTTGGCAATAAATTTCCCTCCCTTGCACTCAGAAGTATCAAGAACCTCGTTAAAATTCCCATAGTCTAACCAAAGATGTTGAATTTATTGCCGAATCTCCATCAAATGTTGTCGAAGCTCCAACCTAACATTCGGCAGCGGGCTTGCATGTATTTCTGAACAAACCCACAAGTTCTCCCAGAGCCCATAGAGAAAGTAACTGCCTGGTTCATAGAACTAATTAGCAAACATGGCGGAGATCCATCCTTACCCAGCACCCAAATCCCACCTCCGCACCATTGTCTTCCCAAAACACGTCTCTGTAGATTGAAATCTAGAGATCATTGTTTCACTGCCAAATAATGCCCAAAGACCATCCAAGCCCCCCTTTAATAACTCTTTGTCTATCTTCCTCTAGATCAAATTTCACCATAAAATACCCATTGCCAATGTTCATTACGTCATAACTTCCTCCAGCCTCCACAAGGTTTTTAGTTTTTGTTTCAACATAAAAAGAAGTGAACTCTCTTTCCCAAAATCTTAATCACGAGTGCATCCACCCACGGTTCTGCCACAATCTCGTCCGCTTTCTCAGAAAATGAGGCCATAGGGGTGTTGCTTACCATCCGTCTCAAATGTCAAGGATGTAAGTTTTTGCCCAAGGAAACTAAATGGGACGTCCTTCTTAAGAAGAGCTCGCCCTCCCATTAGCTTGTCCCTAAACGAGACCTTGCCCCATGTTGAGCCACCCTCTTCCTCCTCTTCCACCGCACCCTCCTCCATATGCTCCTCCTTGTCTCCATGTGCATCCCACACTTTCTCCCCCATGACTCCCTCAACCTCACAGTTAACCTTATTATGTGTCACCCGCTCTCCTCCTCCATCTTTCTCTTTCTCTCTCATCTCACTTCCTTCTTCCCTCTTTCTAAAATTGTATTGTGTTAATTTAAGATTTACTTATTTTTTAAAGATAATTAAGAGTTCTTTAAGTAAATTGATTGAGACAACATGTTGCCAAAACAGCTTCTAATGTCAAAATTAATTTATCTAGGAACATCAAGAAGGTTGTGGGTATGTAATTTATGTAAATATAGGTCGGGCCAAAGGAAGGTCTATGTTTGGCCTAATTACATACACACGTGATAGAAAATATGTGATAATTGTTAGGTTCCATGTGAATGAAAAGTCAATCCAAAGATAGCCTTATTGTTTAACACTATTTATTGTCAATATTTGATCACTACATATTATGTCCACTTACAAGTTAATATTTATGTCCAAAGACTAAATATTAATGTTGTGCTCGGTATTTTGTGATGGGCCTTCAAATTTCAGATTTATTTTGAAACTTATTTGAACATATTGTTTTGTTCTATCTTTAAAGTTATTACATTTGCTTTTGTTATATCTACTAACATCAACTTTATTTCCATGAGGAATGAGATTAACATGTGCTAAGAATGGAACAACTCGTTACTCTTACCTATAAAAGTTCCAATAGGACTTTGAGAAGTGAGATAGTTGAAATTGCAGGAGTCTCATGATCATGATATATGGAATTTCAAAAACATTTAGGGGCACTATGTTCGAAAAGGTTACCACTGCCAAGGAATTTCTTAAAGAAAATTGAAAAAAACACTTTGTCAAAAGTGATCCAGATAAAACAAGTACGATTACATCAAACTTGATTTCAATAAATCATAAAGTAAAAGGAAATATAAGGAAATACATCATTGACATGTATCATCTTGCTTCAAAATCAAAGGCACTCAACCAACGGGGGTTAGTCTGAGTGGTAAGCGGCTTGGTATCGCTTAAACAGGTCTCGGGTTCGAGACCTTGCGTATGCAGTTATCCCTGCTGGGAGACTCACCCACCACCGCCAGGTGCGGGACCTGGGTCGACCCATATTAGTCAAGGCGAAGCCTTGGAATTGGGCGAGCAAACCAAAAAAAATTAAAGGCACTCAAGTTAGAGCTATTTAATAATTGCTCGTGCAATTAGTTTTAGTTTTATCGCTTAAGCAAGGTCCCGAGTTCGAGACCTTGTGTACGCAGTTATCCCCGCTGGGAGACTCACCCGCCATAGCCAGGTGCGCGACCCGAGTCGACCCGGATTAGTCAAGGCTAAGCTTTGGATACCGGGCAGGCAACATAAAAAAAATTAGTTTTAGTTTCTCTTCTAGTACAATTCATTTTATTATTTTATTTAAGGTAAGTTATAACTGGAAAAAGAATTAATTGTCTCTTAATGAGATCATTTCTCATTGTGCATAAGAAGAAGAAATGTTAATGCAAGAAAAGATTGAAAGTACTCATTTGAAAAGTAGCTCTAAGGACAAGAATATTAAAAGAAATAAGGATAAAGAAGCTAAAAAATACGTCCACCTTAGAAGAAACAACATTAGAAATTTAGTTATTACTTATGTGAGAGTTATGGACACATGAAGAATGATTGTGCCAAATATCGCATTTGGTGTATAAGAAAAGACACACTTCTCATTTTGGATTGTTCTAAGGTTAATTTAGTGTTAGTACTAGCATACACTTGGTGAGCATATTTTGGTTCTATTGCTCAAATAAGTGTGTCCAAGCAAAGATGCTTGAGTTGTCAAAAGTCAAATGATGATGAAGGATGCATCTATGTGGGGGTGATGACAGATGAGTGAAAGTCAAGGCAATAGGGACTTTTGGGTTATTTTTTAAAGATTGGGTATTTTTTGGATTTGAAATAGACAAATATTTTATTGTCTTTTAGACAAAATTTGGGTTTGGTTTCTACTTTGAAATTTTTTGGTTATTCTTATTCATTTAGAAACAATCAGATTAGTCATTTTTCATCATTCAAAGAGTTTTATATTTTTATATACAACCCTTTTAATGAAACCTTGCATGAGATTTTTTAGGGTATAAAGTGCAATAACCGTTGAGTATTGTTGATCACCTTAGTTTTATATATTGTTATGTCTATGTTTAGTGCTTTAAGGAGAAACAAGTGAACATGATGAAATTAGATGCCAACAGATCTTTGGATGTCTTTAAACTTATAAATACAAAATTTATAGCTATTCCTTTTGGTTTCATGAAATGGTTTATTAAGTTTGTAGACAATTTTTTTTATGGCTACATGTTTCTCCTTTATGAGAAGTTTCAATCACTAGAGGTGTTCAAGTCATTTAAGGCTGAGTTGAAATTAAAATTTACTTGGCAGAAGCATTAAGGCCATCGATTCTGATTGTGAGGGTAAATACTACAGTAGATATGATGGATTAGGTGAACATCATCCAGGATTGCATGCCAAGTTCTTAGAGAAGTATTGTATCATCCCACTATATATGTACCATGCTAGGTACTCCTAGTATGAATACTATTGCAGAGGGTTGATATAGAACATTAAAGAATATGGTGAGCAGTATGATTAATCATAATTTCTTACAACAATCACTTCAGGAAAAGGCATTAAGAGTTGCAACTTACTTCTTTAATAGAGTTCCAACTAAAGTAGTGACTAAAAACCCTTATAAATTATGGATTGGCAAAAATCCAATATAAAGTATTTAGACATTTGGGGTTGTCCAACTAAGGCGAGGCCATATAGGCCACATGAAAAGAAACTAGACTCAAGAATGGTCAAAAATTACATTGTTGGAACCCCCACAACTAGATTAATTTTTGAGATGAGAAATGCCCATTTTTTTGAGGATTATTGATTTAGGCAGAAGAATAAAGTTAGGGACTTTATCTTTAATAACTTTATTTTTAAAGAGGAATCTATCTCTAATCATGATAAACAGGTTATTCCCAAAGAACAAACTCAACAATGTTAAGAACAAATGTCATTAAAGAAATACACTAAAGAAAAAAAGGAATTTAAGGTATGATGATTGAATCATATTCGACTGAAATATCCTTTTTAGGTCAATAATGACATTAGTGGCACGTTATGATCTTAAGGTATATTAGATGGATATAAAGATTGAGTTTCTAATTAGGGAGATTGATATGTGCACAGGGGTAATAAAAAATTGGACATTACATGAGCTCCCAAAATGGACCATTCTTCTTCAGCTTAAAGAATACTCAACCCAACATGAAGAAGTCACTTGAAGATCCAAGATAGATCCCAATTCAAGTGATCAAGTTACGAGCAGATTGGGCTAGAATAAATTGGTTTTAATTAGTTGAAAATTAGTATTATTTATGTAATTTTCGTGATTTTATTTTGGTCATGGTTTTCATATGACTTTTAGTCTTTCTAAGGTTATTTTGAAGTGTCTTTTGAGTCGCTAGGCAGTTATGTTAGATAATGAAGTCTTATTACTAGTTTCAATGATAAGTGGGGAATAAATATTGAGTGGAAAGTGTATAAAATCCATTTTGTTTTTGTTATTATTTTTAGATGACTTTTAGTCTTTCTTAGGTTAATTTGTAGTGTCTTTTGAGTGGGTTTTGGCTGATGGTTATGGTGCAGCCTTTAGGAGTTAATTTTGTGACTTTTGGTATTATGTAACACAAATTGACAAGCTATATAAGGCAGCCAAAGTGGTAACACGAAAATAGAATAAGATTCAGCATTTCTTTGATTTCTATCAAACTTATTTGTGAGTGATTCTCCTGAATTCTTGAGTGATTCAAGAAGTGAGATTATCAAAGGACTTAACCAAATCCTTTGTGCGTTTTGTCTCAAATTGGAATGATTCCAATTTTTTGGTTAGCTATCAAATTCCGCTGCCTACATTTCTCTTAGTTTTGCAAAGCAAAACTAATTTTTTCTAGCCAAGTTCATCAATTGACAAATTGAGAGTTACCTTGTTGAACAACTTGTGTTAGTTCCATTGAAACAATAACTTTGGTCATATCAGAGATTGATGAGACGATTTACTTGTTGTAGCCAAAAAGTTACGGTGTCTAGAGATACAAATAATATATTTTAAAAATTAAAAAAATTAAAGACAAATCTCTATTACCGTCGAAAATTTAGCCCTTTACCGTCGGTATGTGGTGTTACCGTCAGAATTACTGTCAGACATCGAGCGAAAGGTTAAGTGGTCGATGGTAACGAGATTAGCGTCAGACATGTCAAATCGTTTCAGTTCCCCGAATTGAGATCTCGAAACAAGGTGGACTCGTCAATTATTTGTTGTTGAGAGTGAAACAAAAAACCATCGAAAACACTATGTTAAGAGTTTATAGATGGAAAAAATGGATGAAAATGGAAGTTGTAAATAGAAATACTAAGAGAAAATAAAGGGAGAGTGAGGAATAAGAGAGAAGAAGAACGTCCACGAGGGAGAATAAGAAAAAGAGAGAGAAAATGAAGATTAAATGTAGTTTGATGCATTTGAACATTTTTCATTTATACACAAAGTATTAATATTTTTATCTTCACTTAATTGAAAATACGAGTTACTACCGTTAATGCGAATTAGTAAGTATGCTCATGCTTATAGCACTGTCAGAAACGTGTTTCATTATTTATGAACAAAATTTTTATATTTCAATAATTATGTTAATCTAATGACTGAAGATGTCAAGGGCATGAACACTCTGAAAGTTTTTTTTTTTAGCATTTTTCATTAATTTTTCGCCTACTTTTTGACTTGTGCTTTGGTAGGTAAAGTATATATGCAAAGAATAATAAAAAAGAATTATATGCAACATTAATGCACCAAAAAATATTAATGTAAAAAAAAAAAGTATATGCAGATTAATCAGCAACACATGATAAATACTACTCCCGTTCAATCTTACTTATTACATTTTATTCAAAAAAAAAAA
>QANU01065503.1:226323-295197 GCA_003254905.1 Nissolia schottii | reverse complement strand
TTTTTTTTTTTTTTTTTTTTTACCCCTTTCAATCTTCCATCCATGGCTACCTCCACTTTCAACATCTCTCTTCTCACCCTCTCACGTAAGCCACTCCGTTCTACCTTCCTCAACCCCTCTTCTTCTTCCCTCCTCTCCCTCAACGCAATTCTTCTCCCAAAAATGCTCAGAACCAAAAACCCCCCAAAATAACAACGAACTCAGAACCCTAATCGTCACCAAATTCAACGGTAGCGGTTAGGCGGACTCTCCCGACCGTCTGATCTCCGCACTTTGCTACTTCTACCCATTCTTCGACGGCATTCGGTACGGAAAATACGTCATCACTTAGTTCTACCCTGTTCAAGCAATCGTTCTACCATTGGTTCCTGCAATTAGGGTTTTCATGAGCTTCCCCTTCAATGGGTTCCTCGTGTTCCTGACCCTCTACTTCGTTGTTGTGAGGAAACCCAATTTCAGTAGGCACGTGAGGTTCAACACAATGCAGGCGATTGGGCTCGATGTGCTCTTGATTTTCCATGATTTGTTGAAGAGAAGCTTCAACCCTAGGGATGGGTTGCGGCCGGATTTGATGATGAGTTTGGATAGCACTGTGTTCTTGTTCCTACTTGTTTGCTTGATCTATGGCTCTTCTTCTTGTGTGTTGGGTCAGATTCCAAGGTTCCCAATTGTTGCTGATGCTGCTGATAGGCAAGTTCTTTAATTGGGAGAAGAGAAAAGAAAGGAGAGATTAGGGTTTAGAAGGAAGAAGAGAGAAGAGAGAAGAGAGAAATGATTTTTTCAAATTTTTTTTTTAAAACCGGGTCGGGTTTAGTGGTGGGTGAGTGGGTTGAGTATTTGGGTTGCTTAATGGACTTTGCCACGTGGCGTGGCATGATGCCATATATCATGCCACGTGATAAAATTAACGGACACGTCATCATAAATAGTCCCTAATTAACGGTAGGAGCTAAAAATAAACAATTTTTTTTTCAGGAATTAAATCTTAACGAAAAATTTTAGAGAGTCCAAAGACAAACATTTCAATTCTACATGAACTAAAAACATATTTAAGCCTTTATTCTTTTTACCTTTGTTTGGCATCTCCATACATTTCTATTCTTGAAAGAGTACAAGGTAAGTTGAGTGAAATGGTTTATAAGGATAATTTTTTCAAAATAGATATTATTTGTATTCATTCATTTTGGGACATTGTACGTCGAGTCACAAGTTATTCACTATGGGGTGATATCTTATTAGAGTGTAAGTCGCATTAAGATTTCATTTAATGGTAGATAATTAGTGAATTGATGCAATGTTCTATAACCAATAAATTTAAATAACACTTGTTTTAATTATAGAACACTACAAGAAAACTAACCTTAAACTACATATTTTTTTTATTAATTATACTTAAATGTGTCATTTAATATAAAAATGAACATTTTTATGGACAAAAAATTATATTTCATAATATCTAAGAACATCCTCAATTTGGCAACACCTCAAAACATGTAACTTTAGCTTTATAATACATTACAAGAAAAATTACATTTTTAACAAAGTGTTGCTTAGAGGCTATACTTTTAAAGCTAAAACGTTATCAATGCAATTAAAAACTCGCTTTAAAGCTTAAAAATGATAATTTTTATGGTTTTTATACATAAAATCAGGTTAGATTTTACTCAAAAGCTAGGTGAAGTAGAAGCGATGTGATTTATGCATTGCAGAGCTTGAGAATGGCTTGGAGTGGGTGGATATGAAAATGAAATGGGGGAGATAGATGATGAGTTAATTAGGTCAAATTAGGGAGGGTAAATTTAGGTTTCCAATTTTTAATAAGGGGATATTTATCTATCAAAATTTTTAAAAACATTCCATTCTCATGAGAATGTTAGATTCCTGGAATATAAAAATGGGGGAAAGTTAGGCTTTTATGATTCCTGGGAATATAACTTTCTCTGGATTTTTTTTATTCTACGAACCAAATACAAAAATTTGTCATTCCCAATCTCAGATTATACCAACCACATGCCCCCAAAAGAATTATGTAAATGACTAAGATGAGTCAAACCATCCGCAACTCTATTGGCTTCTCTAAAAATATGTTGTAATTGAACTTCTCAAGAATGATCAAGAAGCTCTCTGATCATGGTCACAATGGAATACGCAAGGCGAAGATGGGAGGTACAATATCGAATAAGATAAATGACACTCTGAGAGTCACAGTCTAATCCCACATTCATGAAGCCAGAATTCCAATACACAAAAAGAACATGAAAAATTCCCCAAAGCTCCACAATAGTGATGTAGTTGGTATCCAACTTTACCGCAAAGCCCAGGATGAAGGCTCTAGAATCATCTCTAATAAGCCCCCAACCTATAACACCTGAATCAAGCACAAAGCCATCACAACTAACAACTATCCAACCAGCTTAAGGGTGCAATGAATCCATTGATCCCTAGAAGAGGTCGACTTCATCATGGAAGCATTGACACGCGAAAAGGTAGAGTAATGGGACATCCGAAGATCGAAAGAGAACCACAAATCTCTAATCCTAGGATTAGAATCGTTGAACAGAAATTCATTTCTGACAAACTAGAGAAAATTCAAAGCAATTCAAAGACAACACACCAATCTTGGTCTCCATCCCAGTCAAAACGTTTACCTTTTTTTTTTTCTTCAGATTTTCCCAAAGCCAATCATGAAAATGGGCATCGAAAAAATGCGACCAAAGGAAGGATGGACAAGTCTTTTCCAAAAGAGCGACACAACCTTGCAATCCCTTAACACATGGAGAATGCTGTCAAAATGGTGAGAATCACAACAAGGACAAGAGTAATCCACAACAAGATGACGAACCACCCTATTAACATCAATGAGCAACACCTCCCAAGTCATAAGCCAAAGAAAGCTTTTCACACACTCTACGCCTTTCCACTTCCATATCAACCTAAACACCTTATCACTCGTAGTAGTAGCATCCTCCGCCAAAACAGAATAAGAGGACTTGATTGAAAAGGAGCCATCATGGCCAGGAGCCTAGACAACAGAATCATCGCCAAGGCTAGGAAAGAGAGCGTGAATTGCCGCTACTAGATTACAGATATTTTTAGGCAATATAGAGTAAATAGTCCGCCTTCTTCATTAACAAAAACGGATATAGTTAAAGCCAAGTCAACCTTATATAGGGGAGATAAAGTGGCATCCTGAAGAGCATGGATACCCGGAACACACCTCTCACACCAAACTTTGGTGGAATTCTTGTTACCGACCCTCCAAGCTCTATTAACACCTTTCCACAAGTTATATTGGGAGGCAAAAGGTTTAACCCCAAGAAGAATAGAATTGCCATATCTATACTTGCTTCACAACACCTGAACCCAAATATTTTCCTTTTATATAATTATTTGATATATTGCCAATATAAAACAAGTATCCAATGATGTATATTGCCACATTATTAAAATTAGGGGAAATAGCAATTTACCCCCTCCTTAAACTATTACTTGTGTTGACTTAACCTTTTAACATTTAAAAATCTGCAATTTAATACCTTAAGATTTTCAAAATGTTCAAATCATATATACCTTTTATTATTTTCATTGTCCTAAAGGTCCTTTAATAAATGGTGGATTCTTTGGTGCCCCTAGGGGCACCATGCCTCTTACTCTAAATAAAAATGCAATCTAATATTGTATCAACTTAAAATTGTCAAATAATCATAAAAAATGTTCACAATGAAATCTTAATTTATGTCCGACCTTCTCAGAGTCAGGTCCTCAGACCGGGTTTCTAATCCACAGTTATCTGGCGTTGTTTCTGGTATTATCTTCATGACTTCGCCGCCTTACCTTTTCCTATGGTTTGAGACTTAACCATAGTTTTCTCCTTTCCTTTGTAGGATTTATAGTTGGGACTCCATCATTGCTCATGCCCACCAACATGTCATTCATTATTTTTATATCAGTAAAAAAAAGTTTGAATTTAAGACGTCATGCAAATACCCAAACTCCACTCCTAATAACTTACCCACCATGCTATTATTATATCTAAATTAAAAATACTCAATGAATTGTTAAATCATCTTTCTTTTATAGTTTTTGTTTGTTTCCAATAGGTCTTTTCCCATAAGAGGCAATCCTGTCTAAATATTGTGAGGTACTTAAATATGACAGACTCTTCCAACCATTATATATTATTTATGTGACTTAAATGTGTAAAGAACTTTTCTAATTTCTAGACCTTGTGTGAAAAATAAGAAAGGAAAAAAGTAAACTGACAAAAACTCATATCTAAATTTTATTCTTCATTTAATTTTCTAAGCAACTCTCAAACTTTCATTTTGTATGGTCGAGTAAACGTATTTTGTTTGCAAATCTGGTGAGGCTACTAGTGATCGCTTCCATGGTGATAATTTAATTATACTTTTGTAATTACTATATACTATATATAAAGAGGATACCAAACATAATTAACTTTTGGTTTCTCTTAATTCTATTGAATAATTTTTTAAGTTTATTAATTTTTTTTAAGTCCATTGTTGTTTGTTTATTTATATACTTATATTTATATATGTATGTATTTTGTTCACTCAACTCACTCACCGTCTCCATCCTATCAACTTTTTTTTTATTAAATTAGTTTTTAATCGTATTCATTTTTATAAAATAAAAAATGTGACTTGATGGGCACATAAGTGTCCGTCAAGCTGCTAGTAACTCTAATAGAGCCAGAAGAAATATGTGATAAACGATACAACCTCTAAAATTGTATTTAGTGGGACGATAAATTACAATTGGTGTTGTTGAAATAGTACGGATGACTGATTAAAGTAAATGGTATTTTTGGAAGAAATTGACAAATGTGACCAAGACCGTTTAAATGCTCCAACAACATTATATAGTAGTAAAAATTTCAAGTTAAACCCAATTTTATTGAATTTAATAAGATGATAAAAATTTAGAATATGTAATTTTTAATTTAGACTTTTTAAACTCAGAACTATGTAGAATTAATTAATGAACACATGTGTATACGAGTTTATGCAGAAGAAACTCCTAAATATTATTGTAGAAAGGAATTTTCAACCTCAAATGTTTTAGTAGCATGCTCCTTTGATTTAAAGTTTACTTATGCATTTGTGAAGTGGGAACTACTAGAAGAACGTCATGTATGATGTCTACTAGCTCAAGGTAAAATAACTTATTATAGAATTAAGTCCTCTCAAAATTCGTATGACTTAAATTCGAGATTTTGTTAAAGGAAAAGAACTGTCAAACCATGTCTTTTATTCAATAAAAGACGATAGAAGGGAAAGTTCATTATTTCGAAGAGTCGAACTTGGTTCTGCGATCACCACATTATAGTCTTCACAATTATCGAATTACTTGAATTGAACAAATGTTGGTAAATTATATTGAGTTGTACGTGCTATTTGAATATATCAAACAATGTAAACACCTTGTCAACTCTTTCATACACATCGTGGGGCTTACCGTGTTACATCAACGGGTACCATGATGTGTAAGAGTAAAGTGACAAAATATCTACACTTTTTAATATGTTGCAGAATTTTTGAATTAATAATACAAGGTGTACAATTGGAATGCATCCAACGTACAATCAATGTATGACTTGGTATGACATACACAGATGTTGCTCATTTCCTTGCGAAATCTCCCTGAGAAGAATAGAGAAATTAAATATAACAAGAATACAAAACAAGAATTAACATGAAAACTCCAAAAATAGAGAAAAAAATCATGATTGTTGTCCAAAGACAACCAGACAAAAACACTATGGGAAAATTCTTACAAGATGTAGACTTTTCTCTCAACAGTCTCTGACCCTAGTACACCCATGCTCTCCAAAGCTAATAAGATACAAGCTTAAGGTATTTCTAATTAGTGCAAGTTGAAATGAAGAACTTGACTCCTTATTTATAGCCTTGACCTCCTTCTCCCTTTTCACTTTTTGGTGATGTGAGACTTTTCTAATGTGTACTATTTTAATCAACTACAACAAATGAACGTAGAAATAAATATTACAAAATATTACAAAATAGAAAAATAAACATCATATAAAGAACGAGAAAGAAGAAGTGATATCAAATATATTGTCCTTATCTATGCTCTCCATAACATCTTAAGAAGAAGAAGAAGAAGAAATTACAACACTCATAAATAAATGTTACCCCACACAAAAACAAGCATTACACCATACTGAAATAACCATTACAGAATGCAGAGAACACCTTAGATCAGAGATGGATGATAAAGAAGAAGAAGAAGAAGAAGAAGAAGAAGAAGAAGAAGAAAACAAAGGTTGGATATGGAAAAGGAAATGGAAGTTTGATATGGAAAAAGTAAATGGAAAAAATGAAAAGAATAGGAAGAAGTAGTTGCACATGGACAGAAAGAAGATTAGATGTAGTTGGATGTATTCCTTATACATAAAGCATTTTTTGCTTTGGAATTATTTAGAAACAATATCTAGAGTTAATACTAAGGTTGGTCCCTAAAAATGTCCACGTGACCTAGGTTAGACCTTAGAAAAATTTTAGTGCCATAATGTACCAGTAACATTTTGTTGTTGCCCAGGTTAGTCCCTCTATCCAAAAGAACTGTGACGAAGGTGATGTGATTGTTTGTTACATCATTTTCTCTCTCCTCTCTCCTACTCAGCACATGCTACCCGTCTCCTACTCACCTATGCAAAACGATGACATTTCATTTTTTTTATTAAGGTCTCCAAAACAAAAAAACCACCCTGTATAATAACCCCCCCACACCCATATTTTTCCTCCCTACCACTAGCCTTCCACTCACCCACCATCACCCCATTAATCCACGTTCACTTGCTTCCTTAATCCACTAATCAACACATTGAACATAAAAACATCCACATAAACCTCATTCTTCTCCAACAACCCAACTGCACAACTCAGAGGTTACAAAATTCACAAGATGCTAACACTAATTGCCATAACCACAATCATCATCCAAGAAACCCAAACCTACCTTAGAACGAGACCAACCACACGTTTCCTTGTCATTGTTGTTCTGAGTCTCGTGGTTGAGTGTCACCTCTATCAACCATCAAGTCATCGCCTTTCATAACACCCAATGCAATCGTCCTCCACCACTATAGTCTTTGTCGTTGTCCTCCACCATTGTTGTCATCATCCTCAGTCTTCATCCCTAAAGCGCTAGATTTCCACATTTCTAGAGAGAGAGAGACTGAGAGAGAAAATAACTAGCACAAGTTTAAGGTGGGGATAAAGACACTATGTTGTCTTAGGAGGCTGTCTTCAATTTTTATGTGAAATTGGGTGAATTATGAATTAAGATTTGGGGGGGGGGTTTGTGGTTGGCCAAAGTCTCTGATGTTTTTTTTATTTTTGAGGGGGGGAGGGAGTGTATGATGATTGTGTATGTTGATTGTTGTGGTTAAAGGACATTGTTGAGGGGATAATGAATTGACGATCTCGATGATTGGTAATAAAGGAAGGGGTAAGGAGGAGAATACTAGAGGGGTTAAGGAAATAATGGTGTTAGTGGGTTATTGTTTATGTCTTTCATTTCTATTGATGGTGGAGGAAGGAGTGAAGAGAAAGATAATGGAGAGGTTGATGAAGAAGTAGGAGAGGTGAGCAGTGGTGGGTCTGTCAATTTTGAGGAAGAGGCAATGAGGTGAGAAAGGAGGAGGAGGAAGAATAATGAGGTGCCATGGTGGTGATGCTATAGAGTTGGTGATGGGATTGATAGCGGCGATGGTGGAGGTGGAGTGGTTGTGGAGTTGGTAGTTAGGTTGGATGGTTAGGGTGGCAGGGCTGGTGGTGAGGAAGGAAGAAGAAAATGATAAAGATGATGAGTGGTGTTGGGTTGAGTGTTAATTAGAAGTAATTTGGGAATTCATAAGTTGGGCATGAGTAATTTAGAGATTTGATGAGGCGACTAGGAGAGAAAAGAGACAACACAACGTAACTATGGTCACGTTACCTTCCATCACAACTCTTTTGAATAAAGGGAATAACTTAAGCAATAACTAAATTTTATCAGAATCAATTTGACTCTAAAATTTTGTTAGGGATTAACTTAGAGTAAGAATCTTTTAAAATGAGAATTATACACCTGAAAAAATGAAATTAATATTTTCATTATTAGATTACTAAAATAAATAGTAAAACTCATCTAATTTAATGATCTAATGATGACATTACCTTACTAAGTAAGACTTTTAGTGTAGAATATAATTTATGATCCAAAAGTCGCAGCCTGCTGGCAAAATAATCAATAAGGTACATCCAAAAAACAGTGATCTCGTGGGTTGTAGGAGTTACTATAAATAAAAGAGGCGTTTCGCCATCAGCGATCGGGCATTTTGAAAAATTCCCGCAAACAATCTCTAGTGTGGTTGGGACTAACAACTGGTGAGTAACGTCCGTCCAACAGACAAACAAACCATTCCATCCAGCCAGCGCATCACCCCCGCCCCCCAAAAAAGAAAAAAAAAAAAAGAAGAAGGAATTAAACCTTCATTCGTATCTCGAGCCTTCCCCCTTTCTTCCTTCTTTTAATATTTCACATCCATCCATCCATCCATTCTTATCTCTCCCTTCCCCCCATTCCGCCGCCGCGATGCTACCGTACGACTCCATTCAGGAGGCGGCGTCCGCCCTCGGCCGCAACCTCACGGCGGCGGAGACCCTGTGGTTCAACTACTCCGCCCGAAAATCCGACTACTGCCTCTTCTGCCACAACATCCTGTTCCTGTTCCTCATCTTCTCGATGGTGCCACTCCCCTTCGTCTTCGTTGAGCTGAAGCGGCTCTCCCCCTTCGACTCCCACAAGATCCAGCCCAAGGTCCGCCTCTCCCTGGACGACATGCTCAAATGCTACAAGGACGTCATGCGCATGTTCTTCCTCGTCGTAGGCCCCCTCCAGCTTGTCTCCTACCCTTCCGTCCAGGTCAGTCAGCAACTCACTCACTCCCTCCAAAATGTAACTGATGACGCCACTATCCGGAAGTTGTTAATGTAATTAATGACGCTCCTATCTAGAAGCTGTCGCAGGCGGCGCCGCTGCCGCATCATAACAGTAATTGCGGTCGCATTGACTCGCATTTTTTTTCCTTTTTGTGCAGATGATTGGGATCAGGACCGGGTTGCCGTTGCCGTCGGGGTGGGAGATCGTGGCGCAGCTGGTGGTGTATTTCATGATTGAGGACTACACGAATTACTGGATCCACAGGTTCCTGCATAACAAGTGGGGTTACGAGAAGATTCACAAGGTCCACCATGAGTACCAGGCTCCGATTGGGTTCGCCGCGCCCTACGCTCACTGGGCCGAGATCCTCATCCTCGGCATTCCTTCGTTCCTAGGGCCGGCGATTGTCCCTGGCCACATGATCACGTTCTGGTTGTGGATTGCGTTGCGCCAGATTGAGGCCATTGACACTCACAGCGGGTAACCTTAGCTTTGCTCTCTCTCTAGTGTTGTCCCTTTTTCCCCTTCTTTTTAATCTCTCTCTCTCTCTCTCTCTGTTTTTTCTTTTAATTGTTTCTTTTTTTCCCTTAGAAAAATCACTTTGTAAAGTGATTTGGATTTGAAGGATCTCTCAGTGTTTTGCCTTTTTCTTTCGATGGGGGGCTCATGGGGCCTCCTAGGATCAGTTTTTTTACTTCTTTTTTTTCTTTAATTATTTCTTTTAATTGCGTTGTTGTGATTTGTGTTTAATAGTAAGATGATGGTAATATTTATTTACTGGTGAAATGTTTGGTAATTATTGTTGACAAAGACTGGAAATCTTAGCCGATGGTGATGTAGATGAATCAGGGGTAAAGTTGAAGTTTTGAGAACATTTTTGGTCTATTTTGACGCTGTTCTGCTCACCTTCACCACATTTATTTGATTGTTGAATGTTAGCTCCATGTTGCTGAATGGAAGTTAACAAAGAACTTCACAAGTGGCTTATGGTTTGACCATATTGATTTGAATTTCAACATATAAAAGTCCGGTAAGAAGGGTTTAATTATGTTGTGTCAAAAGTTGGGTGGTGAAGGAGAAACTTGCCTTTGAACTTGTAGGAAGAACCTCTGCAGTTTATCAGGACACAGTTTTCTCTAAGGTTTTAGAGACAATTTGTTTGTCGTGATCAATCTGGACACCCTAGGACAAACTTTTACTACTGTTTACTCCAGTGAACATGATGTTCTTAACTAGACCTAGAAATAAAGCTTTCTGGTAATTGCTCTCAACAATATAGTATCTATGTGACTGCAAATTGGGAGTTAAACTGATCATAGAAGGGCCATGGTGGGCTGAACAAAGTGGTATATCAGGATGCTGGTTAGTTTTGCTGAGATACATTATCCTGGTGGTGCTTGCAACTTGAATGTCTAAATAATTGCTGGTTTTTCATGTTGAAATTTAGCTGTGGTTCTTTTTTGCCATTAATAAACAGCAGTATAATCCAGGACCCCCTTTCTTTTTGTGACATCTACTCATCATTCTTTAGTTTCTTCTTTGCAATATTGCCCCCTAGCCTAAATGTGTAGTTACTAACCTTATCACTTGCCAGGTATGACTTCCCCTGGAGTCCCACAAAATATATTCCATTTTATGGTGGCGCTGACCATCATGATTACCATCATTATGTTGGGGGGCAAAGCCATAGCAATTTCGCTTCAGTTTTCACATACTGTGATTACATCTATGGAACTGATAAGGTTACATCATGATTCTGAAATTCTTTTGCTACATAAATGTCTGTTTTTTATTTTCTTTCCACCCGCAAAATTGATTTGTAATCATTCTACTTTCTTTATGCAACAGGGTTATAGGTATCAGAAGAAAATACTCCGGAAGGTATGTTTATAAAGCTTTGTGAATCCTTGAGGAATGTGATTGCATCTTGTGGCTTTAGTTACCCTTAAAACATTTTACCGTACTCAAAAGTTTCAGAAGCTTCTTTTGTTTTGTACTTTATTTGGGTATACAACCTGCAATGATTTGGCATTTTCTTTTTGCACCTAATTGCTGCTTTGTTAATTGATTTAGTTGAAGGAAGAGTTAGCTAATGGCATTGAGCAGAAGGGAGAATCATACAAGACGCAGGATTGTAAGTCTGACTGAGGGAGATAGCAGCATCCTAGGTGGTTTCCGAGTGTATTGCATGTCTACTGTTTGGAACTACCAATTTCATGTAAACGTATCTTTGCCAGAGGTAAAACAGATGTCTGGTTAGCTTAAGGGGGAGGCTACTAGAGGAAGCCCGTTACAAGTTGGTTTTGTGTTAGAAGAGAGGGTGGAGGAGGAATTTCTACAGTTGTTTATGTTCTGGAATTTGAACTTTCCTTTTGGTTATGTCAGAATGCTCCTTCCCCTGTGGGTTGGGAATTCTGAAACATGAAAAGGGTTCCTTCTCTGTAATCTAGTTTTAAAAAGTTAGAATAATATTTATGAGTTGGGTTTATGAACTTCACCGTAGTTCATGCACAATCCAGATGCACTGCAAATATATGTGCTAGTCTTTTGACAGTTGGGTTTCACCACAATTGCTGCTATTCAGTAGGAATGGTTTGTGTAATATATAATAACGGAATTAATTTGGGATTGAAATGGTTTAATTATACTATGGCTGGTTTTTTATGTGTAATATTCGGCTGAACGAGATTATTTTTCTTTTAAACTGCATTAGCTTCAAAGAGGAATCAAGAATTCCGGAACCAAAAGCAAAAAACCTATGACATTGGAAGACATCGTAAAGCTTATTTTGTTCATGTTTCTGAACAATTCACTACATGTTTGCCTATCCATGTTTAGAATACCTTAATCTTTGGAACAAGTTTCTCATTCACACTACTATTTAGACAAGGGAGACAACTATATCCATATAAACGATGCATAAACTCGGACTGATTTGTCGAATATTTGAAAGCCTTGGTGATGAAGGTCTTTAATTTAAAATGGTACTAGTAGTTTGTAATTCGCCATGGTTTGACTCAGCGCTAGTTGAATGAGTTTGGATGAAACTACGCATTTCTTACGTGCATGTATTTTCTTGTCTCCAGAATATATTCCCTAGAGGGAGAGGCTTTTTAGAAGTAATTATGAGTGAATTATGTCCACGGTTCAAAACTCTCAACTCTCAAGTATGGCTTTGACACCTTCATATAGAAAATAACCTTTGATGGAGTCAGATAGGAAATAGGAAAACGTTTGATGGAGTCAGAGGACTCAGTATCACAGCAATAACCTTGCCTAATTGCACGCCCGAAAACGAAGAGGGTGCAACTAAATTTGATTCTAAAATAATAATATCTTAAATTTGATTCTAAAATATCTTAAAATAATTAACAACCTGCCCGTCAAGCTCAGTTGGAAGAGCTCAAGGCTCTTAACCTCGTGGTGGTGGGTTCTTGTGCCCCACGGTGGGCGTTTTGTGGATTTATATTTCTAGGGTTTAGAACTTTGTATTTCTAACTTTGAATATCAATTTAATTATAAAAATTATTAAAAATTAATAAATTAAGCAGTATAAATAGTTATCTAATGAGATATTCAAAAACCAACAAAATTATATATTAGATTGTCTTTGAGAATGATCGATCATCAACTTATTATCCTAGGCAGCTTTTAGGCTATAGCTAATGTGTTTTTGGTAGAAGCAGAGAGCCCAAAAGTAACACCACAGAATGCACCGATGATTGGGGCCAACAATCACGTGGCTCCATCTTTTAAAGATTTCAGGATTGTTTGGCCCATGTTTTTTTTCGCCACCTTTCATTAAAGTCAGGGAAATTGCTTATGCGCTTTCTCATTTTCTTTCAGTCTATTTTATGCCCTTCCTTTTTGAGGAAACCCTATCATTCTAAATATCAGCTTCTCAATCTTTTTTCATACACGTGTTAAGAATTCACAGGAGGAATCCTTATATGCTTATATGTTCAAAGCATTTTTCCTTCTTCAAGAAGATACAAACCACAGACTCCAGTGTCTCAGTTTTTGATGTTTGTAAATGAATTATAATTGATTTTTAAAGATGAAATACTTTCGGTTATTCTTGAGGAACTCGTGGTCTGAAACATGTACATTGGATATGTGAATAAATTAGTAGGTGATGTGAGAATGGCTGAAAACTTTGGTATCAGAAAAGGAAGATGAAAATTTAACAAAATTTTCATAGTGCACTAGTGTCAATCAAAGCAGAAGAAAAGTAAAAATCCGACCTGCCGGAATCGAACCAGCGACCTAAGGATCACTGAGGTAACCAACTACAGTCCTCCGCTCTACCAACTGAGCTAAGGTCGGTTGTACGCCAGTGTCTCAACTTCTTTTATTTATATAATGACTAAGTGAAAGGTTTAGAAAAGAAAATGTTGTTTGAAAAGGGAGAAACAAAGGAGTATTACGAGCAAGATTTCGAAACAAGATGATCGAGTCAATCTTGTTTGTTTCACATATTTGAAGTCATATTGCGTACTCCAGTAGATATTTTGACTAAACTCAATTGTGATTTTTAGAAAAGTTAAACATAATTATATCGCTATTTTTTAAAAAAAAATTAATCAAGGGAAAATATGAGGTGCTTTGACTCCTTCAAAGCATCAACCTAAGTACGAAGATAATGAATGTGTTTTACATGGATTTTGATTTAATGAACCCTTCGCCATATAAATCAAATAAGTGTGTAAAAACAGGGAGATTGAATCCTTTTAGCAAAGATGTGGATTCAAGAACAATTTGATATAATGGGATAAGTGTTTGATGCAAATTGGAATGGAAATACAATGCAATGAACTCAAATTTCTAATTAAAGAAATTACAAAATAAAGAAGGACTAACAAAAGAAAGAAAATAAAAGGAAAAGAAAAATGAGAAAGAAATGAGAAATCTACTTAGAATTCCTCATTGCTCATTGTCGCTGAGACGTGTAGAGACTCTTGAGTTTTTTCAAGTGAAAAATTCCTCCCTAGTTCTATTCTGGGCATCCCTATTTATAGCCTACAGTGATCCTTTGCATGCTTGCCACGTGTCTTCCTTGACAGTTGTAGCTTGATTCTCAGAACTCCACTCTTCCACTTCACTTGTTTTTCGCGAAGTGGGAGGTTATTTTCTCTATGAAGTTAAGCACCTCCTCAGTAACGGTTGAACGTTGTTGGTAGACGCGTCCCTTTTATGGATAACCTTCTATTGGTATTTGAACTCACCTTATTATGCTTCGTCATCTTCTGAAGGGTCGAACCATCTACTTAGTATGTCATACTTCTTCAAAGGTTTGGATAGGGTCGACCATGATGATCGACTAGGATCTATTCGGAAACGTCATTTAGTGCTTCTACTTAAACCCTTCATCATTATCCTTCAACTACCAACAAGGAGAACTTCTTTGTAGTTTTGGTTGATTATATCTCCCGTCCTTATTCATAATCAACTAGGATCTCATTTATGGTAGGCTAAAATCTTTACTTGTGGTTGATCAAAATATTCAACCAATACCCATTCTCTTTTTGACCCATTATTTATTCATGATCATCATGTTATGATTGTACTCAAATGCCCTTAATATATATGTCACCATAACAAGATGCACTCCAATATTTTTCTTTTTTGAAGAAGGATAAAAAAGGGAAATATTAGAGTTTTGATGGCTCTCGATCGGGATCTGTGCCTTCCTTATTTAATATTAAAATCCACAAAAAGCACTTTATAGGTTTTCTCAAGTCATCATTACTAGCCCTGTCATCTCATCACCTATCCGAAGGTTATTTTTCTCAAAAACCCTTCCTCTTCTCATACAAACTCTTATCGTCTCTGATACAGATTATCTTTCGACCCACTCTTCATTTCCTTTTTTGTTCTATCTACTTGGGTCTGGAGGCGTTTTGTATCATTTTAATATGGGTTGATCCATGTTTCTTAACCTTTCATATTTCATTAAAATAAGGGTAAATTTCAGGAATAGTGCAGTGTCACATCACCTGTCTTTTCCACTTCCCCCAAATTTTTGCACCGAAATCCCTTCATATTCCACTTCTAACTTCTCCAACATGTTTCCTAGAACCCTATATAAACCTCAACAACCCGCTCATTTACTCTTTTACATCATCAAATTCCTCCAAATCTTCAATTTTCTCCAACTTTCTTGCTGCCTAATTCACTTCTATTCCCTTAATTCTTCTTTCAATGCTTCCAACTTTCTATAATGGCTACTAACCCTTCTTCTTCCACCAAAGATCCTTTTGCTATAGCCTGTGCTTCAGCTTTGATTCAAGGGAAGAACTTAAAGATGTCTCCGAATTCTTCTCCCGAGTTTCGTGAGGTGTGATCTAGCCAGGTAATACTTTCTTTTGTTCTTGCTAGCAAGACTTATGGTTACCTGGGTCCTCTATTTAATTCCGAGGATACATCTATTGTCTCTCCTTTCTTTCTGTGTATGCCTGGATACAAAATTCTGGTAATTCAAGGTGACATCCATGCGTGGCATTTCCATCAATCCATGCGTGGCATTTCCAACAATAACGTCAAGAACAATTTGGATTTCATAGCGTTGATAAACAGATTTGAAGTGGTGAAGAGTGATTTATGGATGGTTTTAGGCATTTATGACTTTATGTAACTCTTTCGATATGAGTTTAGGGTCGACAATTCTATGATGGGTGCGACGTATCAATTCTAGAACTCATTGGACAACAATCTCAACCTTTCATATGGGATGGTCAGGCCAACCCTCTTCGAGGTAGCAGCTATTAGTAGTCTCTCTCCTCTAGGAGAAGTTATTACTCAACACATGAAATTGGGTGAAGTGGAGTACAAAGTAAATTTTGAAGACAAGAGTTATGGGGCTTCATCAAGAACAACATGAGGGAAAAGGGTGATCCCGTCATAAATACCGAGCATGTGGCCTTTCTGCAATACTGGTTGAACGGGCGTGTTTTCTGCTCTCTTTCATACAGGATGACTAGTGTTGATGGGGAGCTTCCATAAGGTTGCCCTGATGCTGCATGAAGGTTGGCTAGTGTGTCTCGCCAAACTGTTGTTGGAGAACCTGCTCGATGAATACAACTATAAAGGACATCAAGGCAAACAAGGCCTATGTCCTACAATTTGGGGGGCCTATATGGCTATTCCAATTGTGGCTGAATGCCTTGTTTCATAACTACCTTTAGATGTCAACCCTCCCTGACAACATCTATGAAGAGATTGTTAGGCTGACTCTTAGTTATCTTCGCTATAAGAAGAAGAAGCATGCCCAACAGACAGATTATTTCGAGTTCTTCTTCACTCATCTTCATGAGATGGATATGAGCTTCCAAGGCGAGCTTTCCCTTTCTCCTTTTGCTAATCGGACAAGTGGTCCCTCATGGTTTAAGTTTCCTCCGACCCCCTAATTTAGCAAAGCCATGATCATTTGTGGTCGAAGTTTTTATGCCTTTAGCTTCTTTGTACTGGCTTCCCTAGTGACAAAGAAGCTAAGGTAGTCTTGCATGTAGCCCACTTCATGGCGCGACAATTTGGTTTTTCACAAGACATCCCCTCCTCCATATCCAAAAGGTATGATGAAAAAGTCACCAATGCAAGTTTTAAAACTTTCGACCTTCTAGAATCGAAGTTATTCGAAAATGCAGAAAGGAAAAAAGAATTCAGATGCATCCTGGTCGTCCATGCTTCTTCGTATCTGAGTTGTTCATTTCTTGGTGAGATGACTTGTACGATGAAGTTAGGGTTTCATTGAAGGGCACTTTGGAGAGTATGATTCACGTCTCTCCCTTTTTGCAGGCTAGCGAGGCCTCTACCAAGATGAAAGGTAAACATGTCTACGAGATTCTTTAATTTGAAAAATACTTTAAGGTTAACTATGATCCTTTATATCGAGAAAATACGGTCGATCGTATATTAAATATTCAAAGAGGAAAGCACACACATTTGGGCAAGTGTCTTAAAAGTTTCGAATGAGCAAAAACAAGAAATCCTTTTGCAAACTTTGATTCTTTCATGACACCTTTCAATTTTTGCCCTTTCCCAAATGCTCCTTTTGAAGTAAGCGACCATTTCCCTGACTAAAAGAAGACGTATGGCTTACCTTTTAGTCTCAATCCTCTCAAACATCAACTGTCAAATACCGATGATGTATGTGAGTCCTATTGTGGGATCACCGATGTAAGTGGCTTCCCCAATCGAGTTATTTGAACTCCCCTCTTAGGTAATGTTCTTTCTAACCTTTATTTAGTACTTAATCGTATGCTCTCACTTATTTCTCTTCTATTACAGTCACCCAATCGATCAAGATTGGAGGGATAGTGGATGATCCCAAGAAGCACCAAGAAGATTGGTTGGACGATGATGACTGGACCAAGAAGAGGTCGATTCTAAAGTGATTCAAAAGCGCCATATGACAGTTATGGAGAAGAAGGCTCTTTTAAAACCCGCTAATGGTAGGAAGGTCGTTGTCTTCCCTTCCAAACCTTCCCAGTGGTCACCCAAACCTTCCTTGTCATTTTAGTCAACCACTACCATGCCGTCCTCCCCCATTATGGTTACTTCCCTTGAAGGGTTTATAACCCAAGAAGACATTTCTTGTTCTAATGTATGTCGCCCTTATTCTGAATTGGTCTTGTTTCATTTCTAACTTTTATATGGGTTTCTAACTTTTTTTAATATTTTTAGGATCGACTACCATCCTAGCACCGCCACCCAAATCCAAGAGGGAAATTGTTCATGAGAACCCTCAAGAGGAGGCATCGGTTAAATTGCCTAGGCTACGAGGTGACCAAGGTGATGATGAAGAAGGCGACGAGCATGTTTCCAAACTTACTCATCGTCTTAGAAAGGCATCGTCTACCATTGTTGCGGCTCCTTTACCTTTGTTTCCCAAGGGGCGAGAGAACCTGGTCGCTGAAGAATTTGGGTGACCAACGCCCCAATCATACCCAAGATCTAGACTAAGAACTCTAGTTCAGACAAAGTCTTTAGAGAATTTGGATGATGACGAAGAAGTAGATGATGACTAACAGCTACTATTGATGTCCTCGTTAAGTCCCTTGTCACCCCCATCGCTTTGACTAAAGATCATCCTGAGGTCACTCCAACGAATATCTTATCTCTTCCTCTAGTCGAACTTCCTTGTTTTGAACTACAGTACCTTCTTGGCATCCTCAGTCGACCTCTAGAAGATTTTTCCAAGGAGGACGATTATAAACGAGAAGCGTTTGAGGTTTTGTCTTCACTCCATGACATCCCTACCCTTGATAACGGCTTGCCGCTCTTAAGCTCTTTTCAAGACTTCACTCAGAAAATGTTTGATCAAATTCCCACTCTTTTCTCTAAACTTGATCACTTGGAGAATGTTCGCAAGTCATTAAGCGGGGTGAGGATGAGAGACCTGGTTAAACTTTTAGTCATGTATATCGGGCCTAAGTCCTTGTCAAATTTAATTAATAACATAAGCCCCCAAGTCTGATATGTGATGTGAAACTTCACATGTCGAGCTTTAGATGCATATTCATGTTTTTTGAATGAGTGACATGGTTTGAGTTTGAAATGACATTTGATGTACACTCCATATGTGAGATNCTCCGACCCCCTAATTTAGCAAAGCCAAGATCATTTGTGGTCGAAGTTTTTATGCCTTTAGCTTCTTTGTACTGGCTTCCCTAGTGACAAAGAAGCTAAGGTAGTCTTTCATGCACCCTACTTCATGGCACAACAATTTGGTTTTTCACAAGACATCCCCTCCTCCATATCCAAAAGGTATGACGAAAAAGTCACCAATGCAAGTTTTAAAACTTTCGACCTTCTAGAATCAAAGTTGTTCGAAAATGCAGAAAGGAAGAAAGAATTCAGATGCATCCTGGTCGCCCATGCTTCTTCGTATCTGAGTTGTCCATTTCTTGGTGAGATGACTTGTACGATGAAGTTAGGGTTTCATTGAAGGGCACTTTGGGGAGTATGATTCACGTCTCTCCCTTTTTGCAGGCTAGCGAGGCCGCTACCAAGACGAAAGGTAAACATGTCTAAGAGATTCTTTAATTTGAAAAATACTTTAAGGTTAATTATGATCCTTTATATTGAGAAAATACGGTTGATTGTATATTAAATATTCAAAGAGGAAAGCACAACATTTGGGTCAGTGTCTTAAAAGTTTCGAATGAGCAAAAATGAGAAATCATTTTGCAAACTTTGATTCTTTCATGGCACCTTTCAATTTTTGCCCTTTCCCAAATGCTCCTTTTGAAGTAAGCGACCATTTCCCTAACAAAAAGNATTTCGGATACCAACTCGGACCATGGAGATTTTCATGCTTTATAGATCTTTCACCAACTCGGACCATGGATGCTTCATGGGAGTGTGATTGGTTAGTTTAAACTAAAAAATTAATCACCAGTATATAAGATAGTCAACCTCAAATAATGAAAATAATGGATGAAAGAAATACTAGTCAAGTACCCTTTGTCAGTGTTTCAAGGTGTATGGTGATGGTGAGATAACTTTGTACCTTGAGTCATACTCTTTGACTTGAGGCGTTTAGTGATCGTGTTCGTCGCAAATCCATTTGGTTTGAATCCCATGTTTTTGTAAGTTTGGCATGATCCACCTGAGGAGAACACCAAGATTATTTTCGAACTAATGGATTAAGTTTGTAAAGAAGTAAATGATTTTTCGACTTGAGATGTTCTCTCAAGGAGACTTTGATCGACATCCGACTTAAGGTGTTCCCTCAAGTAGTTTTCTATCGGCTAGAAATGACTTTCCATGAAGACTTTTGCTCATCATAAATCTTTGAGATATTTCTCGAATGAGGATGTTCCGACATGATGTGTTTCCTCAAGGATACTTTTGGATGACATGTTTAAAAAATATCAAAATTCAAGCCGAGTTACTTGCTTCTCAGGCACATTTGTCAATGTTGTAGTTTGATGGCCATATCATTGATGACCGAATTGAACTTTATGAAATCAAGTGTGAGCCGAGCATAAAGTATCATTTATCATCACAATTTTTCATATTTGGTGTTTAACTTGTTTATTATGTCGGACCTCTGAACATGGATCCTTATGGACTAATAGCAAAGTTATGCATATACATCAGGAAATAATACCAACATAACAAGTAAACTAATTTCATGCATTTATCAATTGTAGTGAATATAAAAATGTCTATATTAATCAACGCAGTGATAAATAAGTGATGACTTATTTGTTGAAGTTTTTGCGTAGATTTTGTCGCGACGTTTGCTCCAACTCGATTTTTATGTCATCTTCTAATTGGCTTGCTATCCTCCCAATGAAATCTCATTAGAGCTTTAAGTCTAACATCCCAGCCCGTTAGAGATGGCAACGACGATATATTCAAAAAAGAAAGTTCTCAGACTTAAGGTTTTTCCTCAAGGAGAATTCTCTGACTTGAAGTGTTGTTTCAAGGAGAGGTCAGTGTTCCGACATAATGAGATGTTCCTCAATATAGGTGTTCTGACTTAAGACTATGCCTTAAGGAAACCTTAGAATGTTTCAAACCTAAGGTTTTTCCTCAAGGAGAAATACTCAGACTTGAGGTATTGCCTCAAGGAGAGGTAGGTGCTCCGTCATGATTTTCTGACTTGAGGTGTTTCCTCAAGGAGGCTTTTTAGGTATTGCCTCAAGGAGAGATAGGTATTCCTAATTAAGGTTCCGAATTGAGGTGTTTCCTCAAGGAAGCTTTTCATGAATTGCCTCAAGGAAAGATAGTGTTTCGAGAGGTTCCAACATGAGGTACTTCCTCAAGGAGGCTTTTCAGGTTTTTCCTCAAGGAAAAACACTCAGACTTGAGGTATTGCTCAAGGAGAGATAGATGTTCTAACTTGAGGTTTTCCTCAATGTAGCTAGGTGCTCCGACGTGAGGTATTTCCTCAAGGAGGCTTTTTAAGTTTTTCCTCAAGGAAAGGTAGGTGTTCTGACTTGAGGTACTTACTCAAGGAAGCTTTTTAGGTTTTTCCTAAAAGAGAGGTAGGTGATTTGACTTGAGGTTCTAACTTGAGGTACTTCCTCAATGAGGCTTTTCAGGTTTTTCCTCAAGGAGAGGTCAGTGCTCCGACTTGAGGTTCTGGCTTGAGGTACTTCCTCAATGTAGGTGCTTCGACTTAAGACAATGTCTTAAGGAAACCTTTGACATGCACTAAGTATAATAGTAAGCCTTTGTACCAAATGGAAAGGAACGAGTTTTGACTAATGAGTACTCATGCCCTATATGTGACTATCAATTTTAGTGGTAGTCTATTGGTGAATTCAAATCACACCCAAATAAATTGGCCAAATCAATGCAAAAATAAATCTCATTATTTCAAGGATAAATGGCAGTTATATCTTAAATGAATGCATAAGATATTACATACCTGATTTGCTCCAATTATGCCTAATTATACCTGATTTTTTTCTGCCTCTCCTTCTCCGTAGTGGGACCCATATGATACTAGGGATCTTCATTTTCCCTTACGTAACACTGTTGCAGCTTGAGGAATGTCTTTGTGGTGGCAGCGACGGCACGCATCATCTGATGGGAAAAAGCTTGATAACGATAATGCGGACTACGAACTCGTGACAAGAGGGTGACGACTTCAATGACGCGGTATTGGGTGATTTCTTTCTTCCTCACGCAATGGATTTGTTCTCTCTGTAACTTAAGTGGAACAAGCAACGAACTCGTTTTCTCAAGGTGTTGCATCTCAGCCTTCAAGGGATGATGGCCAATATTCCTCGACGTTCTTCGAGATACCGTTACTACAACCACTAGCGTCGAAGGACTCGTGATGTGCGTTGAAGGACTCGCTATGTAGGCTATCCACGACGAATAACCTTACTGCAACAATGTGCTTGTTTTCTTCCTTTATATACACTATCGGTATGACACATCTCGGGCCCATGGCAGCATCGACTCAGGCTCACGGTCATGAAACTCAGTGGTGGTGGTGGCATAACTCAGAATCCAGAACATCATGCCTTCCGTTCTTCTCCTTTGCAATGTCTGCTCCGTGGCATTTTAGAAGGTGGCTTAAATCATTGACAACGGACCTAAGTATGACAACGCAACTTGACCCTTAGGCGTGCGTGTTTGCAATAGTGAAACTGCAAGGTAAAGGCGATGGTTGCTATGCCAGTGAGGCTGTCATCTCTCTTTCACGATAGTGAGGAACTATGTTAGTTGTTTGGGCTTTCCTATCTAGAACCCATGTGGGTCATCTTCTTTCCTTAAGTTCTCCCTCTCTAACTTGCATTGTGGCTTACAGTAAAAGTTACGAGATTTCCATAGTCACTACAAGATGGAAGAGAGAGGCTAGTACCTTTGATCTCAAATGGTAGGTACTATTGTATTTTTATTGTTCTCTAAAAAGTAGCATGGTTGTGATTTCTCTTTCCATGATGTTCACCATCTCGATTCAAGAATGAAACAATTTTAAGGAAGACGATTGTTATGTATAACAATCAATCGTCCATACAGACAGCGCAAATGTTACGTACAATTCAGACGTATTGAGATAGTACGCAACTCTGACCTTGGGTTGGATCCAAGAGCTTCATGGTGGTGAACACAGTTGAGAAATATCCTTGGCCGGCGGGGATGGTACCTATAGAAGCCACTTTGACGCCCAAGTTAATATGTGAGTGAATTATGATGTGGTAATGACCTAAGGCGTCCCTTGTCGAGTAGCAGGAGGCCCTTTTTATAGTGTAAGTATGGACGCTTATGATTCTATAACTTTCATAAGTTTTATGATGTTTTATGTTGAATTTTGTAATGCTCATAATGCTTATGAGGACGTATGTCAGATTCCACAACGTTCATAACTCTCGCAAGTAAGCAGAGCGAGGATGAGAGGCCTAGTTGAACGTATAGTCATGTACATCGGGTCTAAGTCCTTGTCAAATTTAGTCTGTAACATATTGCACTCTTTCAGCTTATGGCCTCCTTGCGTTGCGTCCTTTCTTGCCATCCATCATAGCCATGTTTTTCGTCTCAAAATTTCCACCTTTAAGAGGCCGCATTTCCCTGCTCAGCAATTTTTTTGTAATTCCTTCCACTGCGCGGCCCTTTCTGTTGCCACTCAACACTTTTCCTTACCTGCGGTGGTTGCTTAGCGTGCTCATCCCCTCTTTTATACTTTGCTGCATTAACTAATATCCTCTGGCCTCTCAGGACGAGCCCATCCAATTCCTTTATTGCTTTGTCCACGCCCCCTTTAGTGGTGTAACGAACAAAGGCGAATGGAGTCGTCATTCCTCTTCTCAGTCTTCTGGATATGAAGATGTCAACCACCTTTCCAACCATCCCTTAGACATGGAGTNCCCCAAAAACAAAAGTTGGGACTCGACCCCTCTCCTGGACATTTTCTTGTGGATTTCCCTTGCCATGAATTCACTTTAACTCAAGGAGGCAATATTCAAAAGACAATAATTTATCGTTTTGATCTCGTTTGGTAAATAGAAAACTACGTCTAACCCACTTATTACTCGTTGTAGCTTCAATTTGGAAATACTGAAGGGCGAATGATTCAATAATGTCTAACAAAGGATGTCGACCAAAAAGAAAAAGGTATACGAAGGCTTCAGCGTAAATGGCTCAACTTGATATCTGATATTTAGAGAACGGCGGGCTCAACATAACAGACCTTGTTTTTAAGATTTTTGTCAACGGGATATGCAATCAGTTAGGGATGTGTAATTTAAAATAAAGCTAAGTGGACTAATAGATGCCAACTCATTACGCGCCTAGTATACGATACAACCAATTCTTGTCACGCAGGTGTTCTTGTTTAGCATGTTACAATGCTTCCCCCTTTTTTTCCCAACAAAAGTATTCTCCCAACATTACTTTCAAATATGAACGAGTCTCTTACGAGAAATAATATTTGAAAAAAAAAAATTGCGTCTCTAACCAATGAAGAATTCCTAGCATATGCACAACTGTCATTCAGGTCAAATGTCCAAAGAATTTGCTATATTCAGATGGTTGAACTAAATGATTACAACACATATTTGACAAGTAAGCAGAAAGCTCATCTTCAAGTTTCAAGCCCTTAAATAATCATATCTGGAGATCATCCAATGAAAGTTCTTGTACTGTTAACATCTTCAATTTCTGCAATAGAAGAAAAATAGTTTTCAAGGATTGTGGTTAAGGAAAATTGCAATTTAAGGAACAAGTTTGAATTTACAGTGGAAAAAACATAAGTACCGTAATAAATTGTGCAGGATCATCAATGCTTGATGAGCCTAGAATAACTTCCCTCTTCAGCTTACCAGTAAGCTTGTGGCAAACCCTAAGCTGAAGATTAAACAACGAATCAGAACAGAAAAGCAGGAATAAAAGTAATATGAAAACCTCCTTTCATCAAAACATTATTCAGACCTCAGATCTGGTTGCTCCACCAACAATGAATATAAATATCCGTTGTCCCATCTTCTTGAAATCACTGGATGCGTGTTTAAGCACCGAATCACTGCATGCCAGGAGGAAAATGTAAAAATTAAACGAGTGTTTTGAGATGGCAGGTCCTAATCGACAATTCCAACAAATACATGGTAGACCCCCCCCCCCCCCAAAAAAAAAAAAGTTATCCACATAATAGCAAGCTTATACTAGTTTATGCAATTACGTGTTGACCAAGAGGGAAGCAAACAGGGTCTTATGGATGAAGAAAAAGATATGAACTGATATCATTAAAAGCATTTATCATTTTAGTGACTTGTAATGGGGAGTAAAGAAAGTAAAACCTTGAATATCCATCATCAGAGCCTCGAGGTCTAGCCCAAGTTGGTGTGCGCCTTGATCTCATCGAATGAGCAGGAGGATTTTGAACTACTGGAGCATAAGGTGAACCGTGGACAGTCGGACTTGGGTCATTTAAACATGGATAGTCTTCCTTGGACAATTCATTTTTGTGGACCTTTTCAATGAGTTCCTGAATGATGGACCATCCACTCATCACATATGAAGCTCTAAAAAAGCTCAACTTATTGAATTGTCAAAAATATAATATTCTTATATATTAAAAAAGTCATGATAAGGAAAAATTGAGTTTTCTTAATATTTGGATCCTCTAAAGTGAGGTTCCAAATCCGATTAAAAGATATAGGCATATAAGCAAATAACTGCTAGCTGAGTGCCCTGCTCCCTGTTAACCAGAGTATTTACAACATGGATTGCAGTTAAAATCATCAAACAGCCAACTACATATGTTTCTTTAGACATTTAAAATAAAAAATATAATAAAAAACTATAAATCTTTCTGCTCATCCACTATGCAAAGGTCATCATTAAATTAGGAATGACATGAGAAAATCTCTCAACAATTGGCTTAACTACGCTATCCTTCTATGGAAATTTTCATAAAATTAATACATATTTGGTGTGGTAAAATTGTATTGACTTAATTTGTACCTCTACTATGGGATAAAAGCGTGATAGCTGCCATGTCTCTTCTTCACCAGAACGATCTTTCCTTGATGCACGCTTTTTCTGACAACTTAAAGAAACACTTTTCAGACTTAAGACTGAAAAATCACATATTTATACGGCAAATTACCTTTACCTTATGCATATCGAACTTAAGAGCAAAAGCACCAGTTAAAGTCTTTTTGTTGGTATCTGGTTGTCCCACAAGCATTCTCAAATTATTTATAGCAATCATATCATCATCTGTCAACCTTGCTACCTGAATGCATTTTCGAAGGTAAAAATATTGCATGGCACTATTACAGGTGTTAGGAATCAGATCAACAATATACTTCTTCGACATATTAAACGAACAGCAAGTGGCAATTTATTTGCCAGCAAGTCTAAGGAAACAACACCTTCGTCAAATTCAGACCCTTTTCTCCCTCAAATTTCTCAGGATAAATGGCTGCAAGAATCATTAACAACCGCAACTTATTTTCACGTGTTGTATCCTGCATAAAAATAGTTATCAAATGAATATTAATGGATGAAAAGGCAAAAGTTTCATTTCCAATTTCACAAGCCATTTCCTGCAATAAACAGATTTCTCTTGCTCATATGTGCACTATGCATAAGATACGCCATTTTCTTTTCTTATCTTAGAATTACTTACTTCATTTGTGGTCAAAAATTTTATCACATCTTTCATTCCAGCATCTCCAAAAACAAGATTTTGTTCCAGCTGTCCAAGTTCACGAAGTCCTGACTCCCTAATGATTCTGTTAATTCTTCCTGCAATCTGGATAAACGAGTCCATCAACGGTAAATACAAACCCATTATCAGAACCAACACCAATATCATAATTACTCCATTCACACATTTAAATTCTAATGTCAATCAATTGCTGAAGAAAGAATTAACTTTCAGAAATATCTAATAAACTTAAACACAACAAGATCATTTATTCAGTCATCCACTAGAAGAACCATGATGGATGGTATTATAAAGCATAATGATAATAAGTACTGTGTTATTCAGTAACGGGAAGCAACTGAACTTCTAAATAGACATCCATATTTAAAACAATACTACAAATATTCAAATGTTCACACTAGTAGTTTTTAATTGGATAATAATTCACAAACGGCAAAATACGAATGAATCATCATAATTTCAAGAAATGATAGGATTACTTTTTCTTTTAGGATGCTCACAAATACACAATAATACAAAGGAAACTGTTAGGTTCATATGATCTGTAATTAGAATAACTGCAACTTCTAAAGTATGGAAGTTGCTGATGTAATAAGAAGCCTTTAGGAAAGGAGGGTATATGTTGCCCCTTTCTTTTTTTCAACACCACATTCTGCAAACGGAAAAGGTGAGATTATTTATGATGTCTTTTCATTCTTTCACGGGTAGATCTGAGAAGGCTTAATAAGAGCCAAAACAAAATTAAATAAGCGCCCACCAATCTACAGGCAATTTAAAATATACCGAAGAGTAAAATAAGAATTTTCCTTGAAGACAATAACTTAAGTTGAAGGCCTCGTCTAGGTAGCTTCTAAGTAAAGATAGTGCCTTTTTACTTTCATCAAGATTGCATAACAAAATAACTAACCTCTACATGGAGGGAGAGCTTTTCAATTTGTTCACTGTATTGTGGAAGAGCTTGAACCATCTTCTGTAAGTCCCTTGTCGACATTTCACCACTACCTCTAAAAGAAATGCAAAGTTGTGCCAAGTTAACAGTGACAGTGACTAGATTAATGAATAAACATTACCATCTATTCCAGATCTAGTCTTAATTAAACGGGCAAATTCTTTCAACATGGAAATAAACATGCCTCTGATTTATTTTCCAATCAAGGACTTTGTCATTTTACACAATAGTAGATGTTTGTGTTAGAGATATAAAACAAAATTTCTACCTTCACTAAACAGTTTAAGCTTTTAGGAGAGTTGTTCATTGACATAATATCATAATAGCCTCTATGATCAAGTTCTTATGAGTGCGATCCATTTTTAACAGAAGATAGAGTGGGTATGTATGTGCATTGTTCACACTTCAAGCACACAAGGTTCTTCCATGCCCAGGCATATATAAAACCAATTTTGTACCTTCACCCAATAGCTTAAGCTTTTAGAAGAATTGGTCCTTAGAAATTTTTAAATAATAATAATAATGCCAAAAATAGAAGAGTTTTAAACAAGTCATGGTAGCTTTGTTGAACCTTTAGTTCATGATGTTAGAATAGACCAAGCTTAATTTTGAGCAGGGCATCCAAGCTAGTTCTAATTATTCAAATTACATATTCACATAGTGCAAACATTATTTTGAAACAGCATCCAAGTAGGCTATTTGTGGCAGTCTTAGGTGATGAAAGAATGACAGAATATTAAACGGTCACAGATAAAGAGCACCATCAAGTATCAACACAACATTGGTGAAAAAAGGTTTCATTCCAACATGGCAAGACGCATAGTTGAGCATCAAAATCTATGAAAATATCATAACTTCCCACATAGTAAAGCTTTTAATAAGAACTAAAAAATTAGGCACATGTTTTATTTCATTAAACCATTACGTGCAATTAGTTCGTAATGAATATTCTCTTAGATCACAATGGCATTAATGAAAAGCTCCCAGAAAATTATCACTGATTCACTCACCTTGAACTATGTTGGATTTGTGCAGCTTTGTTCTTTGAAACGAAATTGGTCATCTTCTCATGCAACCGTTCACTAGCCTGACAAGGGCATCAATTGGTATTAATGTTGAGTAAATTCTATATAGCAGAGATGGCCTTAAATAGTAGACTTTAAACCTAAATTACCCTATGCTTTAAAAAGTAAAAGCAGGGCATACATCTGCAATATGTGCGTGACGAAGCTCAAGCCATACAGGATCATGATCCTCCAACAGAACCTCTTTTCTCTCAGGCAGACCACCAGTCTTTCCCGGAACCTTCAGAATACAGCAGATTTTTCATATAAAAGAGAGCAAACACAACAATTCAGAGCAATAAAAATGAAATCTTAGAATCTACCTCATGAACATATTTATTCCCCTCCATATTCAGCAAATCATGGCACATAGCATCATATGTCCACTCATGTATAACAGGAGCAATCTACACATCCAGAATAGTACCCTCATTGTAAGCAATATGATAAAGTCTGTTGAATTAAAATTAAAAGCCAATGACCAACAAATAGAGATAAGAAACCTGATCAACAGTTCTGTCAATGATGAGCAACTCGCAGGTCTCAGTCTGAGGAAAATTAGGTATACTTTTTTTATATTTCATGAGACAGTCCCAGACACCAGCAGCAAGCTTTGTAGGAATAAGATCACGAAAAGTAGTCATTGTGGTTGCATCGAGGGACTTGGCAGCACGAAAGCGAACAGAAGGAAATTCCTAGAGAAATATTGACAAGATTAGCAAAAGAAAACTCTTTTTCTTCCTATCAGAGTCAAAGAGCATTGACTACATACTCTTAATGAAGCAAAAACTGTTGCAAGCCGAGTAGCCATCACATTTAAACATGCCACAGCTTTATGATTATTCTCCTCATCCCCAAACAGTTCCTCTAAAGCTCTCTCATTGTTTGTGATGAAACCCTGACAAAAATTACACACCACAAGAGAACCCGAAAAGGTCGGATGATGATGAAATTAAAACTAATAGGGGTTCCTAATGAGCATATTTAAAGTTTGGGTTTCAATGATAGATTTTGTCTCAAAGGAAGCAACCTCAACAAAAAGGTTTCATGAATTGAGTTTCAATGATGTAGTGCTACACATTTCAATTTTATGTGGGTGAGATATTGTAAAAGCAATACAAATAAATAGTGTGTCTGTTTAAAGCTTAAAAAGTGTGCTTTTATGATGTACCATGTATTTAGAGATTTTGTCAGAAGCTTTAGCCAACTCCACCTAGTTGGAACAGAAAATGCTTGGTTGTTTTTCATAAGCCAATCTTTCTAGTTCTAGCTTATGAAAAACAATAGAACAGCTTTTTTTTTGTGGTTACAACTATTTTTGACAAACTTATCCAATTATTTTAAGTTATTCCATACTTGTCTTCTAAATTTTCCTAGAAAAAATGCTCAAACGGTTTGACTTCTTTTCCTATGAAAAGAACTTTTAGAACTTGCACAAATTCTAGGATGTTCAATTCACATGTCATAGCTGTTCCAAGTTTTGCTTCTGGGAAAATACTTCAATCTAGTCCTTATTAGGCCACTAACTTTTCAGATCCAGCCATAAGCATAGTTGTTTGTTCAAGTTGTATCTGAGAAGGTTTTCTTCAAAAGCTCACAGATTCAATTTAGTTTCATTGGAAAAACATTATGATCCATCACTTGATTCTCATCCATAACTGGACAAACACAAGCTGCACTTCTATATGTTATATGAAGTAATGAACTAAGATGATGTGTATGACAGACAGCAAGTGAAATGAAGTACAATGACATACCTGACTGTCTATGGCAAAATACTCCAAATTCATCTGCAGTGTCAAGTGAGAGGGAAAATCAAAATACGAAGTTGTTTTGTAAAAATATCAATTTAAGTGCAATATAGATCCTAAATAAAAACATTCACCTCTCTCAAAGCACCTATGCGTGGCAACACCATTGTATCTTTCTTTATGTCCATAACCAATTCTCTGGAAATTGGAGAACTAAAGAAAACAAACGATCTACACGAACACAGATCAAAACATGCTTTAAAACCAAAAGTGGAAGTCAAGATGAAATTGCAGAGACAGGAGATAATATGAAGAACACATACTTCCTGTATAAGGGTGTCCTTCCAGACATGTCTGACAAAAACATAATTACACTGCCAACAGAAATAAGGAGGGAACATCAATAAGTATGGACCACATCTAACAGCCACAATAGATCAGAATAATTATCACGAAAATTTACATGATATATCCATTATCAAAAGAAAGGAGATAGAGAGACAAGTGATAGAGAGAATGACAAAACAGCAGTATCATGTGATGATATTATTATGTAAAGAAGAGAAGTAAGAAAATAAAAACAAAATATTTGAAATAAAAAAGCAAAGTATAATTTATGACATATCTGGAAGTAAACATGAGAAGAAAATTGAATGAAGAATCAGATTCGCAAAAAAAAAAAGGGAGATTAATTGGAATAAAATTTAAGTAAAAGATCAAAGAACAGAAGTTTTAGAATTGAGTGTCTAACTCCACTCCAAAAGCTAGCTCACTAGGGGAGGGTTGCTCAAGCTCTTATAAAGGTTATCTTGGTCATTTTCCTAAGTAATGGGAGACTTAATACACCCTCCTCCTCACCCCCATAAATGGGCATCTATGGGTGGCCCAATATCAAAAATAAGATAGACTCTAATACAATATAAGAATTGAGTTGGCCAAACTCCACCCGCTCATAGGGGGAGGGTTCCCCAAAAGCTCTTATAAAGGATATCTTGGCCATATCCCTAAACAAGGTGGGACTTAATAATAAGTTATAAGAAAATATTACTCAATTCAAGATCCAGTGATAACTTGATTTTATTTTCAACTACGACACGGTCTTATACTCCCCCTGCAAACAGTCCGTCTGTTTGTGGAGATAAGACTGTATACATCTACCCTCCCCAAACCCCACCAGGAGGGAGCCTCATGCATTGGGCAGCCCTTCTAAGGTGGTATTATACTCCCTAAAATGATTTCTCAACTGCATGTTTATAGACATTAGTGGCATACTTTACAACAAACTGCAAAATATACCCACCAAACAAGCAGAGAAGTATATAGGAAGAATCAGGCACAATAAAAGTAAATTCCTTGAAGAGACGCAAAAGAATAACTAAACTGAAAACTACCAGCTATACAATCTCTTCCTTTTGTTTTCTTGTCCAGCATAACACTCTTAGTTTCTATCAATATAAGTATTGATACAGCCAAACTATAATATTCAGCATCAGCAACCTTAGTTTTTTGAGTAGAAACAACACAAATCATGCAAAAGCAACTATGACATATCGCCAGCAAATCAGCCTCTAATTACAAGAACTCTCCTTATAGGAGCATTCTCATGTTAATGTAAGATAACTGATTACATATGCCACAAACATAAATAAAGAGGATATGTACTTCTCTTTGGTTGGTTGGACGAAGTATATAGCATCCATGGTGGGCAATGGCTGCCGTCGCTTGTATATGTCCTCAACCACTACAAAAAGAACAGCAAAATCTCATACCATACAATACAAGAAACAGAACTAGTTGTACAGAACACAATGGATCCAGAATAAATTTCTTTTATTACAGTATCAATTAAATTCAACATCGGCAGGTAAGAAGAGTTATTTTTAAATGGACTGATTAGAGTACATAAAACACAGCTTAAAATGGACATGTAATTGAAACATAATGACTGACATTAATTAGTATGAACACAATCAAAGTTAAAATTAAGTTTCCAAAGGTGCAAAATGAGTTATCAAAGTCTTAATACCAGCTGTTGGCTAGAAGGGGGGGCGGGAACAATTCGTCTTCTTGGAATTTTTTATTTTAAAAAAAATAAAAATGAAGGAGAATGGAATGTGGGGATCCATTGAACTTTACATTTTGCTCCCCTGTCAAAGTTCGGGTATAATGAGGGGGATAGCATTGCTTTTATTTTGTTTCCATTCCATTCTTAACAGAAGAAGAAATTTATTGACATGAACAGAAAGAATCACAAAGAGTGCGGATAAAGAAAAGTGACTACACAAAAATCAATCTTGTAAATCTTACATGAAACACCTTCATCAGTGATATCAGCCATCTTGCAAGAGTGAGACATTATCTTGACAGTAAGTTTGTCCATTATTAATACCTGGAGCCAAGCAACCAATGAACCAAGTGACAAAGAAGTCAGAGTCACCAAACTCTGGTGCTGCCTTACTAGTTAATAGTAGCATAGATATGTAGAAGAAACTGATAAAAAGTCCATAATGATCCCATTTCAAACTATGCTAACAGCATGCAACATGAAGAACATAGCCAACTTATAAAGCAAGCAGTCCAGAAACATGATTTAGCAAGTTGACTGTTCTCACAAGGTGACATGTTAAAAAGATTTGTAAATCAGTCCTATTTCCAATCATCAGCTTATGTTTCAAATATTACTACAATGGAAATACAAACTGAAGCTAAAACAGAAAGAACGGCGACTCCTTTCGTCTGTATGGTGAAATTCAATAAACAGAGGCAGAATTCATAAACTAAAGGCATTTTGTACCTTCCATGTTGATTTTGAATCCCCTGTTTTCGCTGACCTGAGCATTTCATGTAATAATCCTGGAGGAAATTTTAGTTTACAAATATTAAATCAGATTGATCAGATCAGAAAGTAATAAAGTAATAATCCTAGGAAGACCACTATATCTCATGAGGGAGTTAACGCCAATAAATTACCTTAAACTATTATTCTTGTCCAACCATAAGCACCAAGTAATAATATACATAGTATGCCACCCAAAAAAAAAAAAAAAAGGAACTTCCACTCTTTAGTTTTCCCAAAACCTCAGATGACATTTCAGGAAGTGGTTCAAACTTAATTGACAGATCCAACATTGACCAAAAACAAACCAAACAGCCCACAGTATCCCATAAATATTTGGCAGCAGGAGAGTGTAAGGAGTATCAAGTCCAAATCCTAATATCCACCTATCAATAGGGGAGAATTGAGTCCAGCAAAAAAATCAAGAACTGTGCTGCCATTAAGGTTTCCATAAAAAGGGAGCTTCAAACGTATGGTAGAGTTCCTCAAATAACAGAAGCTGTAGATGGTTCCTCTTTTCACCATGAAAACATCATAAATTTCTGTCAGCCATATCTACAGGGATTGATGAGTATTGAGTACTATAACAAGGCGTACTAGCCTCAAACAAGTAGTGTATAATGTGTGTTCGGATTAGCTTTTCAGGAGTTCAAAACAACTAGTCTGAAGCTGCCTGAAACAACTTTTGAAAGAAAAGAAAGAAAAAACAAACAAATTATTTTTCCAAAACAACCAGTTACCAAGCATGCCTTAATTTTTAAACACATCCACAGCAATATCCTCCTAGTTAGCTTCTCCATTCAGCACGGAAAAACACCATATCCAGCAGACTATCATTAACCTCATGTCTCCAGCAGCTCCGGTAAAGCAAAAAAATTATTATTTTTGATCCCAAACCCAAAAAAAAGAAAAAAAAAGGTAGATACTAAACAATAAAGTTTTTCCCTGAATACCTTTGGACCTGATCTACAATATTTCAATCTCCATCAAGGTATAAGACGCCGTAGAATCCCCCTAAAGCAACTGAATCTGTTGTTTAGCATTACCACAAATAACCGGTGCCACTACGAGCAAGCTTCACATTCTAAGGCACTAATTAGCTTTGCCATCACTTCATGGTGCTTTTGTCATTTAGCTAATAAATCTCCCCAAAACAAAAACCATGCATGCGCCAAAAGGCAAAATACATTGCATTCACTATTTAACTGAGATCATAACCCCCTAGGATTGGGAAACCATCCATGAGTAAACACTATCAAGTATCCACTAGCAGAACCCAAAAAGAAATTGGTACTTGTAGAGAGTTGAGAGCTCTAAGGAAAATCAATTATAGAAACGAATCTATAATTATAATAATAGAAATAGAATAATAATGAAAAAGGAGAGAGGGACTTACGCTCGCGGCTAATTTGTTTGAAGTTTTTGTAGTCACCGCCATAGGATGATGAATCGGAATCGGACATAGACATGGTGTTGTTGCCCTCTCTCTGCCTCTGTGCCCCCAAAACCCACAACAACCGAGCGATCGATCGCGTAAGAGTTAGTTAGAGACCAGAACCAGAGGGAGATCGCCGATTAACCGGAAACCTGATCAGGCTGTCAAAATGAAAGAGGGAAGAAAGAAAACAATGGTTACTTATAATTATTGTAAGGGGGGAAAAGAGAGAAATTGAAGGAGTTAATTTAAAAGGAGAAGAATTATACAAATGGTTGAATGGAGCATTGACGTGTTTGAAATGTGGAAAGCGTTGAAGGAGGCTTCGAAAAGGGCCAAGGGGGAGTTGGGGGAGGACGAGGTCAGGGTCAGGGTCGTCAGCGAGGGAGAAATTTCGCAGAAGGGGTTCGGAGTGGACCGGAACGGGGAACCGGATGTTTGCTGAACCGTTGGTGGGCTCCACCACCCCCTCCTAACGCCAACTCATTTGTTCGGATACTATTATATTAATTAATGCGCCTCTCTCTCTCTCTCTTCTCTCTATGTACAACTACCTCCTCCTCCTACCTTTTTTTTACCTTGTCCTCTCGCTGGATTCCGTTTACTTTTTATCTTTTATTTATCCAATTTCTAAACTTTTTTGATCTTAAAAGAAAAGAAATATATATATATACACACACACATCAGCCCAAATGATCGCCCTAATAAATAAACCCATTACAAAGATAGTCCACACACAATGGGTCAAGCCCAAAGAGAGAGCTAATGACATAAGAAGGATAGGATGAGTAGGTAGCAACCATTTTCATGAGGAGAGATCGGGGGAGGAGGTAGTTAAGAGGAAAGCTCTTGGAATCCCCTGATACCCAGGAGAAGAAACCTCCATCAATCGATCAAAGCGAAAAGATCTTGCTCGCGTGTTATAAAGGGGGAAAGTGAGGTATCAGTCTCAAGTATGTTTTTGATCCCAAACTCCACATTCCACACCCCATACCGATGTTCTAATTTGAGTGTTGGAGTGTCTTGTAGGTCTACCCCCTAGTGCTCTGAAAAGAAGAAGGAGGTTGCACAAATCGAGGAAGGTGATCAAGGCACCAAGGCACATGACCTCGTGTTTCACAAGACGGAACATTGGTTGGTGCCCACCGTGGCACCAGTAAACAAACACCTACCCACCATGGTTGACACGCGAAGTGGGAACCATGCAAATCCTTAGACCAATCGAAACGGGAAAACCATAATAAGCTGACTACGGAAGAGATGATGGAAGATAATAAAAGACCTGGAGGAACAAAATTGGCAGTTAGTGGACCGGGTAGAGCAACTTAACAAGGAAAAGAAGGACAAAGGCCAACAATCCAATAAGCCCAAGGATCAACAATCCTCTCAAGAGAATGTGATTTCTAAACAAGGCGTAACAGTGGATCTTTCCATCGATGCTGACCCTTTTGCTGACCACATCATGAAGGTACATCTCCTTCACAATTTCCAATTACCACTTACCCCAAAATTGTATGATGGTATGGGAGATCATACTGTACATCTTACCATTTTCTAATCCATGATGTTAGTAAACATTGCCACTGATCCAACGTTGTATCAGACATTCCCCACATTCTTGGTAGACTCCACTCTCCTACAGGTATCCACGCTTCAGAAGAAGTCAATTGGCAACTTTGAGCAGCTTACCAGAATCTTTTTGAGTCATTTTCCTCCGTAAGGGTGTACTAGGAAACGTCAGGTTCGTTAACCCTAATATGGAAATGGCAAAATGAGTTTCTCAAGGTCTATATTACACATTATAATTCAGTGGCAATGCAGATACCCAATCTAAACTTAGATGTTGAGCTCCACCAAATCAAGCAAGGGCTATGGTCGGGGCATTTCCTCAACAACCTAGCCGTCAACCGACCTCAAACCATGGTCAATTTTAGAGAATAGGTTGTCAGTTTCATCATTGTGGAAGAATTGGAATAGGCAACTAGGATAGGGAAGGGAAAGGGAAAAATAAAGAGGAAAATACTAATAAAAAGCATGACAAGAGAGACTGTCGATTGATGTTAGGCCCCCACCCAGAACCAGGAGCCAACGGCCCCTGATATCATTCAGCAATGACAACTTCCAGGGCATTGACGAAAACCTCCGCGAACTTGTGGTAATAACAGTGGTAGTAGGGAACTACATCATAAAAACGGTGTTTGTAGATCAAGGTAGCTCGGCAAAAGTCTTTTTCCTATCCACCTTTAGAAAAATGCAGCTATCCGAAAGAGCCCTAAAACTCTACAATGGAGATTTAGTAGGATTCTTGGGTTAAAGGGTCCAAGTGCAAAGGGTGATTACACTCAAAACCATCCTGGGACTTGAACTGAGAATCAAGATGGACAACCTCTAGTTCTTGGTCATAGACCTTCAACGCCTTCAGAGCGATAGTGTATATGCCGCACCTAACCGTGAAGTTCCAGTGTTCGCGTTTGAGGTTGGAGTTGTGCATGCTAACCAAAAGGAGGCACAAATCTGCTACAATTCCCACCTAAGAATGTGGGTCACACCCCAACACGGCTAGGGACAACTCCATACCATCAACATGGTAGAAAAGAGGAGTCCCTTCAAAAAGTTGGACCCAAGGAAAAACTTCAGGAACAAGCTAGAAACCCACAAAAGAGCTAGAAGTTATCCAAATTAGATTTGTTCCTTCCAAATTTACTTATGTGGGAATAACACTACCCCCAAAGGTAAAGGGTGATTTAATTCGCTTTTTACAAAATAATGTGGACTTATTTGCTTGGTCACCGTAGGATATGCCCGACATTGACCCTGGGGTCATCAACCACTACCTGACCATTGACATAGAGAGACAACCTGTGGCTCGGAAGAGGCAAAGACTTGGAGAAGAAAAGAGGAAGGCAATGGCTGTAGAAACGACCAAACTCCTAAAAGTGAGATTTATCAGAGAAGTACAATTCACCACGTGACTAGCTAACATATAGTCCCCAAGTCAACAAGGAAATGGAGAATGTGTGTGGATTTTTTCGACCTCAATAAGGCATGCGAAGTTTTAGTTGCGTCTTTAGGGAGGGTGGGATCTTAAAGACAATCGTTCATTATTCTTCACAAGTGGGAATTCCCCTTAGTTTTCCTTTGTGTCCTTTTGTAGTTTGAGGTTTTTGGTGGCGATGCCAACGCAATGGCATTGTGTTGCAAGGGCCACAATGGCACTAGGGCTAGCCTAGTTTTCACAGAGCCAACGCCGCAACACTATCAAGGCGCTATAACGTTGACGAAAAATGCCCATTTGCACTATTTCACATCCAGTTATGTCGTTTCATTGATTTAGTGTGTTAGTAATTCCTATGTATTCCTTGTTATGTCTCTGTGTCTATTTGGGAATGTTGTTCAGTGTTCCACTGATCACCATAGGTTGCAACATCGCTCTCACGACAATACAAGTCAGTGAGTTGTTGCTCATGACTTATTTTAGCGTATGTTCATATTTTATAGAGCATGAGTTTAGACACTTTGATGTTTATGGAAATTATTAATTTGATTTATGAAAATTGTTATGTGAATATATTTATGAAAACATTTTATTGAACCTTTTTATGAAAATACATTCTATTTTATTTATTTGTAAAAATAATATTTACCGTTATAAATGTTATGATCATATTTACCAAATTGTTTATGAAACAATTGGCGGAAGGAATTTAGAAATCATGAAAACCATTTTTGAAACTCCAAGGGGCAGTTATTTTAATGCATTAAGATCATAATGTTGCACGTGTATGTTCATGGATTATAACGTTTATGATTATGTCAGTTACATCATGTTATCAGTTATCATGTTCATGTTATCGTGTTTATCCCGTTTTCATGGGAGTAAGATCTGGGATAGGACTATAAGTTAATGACAATTTATGTTGACCTCAGTATTCCTTATACTATTTTCATGTAGAATAGGATTTATACATATAGATTTAGAGTGGCAAGATCGTGAAACCTAGACATATGGAAATGGCCGTGAAGCCCGACAATAGCGGCAATGGTCGTGACGTCTAATAAGAACATCATCATTATAGTCATATTGTATTGTTCGGGATCCATCTATCTATATACCTTCCAAATGATATTTGTTTTACCATTTTCATAAAAACTTTATCATTAGTAGTATTATGATATTATAATGGTTTTTGCATGATAAGTGTTATTATGTAATGCATTATATGTGTCCGTGTTTTGAAACATCTATGGGTGCTGTGGGTGATTGCTCGCTCACTGAGGCTTTCCCTAGAGTACTCACCCCTTAGCTTCCCTTCTAGTTGCAAGTTAAGAAGTAGAAGCAGAGTTTCATGGAGGTAACAATCAGTTGCAGTGATTTTTTGAGAAAGCAATCACCTTGAGGTGAAGCTATCCATAGGATTAAGTTAGACTTTTTTTATTTTATAATTGAGTGAGTGTCTAGAGTGCTCCAATTGATGCAGACAGGATTTTTGAATCGTGTGACATATTTTACATCTATAATAATATTTATATTTGGAAAGTAATAGTTGTAACAATTTATGTTTTATTTAGTAAAGAGATTTCAGTTATATTTTTAAAGGATTAAAATACGTGTTTTTATGAAAAAACATTTTAAGAGGCTTTCGTAAGGAACTAGTCCCTTGCCTGTCAGACACGATTTTCAGGGTTGTGACAAACTTAAATTAGATTGTTTTTTTTTATGTATTTATATATTTATTTATTTTGGTAAATAAAAAAATCACTCATGATGTTTTAACTAAATGATACTCCACCTCAAGGTAGTTAAAAGCTCGCTTTAAAAACTTAAAAGCGATAACTTTTAAGGATTTTAGTAATGTAAAACGCTTTAATGTCCATTTGGATAGTTAAATATTGACGTGCCAATTAACTTGGTCACGCCAGCATGTCCATGCGGACGGACTTATGCTGTAACTAAGTTAATTATCACATCAACGTTAGGGACGAAAACTAAAATAAAAATTTTATCAGGGACAAAATCCTAAAACATATTTATTAAGGGCATAAGATTAATTTTAAATTTATTAAGGACCAAAACCAAAATTTGAAATTTATTAAGGACCAAAAAATTATTTAGCCATTTAATTTGAAATTAGATTGTATTTTTTGTGTGTTTTTATATACTTATTTATTTTGATAAATGAAAAATATCACCCTTAGTGTCTAACTAAATGACACTCTACCTTATTATTATTAAAAAAAATGAACACTCCACCCGTTTAACCAAATGACACATTACCTTATTTTTTAAAAATAAGTCAATAATATTTATTTTAAAAATATTTAAATAAAAATAATTAATATAATTTAAATTTAAAATAACAATAATATATTATTTAGTAAAATAATCTCAAATTTATGAGTTTAAAATATGTATTTTATGGAATTAATATTATTATTTGCATTTATATACTATTTGAATTACCAATAAAAATAAGTTACAAGATACTGGTAAGAAATTTGACCTTATTTATAATAACTTTGAGTAGACTTATTTAATAAATAAGTTAATTTTTTTAACATAATTATTCAATTAAAAAATTTAAAATTTAAATTATTAGAAATATATTTTAAACTTGAATATTTAAGATTGTTTTTGTTAAATAACATATTATTATCTTTAAATTAATATTATATTAATTAATTTTATTTAAAAGCTAAAACATAAAATTTATTCACTTATATAAATATACAATTCCTTAGCCTATTTTTAAAGACTTTTGATTTATTTATTTTATGACTTCTATAAAGACGTTTTTAAAAGTAGTATATAAATATCTTAAAAAATTAAACGTGAAAATTTTTAAGATGTTAATAAAAATTAAAAAATTTCAATAAAATATTAAAACCTAAATTAGCCGAATTTTTTAAAAAAAATATTGATTTATTTTTATTATTGAATCCAAATAATTGTATTATTGTTATAAAAATATATTTTAAATTCAAGGAATTGAGATTATTTTATTAAAAATATATTATTATTATTATTAATGAATTTTATTAAAGTTAAAAATTATTATTGACTTATTTAAGAAAATTGGGCAGAGTGTCATTTGGTTAAATATGTGAAGTGTTCATTTTTTTTATAGGAATGAGGTGGAGCAAGGTTATCAAAGGCGAGAGTTTTCTAAAAAGTGTTCGGAGTCTTGTAAAAACAAAGTATAAAAATGAAATTGTATAACATAACATGTTTACAATTTGTAAGTAGGGAAAAAAATCACTTTTATAGTTGGCAAATCAATCAATTACATATCCATTCTTCAGAATTAACAAAAACATAAATTCCAAATTTCATAAGGTTCGCACATCACTTTAATTACATTGGAATGGAGAAGTCAAAAGATTCAAAAATATATTAGAGGTAATGGGATAACCAATGTCTTGATTATTACTATTTCTTTTTTTTATGATTAATTTCTTTTATGACCACTAAATAAAGTTTATTTTGATTAGGTGCTCTTGAAAATTTGCTCAAATTCATAAGTCCAAAAAAAAATGTAATTGAAGTTTCATTTTTATAGCTCATTTGTGCTATATACATAAATTTTAGGATAAAACTCTCTTTTGGTCCCATTGTTATACTCAATTAATCATTTTGGTCATTTATTTCTAAAAATGGGTAAGTTTGGTCTTCTTTTTTCTTTTTAAAATTTAACAACATTTGAACAATGACATTACCCACGTTTTAAAAAAGGACCAAACTGACTCATTTTAAGAAATAGATGGCCAAATTGAACACTTTTAAACGTTTTGGATCAAAGTTGTTATTTGGGTATAACTATGAGACCGAAAGAGAGTTTTACCCTAAATTTTATGCTTTAATGATCAAACGAGAACTTTTAAGGCTTTTACCACTTTAAAGTGTATCGTATGACTTCTGCTTTAATTAACTTTTGAATAGCATTCGTCCATTTGGGTTAACAAAAAAAAATTATTAGGAATGCAATCCAAAGAAAACTTTTATTAAGGACAAAAACCAAAATTTAAAATTTATAAAGGACAAAAAAAAAACTTATTCAACCTTTTTTTTTTATAAATCCAATGCATGGAAATTTTTTTACTCTCTATAGAACTAGCAACATCTTGAGAGAGGACAACTCTTGTGTTGACTGGTTAACTACTGATTCGGCTGATCGTGTTTCCTTCAAGATTTAGGACTCCCCTTCTGCTACTTTCCAGTTATTGTTGTTGTTGGGAGGATCTGTCTAGTTTCAACTATGCATTGTTTGATTTTTAATTTTTGCCCAAGCAAAGATACACAGGAAAACCAACAATATAATGTGTCAGCGTTTGAGGGTCACAGGAGGAAGACGTATTCGCGGTCCCCTGCTTGTTTTACGCGATGACCAAAAGTTCATTAATTAATCACCTTTTTTGCTTTTCATTTTTCATTTTTTTTGAAACTAGAACTAACCACCTCCCGATTTTTTTGTCGAGCAATTTGTGCTAATGCATGTGGAGCCATTTAGCATAGCTCTAATCGTTATCGTTTCCTTTCATAAACGAATACAGAAAACTTTCCATATCTATCAATTATGGTTTTGGTTATTCATTGAATAATCCATAACCATAATAACCAAGGCCAGGCCAGGCCAGAAACAACAACCAACCACAATTCCAAGAACCCAACGCATGAAAAAATGAAACCAAACAAAAAATAAAATAAAACCCCCTTTGATTTCTTTTTTTCATGCTTTGGATTGTGGCCTCCTTCTTCAATGGACAATAGATCGAGAGGAGGAGGAGGAGGAGGAGGATACATGATGGCGTGGAACGTATTCAGGTTCTGTATGGGGTTGCAGGGCCTCGGCTCCATCATGATTGTCCTCTTCCTCTGCCTTGTCGCCTTCGCCTATTACGCTGTTGTCGTCACTAATTACGGACCCTCTCTCTTTCGCGGTTCCGTTACTGCTTTTCCTGTCCTGCTCCTTTTCCATGCTCTGGTTGGTACTCTCTCACACTCACACCCACACCCTATGATTAGCAGTTTGGGTGAGTGATGTAAGGTGTTCACCTAAGGATGTATAATCCCCATCTTTCTCATTTAGTGTCAGAACCCGTAACGGACTGGCTTTTTAAAATTGTCATAAAGTAATTGGCACTAGTATCCCCGGTAGAAATGTATATATATTGTTGGATGAAATGAAGGAATATTGAAAAGGTACTGGTGATGATGATGATGATGATGAGTTGTTACCAGTTTTATTTTTGAATTATTTTTTTATCCTATCTCTATTTAATAATAATATATATACTGACAACTCTCCTTGAGTTTGTCTAATCATTCATCTAAAATTTCTACAGATAAACCTATTTATTCTCCTTATAGTTCATGATCTTGTACATTTTTTCTAAAGTTTTCTATGATTAAGTAATTTAAAAAAAAAAAATCTTTGAGAAACTTCAATTTTATTATATTTGATAATAACTAAATCTTAGGGTAGATGAGAGGCTAGTTCTTGGTCCCTACTAGCGCTTGAAATTTTTGTATTAAGTATGTTTAATATGAATTGGCTTATACGGAGACTATTGAAGAGGGATTCATTTAAGCTACAATGTTCACTATATCTAAGAAGAAAGGGTTAATGCTAGACCATATATTGCATTAATTGAAAGCCATGACATGTAATTTCAGTAAGTTCATTAACTGTGTAGCTGGTGATGCTGTTATGGAGCTACTTCTCCGTTGTTTTTACGGACCCTGGGCGTGTGCCTTTGAATTGGAGGCCTAAAATTGATGAGGAGGAGAGAGGTGATGCAGATTTACTAGTGGAGCCAAAACAGAGGGCCACTGAACTGGAATATCGGAGAATACGGTACTGTCAAAAGTGTGATCAGTTTAAACCTCCTCGTTGTCATCATTGTTCAATTTGTGAGTTCTTTTTCTGTGACATTTGTTGCCTGCTCTTATTCTTGGGTGGCACATTAACAATGTCATTGGTTTTAGGTGGGAGGTGCATTCTAAAGTTGGACCACCATTGCATTTGGGTTGTGAATTGTGTTGGCGCATTGAACTACAAGTATTTTCTTCTTTTCTTGGTACGTAATCTTATCTTGGAATGTAAACTAGCTCATCTACTGATATAAGATTGGTCAAGTGTTAAGTAAGTTTATTCCCTTTTTAAAATGGTTTGAGTTCGGGAACCAATAAAAAAAAACTTGTGGCAATAGGAGTAATTACAGTATCTCAAATTGAATTAGTCAATCTCACCATTAGAGAAGTCCATGTACTAGTGCAAACAACAAAACTATTTCATCTAAAGCATGTTTTAATTGATGCATTTACTAGGACATCTGTTTTATTGCTACCTTGCTTGAAAAACTACTTGTTTTCTAGATTCACTTGTTTTATTTGGTTGGTATTAAAATTTTCAATGTCCTTCGTTACTTAAAAGACAAGTAAATAAAAATTAAATTGAGTTTAAGTTGAAATGAAGTTAACTTTTACAAGGCAAAAGTCTCATCATTTAATGTGATTAGTGCAATAGATCACACACTTTATGAGAAATTTCTCCAGTCTTCTTGGCATTTCTCTTTTTTATGGCACTGCTTTTGTGTTTTCAAACTTCCTAAGAAACCTACGTGATCAGGACAGAACCAACACGAAAGAAATGAAAGTAATGTTCTCATTACATTTTTTTTCCTTGAAGAAGTTGCGGTGATGGTGCATTTTATGATGATACCTCTCATGTTTAATAGCATGTTATGGTATTCTAATTTTTACAACTCATAATTACAAAAATGCCACCCGTTACTTATTAATAAAGTTTTGAAAATTACAAATATATTTATCATCTTTCGTAAAGAATTCTTAACAAAAATTCTCATTTTCCCTCCAAGCCACCTACCTTTTTCCTACCCCCACCATCATGAACCTCTGTCACATAGCCAGAAACCTTCTTGAACAAACATAGCCATCATCACCCTCCGTCACTGAACATCCTTTTTAAAAAAAAAAAAGAAAAAAAAAAGAAACAAAATAAGAAACAAAACCATGGTTAATGTTGAGGATTTTTTACATTTTTATGGTTTCAAAACTTTAATATTCCCAAAGTATGGTGTTAGGAAAAAAATTACGGATGTATGGTTTTATTCTCTGAAATCGCCACTTACTGTGTCGATTTCAGAGATTGTAATTTTTTTTATTTTTTATTTTTTTAAAGTCTGAAATCGCCGTAAGGGGTGGCAATTTCAGAGTCTGAAATCGCCACCCCCTGTGGCAATTTCAGACTTTTTGAATTTTTATTTATTTTTTAGTCTGAAATCGTCACCCCCTGTGGCGATTTCAGACTCTGAAATCGCCACCCCTTACGGCGATTTCAGACATTTGAAATTTTTATTTTTTTAATTTTCGGATTTTCTGAAATCGCCACCCCCTGTGGCGATTTCAGAAATTTACCCCATATTTTCGTAATTTCTCATTCCAACCCATATTTTGGGAATTTTTCACTCCCAAAACCACAAACATGTTACAACCCCTAATGTTGACAGAGTCTTCCGCTTTCACTTAATCCAATGAAATTTAGAAATTGATTTGGGATTTTAGGGTTCAGTTTTGAGCTTTTTAATCCGTACTTAATCTAGCATTCAATCACTGCAACACTCTGATTTTCATACAAAGATTTCATGGTCTCTCAAAATCCCACCTTGATGATGGATTCCATTTCCTCAAACACACTTAGGATAATACTGCCAGCCACCCTCTCATGGCGTGCAAATCTCGCACTAAAGAGATTCGTCGTGCAGAGGCTGCAGACTTAGGAGGGTGTCAAGGTAGTGAGGAGGCGGAGAGTTTGCATAGGAAAAAAAAGAAGAGAGCATAAAGGATGTGAAACTATGAGGACAAATTAAAAACGTTCAAAGAAAAATATGGATACGAGAAAATAAAAAAGAGCACAAAGAAACAAGCTAGCGCAACTAGAAAGTGAGCGAAGTAGATTTGGCCTGATGAATGATGGCAGCTATGTCAACTTGCAACTCACAACAAAAAGGGAACAGGAAATGGCCAAGGGCTTCTTTTACAAAATTAAAAGTTCATGCCTCTTCTTGTAATTTTCAAAACTTCATTAACGAGTAACCCGGTGGCATTGTTGTAATTATGAGTTACAAAAATTGGAGTCCCATGTCATACTATTAAACATGAGGGGTGCCATCATAGAATGCACCCTTGTTGAAAGGTTCTATAAATTTGCTCTCTCTAAGCAATTTTGTTTTTAAGCAAAGACTCAAATTTTCATCTTCTTGATGGTACAAATTTCTTGGGACATAAAGTGTCAATCAAACTCATGTTCAAATTAAAATTGAGATACTAATGCGAGTTATTTCCTTCTAAATCAGGTAATTATTGGACAATAAACTGAATAATTGAACTTGATCATGAGAATTTTTTTTTAATTTCCAAAATCTATTACTTGGTTCAAAATCTCTCTTATCTTACCAGAATCAAACAGTTGATATATCTATTCCGTACAAAATGAGAACAGTCTAGGATTATGAACTTATAATTTATAATCTGATGATTGAGCCCAATCCATGATTTGAAAATTCTTTACGTACCGAATCATACTGAAATAGGGTCATAATAATACACATTCTCATTATGAGAAGATGTCAATATTTGAACGTATTCAAATAGATATTGTATTTACATATAGATCCCTACATCATTCTAGTCTATTTAGGATTAGATATAATGATATTAAGAAGTTGTAGTACAAAGATTATGACCAAAGATGATAAAAAAAATGAGTGAGCCATCATACGTTACCATAAGAATGCACTGTCACTTCTTGTCCTCCATTTTTGTGGAGCCTAACAGAAGATATTATTTATAGTGTGGGATGTAGCACCTCACCACATAAAGGGACATTGGAATCAAAGTTTCTTCTACCACTTTCTCCACATAAAGGGTCATTGGAATCAAAGCTTCTTCTACCACTTTCTAGAAGTATGACAAAGCTTCTTATGTTTGGGAGTTGAATTTTTCCTCTCATTGGCAACGAAAGAAAAATTAATATATGCAACTTATTGTCAAAACCTAAATGCTTATATGTTAAGTTAATACATTTTTCAGTTACAGGTTTATTAGTTAATATGTTGTTGAACAACAAAAGACACTGCCTTGATATGCTACTATGTCTGTGTTCTTTATTCTTTTCTATTTTCTATTGAAGGATGCGAGAGGGGGTTGTTACTTGTTTCTAGAAATAAGATCCACCTTAATAACATTTGGCATAATTAATGTTGTGTACTACTTGGTTTGGTTCCCCTGCTTGTTTTGTCTCGTGTAGTCACCTCATTTCCTTGTAGTAAAATTAATGGGGTTTAAATGAAAAGAAACAATTGTAGTAATGGAAGATACTAATAGTAAAATAATACATTTACTATGTCTTTTTTTTTCCCTGCAGTTTTACACATTTCTAGAGACAACTCTTGTCACTTTTTCGTTATTGCCATATTTTCTGGTGTTCTTTAATGATGAAGAGATTTATGGACCAACAACAACCGTTGTGGTGTCTTTTGTAGCGTTTGGTAAGTTCTTGACATGTAGTTTTCTAATTGATTTATCATTGGTGTTTTTATCTTATTCATAACCTTTGTTGTTGTTCTATGCATGTAGTTTTGAACTTGGCTTTCGTATTAAGCGTTTTGGGTTTTACGATTATGCACATTTTGTTTGTGGCTGCTAACACCACCACCATTGAGGTGACTTTTTTCCTTAGAATTTGAATTTTATTTTTATTTAGTTAAATGTTCAAGTACTTTTCATATTTTATCTAGTGTATAATCGTGAAAATTTTAAATATGGAATCTATCAGGCATATGAGATAAAAACCACTCCCAAGTGGCATTATGACCTAGGATGGAGGAAAAATTTTGAGCAGGTAACATCTATTTTTCCTATTGTAACATGTTTCTAAGGCAATCTTACATTACTATTATGCTACTTTTTGTTTGTGAGTAAACTTTGAAAAGGGAACTTGTGGAAGCGCTACACAACCGCTAGACAAAGCAAGATGTTCGTGCTATCTTGTCTCAATTATCATATATATTGTGTTCTCATATAAGTTGAATTATAATTTTACGTATTTATTTAATAATTAAATCCAATTTAACGAGTAATTCAGTGATCCATTAATCAAATTAGTGATTCAATGGTGTGGTCGAGTCGACCACTGAATCGAGTTTAATAACTATGACCTATAGTCCATATTACGCCAGTGGGAGCATGACATGGGTTGTGTTCATTTTAAATTAGTCTAAGTTTAGCAGGTAATAACAAGTGTTACATTTGGTGATTGTACTATATTGGTAGTTGATGTGTCATACCCTTGTATCACACTATCACTTATGGTAGAATTGGACATTCTTTGATCCCAAAGGCTTGCAAAAAATTGTTATGTTTCCTATCCTTAAGGAGACATGTATCCTGTTGTAGCTCCTCTGATCTGATTCAGGAGAATCAAGACCAAGGGGTCAATATAAATCATATAATTATATTTTTGTGTATAAACTATTACTTTTTATGCTACTACAATCCTAGCACTTGTTCATGCTATTGACAGTCGGGTCTATTTTAGAAAATGTTGTCTAGTAACATTTCATGTTTCCAAAATTAATTACACAAGTGTCACATTGTTTTCTTCTATATTTTATGGTTTCCAGCCAAATAACGACCCTTAGTTGTGCTAAAGCGTGATTTTTCTCTCTCCTTATTTCTCTTGACTTGATTGTGCTAAAGATTCTTATCCATTTTTTAAAAAAAAAATTATTTGTACCTATTTGAGGTGAGATATTGTGTCAATTCATACCATATCTACCATTGAATGAAATCTGATTTGAGTATGGGCAGTCTCATTGAAATCTCATACAATGATGGTTAAAGTGTGAGTCGACATGGCTTTCCACATCAAATGATTCCATATAAGTATATAACAAAACTCTTTTTTCACTTTGAATTCGTTACACCATATTTAGATCACTTATTACACAAAATATTTTATTAATTATTTAATTTTTAATTAATCTACCAAATTAAGAAGGATGGTTTGTTAATCTACCATGCAATTGGAAATAAATGCTAGAAAATTTAATGATTCTGGATTATTATTTTTGGCTTCCCTTTATAGAGTTTTGCTCATGGAGTGTAGTTAAATGACAAACCAAGGGCTTGACATGCGTTTTGCATGGTTTCTCCACTTAGGATTTAGACTCATTTTTTCTTGTTGGTTTCTTTGTGATGATGCCTTAACCTCTTTTCTATGTAAAAAGGGTTACTTGTGTTCTTAGATGAATGATACCTAATCTATCACTACAAGATGTATTAACCAGTTTTGATATATTAGCCAAAACCTAAGTTTAAAGTTATCTTTTGTAGTGATGGTTATATGTATATATTTCTCAGGTATTTGGGACCGACAAAAGGTATTGGTTCATTCCTGCATATTCGGAAGAGGATTTAAGGCAAATGCTAGCATTACAAGGTCTTGACTATCCAATAGGGCCTAGTTTGGACGCCCTCCAACAATTATAACAATATATAAGTAAGGCCTCAACATCTAGCAAAAGTTTTCCTACAAAGCCATAGTTCTTGAGTGAGTAGTTTGCGCCATCCCTGAGCTTAAAAGGATATAAAAATGCATGTGTTGTTGTATACAATCAGTGGAAAATGTTTTACACAATCATCTAATATATAATTATCAAAATTTATTGATTGTTATTACCCCCAAATTATCACATTGGATTTTAATTAATTTAACTCAAGTGTTGTGTTGATCCATTATAAGGGTAATGTTTTTTTAACATTAGCCTTTTCAATCATAAGACTCAAACTTAAGATATTATTTATGAAAATTAAGTCGAATCATTTGAAGTAACTAAATGTTATTAATTTAGTTGTTACTATAACTAGATGAAAAGTTATATAAGAGATACAATATAATTAGTTAACATCATAAAAAATTTACATGAATAATTTATTAAAATTAATCTTTTAATATACCTTGCTCTAATATATATAGAAATTAATTTTGTTTCTTATTTTAAAAATTTTATGAGTTAGTTAAGTATAAATTTCAAATACTAACGTGTGTATGTATAAGTGGTCAATAGAAGTTTAGGTGGGTTTCACTCGTTATCCACTAGGAAATGCCGTTAAGTTCTTTAAACACTTACAAAAATACTTATAGATTACTTACAAAAGTGACTCTCACGTCATCAATGGAAACTAAACTCACTTCCTTTTGAGATACGAACCCACTTCTTACCAACTATACTAACCATCTTTGGGCCAAATACGTGTATATTCTTTTGGTGAACAAATCTAAATATTGTTTAAATAGTAGGTCACTCAATTTGATTCAATCATTGGTCAAGTCGTAATTAAGTACAAGTTTAAAGTAGGTTGTTGATTTAGCTTAATGATCGCATATGACTTGAATTTAACTGCGCCAAGTTAAGTTTTTAAAGAATTGACTCAAATATTATTTTAGGGAAGGTTACATAGATATCAAAAAGCTTATGAATTTAAAAAGAAAAATTGAGAGAAAATTGTAGAATTTTTTAACAGCTTGAAGTAATACTTGCATGACATAATAATGTTTAAAATATTTGCCGTTGATTGGAAACTCAATGGAAAAATTTTCCGATAGCAGCAAATGGCCAGCTAGAGCAATGTCTTTCAGTAGGATTAATCAATTTTATTTTCACAATATATTTATCGAATCTTATTTCCTCGATTATGTCTCTAATTTTATTATTCTTGATATGTTTTTATATACATACATTTTCGTCTGCCATGTCTTCCCGGCATATGCCGCAACGCCATCCGCCATATTTCTATGACAAATGTTTGGTAAACCGCCATCCTCTTTTTAAAAACATTGATTTACTGTTAGTTGTCCTGACTCTTGTGCACTTGTTTGATTCTTGGGTAAATGGTATTAGATTTTGTGCAACTTTCATACTATATTTCATCTCGATGAATGATTCTGACGAAAATTGAGGCTTCTTAGAGAAAACTATTGCATTCTATTAGCCATCCCAACTTTCACTATGGCAAAGTGGAGGGCGTATCAGTTGAAACTCAAGTAGTTGTGTAGAACTTATCATTTGCAAGTCTCAGGTTGGGTGTCGAGGATTGCATGACAAGGCTTGCTCTACTCTAATAACAATACTTGTCTAAAACTTGAGGTAAATGCCAGCTCTAGTCTAATATCAAGGTGTGCCTCCTAACATAAGTTGTGGATGGAAAGCCGACCATATGACTCAATCTCGTGGACCTAATTTTAATTCTTTAATTGTTCTTCCATTGTTAGCTATACATAACCCAAAAAAAAAACTAATTTCAAATTATTAAAAGGTAGACAATTGTCTAGGTTCATGTTAAGAATTATAGTTTTAACCAACTGTGTTATTCCTTGTTTACACCGACTAAGCATTAATAATAATATTACATTATGACCAACAAAGTCTAACACAGTTAACGGATAGTTGGGTTCCTTAAACATTTGGTTAGTGTTTGATTTCTAACAGTGTATAAAGAGAAGACTTTGTTGGGAGAGTCATGCTTATTTAAGTGATTCTCATGCCTCAAAGGGGAATAATTATTTTTGACGACAAATACCTCTTTAAGAAATCAAAATAATAATATTAGATTATCATCTATAATGCTTAGCGAAAATTCAGCCAACTGATTGGTAAGACTCTTAACATCAAATATTCTCTTAATAATCTACCATTTAATTGTCGAATCTCATCATTATTTGTAGGAGTAATATTTTTTTACTTGCTCATCTGTTAAATTAACATGTGAGGACATGTTCAATGTATAAATAATATCATTGGTACGAAGAAAAGATGGATAAAGTTAAAAGTTAATTACCGTAAGATTGTCCATTATTTTGATGTATAACAAAAATTTGACGAATAAACTTGTACAATACATTAGTTACACTAAATAATTAATAAACTTATTACATATTATATTAAGCATAAGAAAATACGTTGGTGGTTAAAGTCATTACATATTATATTAATATTATATTAGTTTAACCTATCGTATTATACGGCACGTTTGGTTTACACGTGCGTTATCTGGGGGAGAGGCTAGAAAGTTCCGCGTCCTCAAAGAGATTTACATTGCATCCAAGGAATTAGCATATATTCGTAAACCCTTCTTTCCTTTCTTTCATTACGATTCCAATCTTAATTCGATCAGAATCAGAGCACGCTTCGACGATCGTCTCCATATTCTACGCTACTCGCTTTTCCTCTCAGGTTACTCTTCTCTCTTTTCTCATCTGTTTGTTTTTATTTGTGGGATTTCAAGTTTGATCACGATAATTTTCGTTTTGTTTAGGCATGTTGTTTCATTTCACTGAATTTACGGTTTAGGTAACTTGTTTTGTTTATGAATTCTATGCTTGATAGCTGTGTTTTGCAACTGTAAAGATTCTTTTAGTTTTCTAGGGATATGAACTTTGAAGCAAGTATTTGCCTGTTGAAACGTTCATTTACTATTTGCGATTCTGTGTTTCATGCGTTACTTTTTGAGGGTTTTGAATTTGATTATCCTGTGCCTACAGTTTTATACTGCGCTTTAGGGAAACAGAATGCATCGAGGTAGAGGCGGTGGTGGTTGGGATTCTTTCTTTGATTTTGGTGACCCTTTTGGTGCTTTTGGACGAGGAGGCTTTGGTTCCTTTGGACCTCCAAGGAGCTTAGCCTCGAGCTTTTTTGGGGGAAGGGACCCCTTTGATGACCCCTTCTTCACCCGCCCTTTTGGAGGGATGTTTGAGTCTAGCCCCTTTGGTGGTCTGCCAGCCGAATTTCCTTTCCCTCAGGGTATGCATCATCCGTCTGGGTTCCTTGAGCATCAGGTTCCAGCTCCAGCTGCGGAGTCTAATATGCAGAGGGGCCCTATCATTGAGGAGTTGAGCTCCGATGATGATGAAAACGAGGGAGTGAAGGAGGAGAAGAATGGAAATCCAAGAAAGCATGGTAGGTCGAGCAACGATCCCTTGGTTGAACATCCAGATGGTGAAGTTGAAGGTAATTTGAAGCAACCAGCGCAATTTTGCTCCATCTATAACGAAATGTGGCAGGTTGGTTTTGTTTACGCTGAAATTTTGGTTGTGCATGTTGCAGGGAAGAAGAGCAGACATTTGCTGGGTAGGAATGGCTACAACAGATTCAATGCGACTGGGCCTGGGCCTCAAGCTCAATCTTTCTGCTTCCAGAGCTCAACTGTTAGCTATGGTGGTTCAACTGGAACATATTATACTTCGTCAAGGACAAGGAGGTCTGGGAGTGATGGGGTGAGCCTTTAGAGCGTTGATTAAAACTCTAAACTGAATTTGGGATTTGACCTTTGCTGTTTTTCTGATGCCGTCTTCAATGTGTTAGGTGACTTTTGAAGAGACTAAGGAGGCTGATAGTTCCACCAGGCAAGCATCTCACAGAGTTTCAAGAGGCATTCACGGCAAGGTATTCATATACTATTTTATTTGGTAGCAAGCAACATAGGATTAAGTTTTGTTGGCATCCGACGCTGGCTATTTTTTCAGTGCTTGTAATCATGGTTGTCTAACCGGGATATGAATCGTGAACCGGAAAGCTTACTTTTTTGAATCGTGAATCGTAAGATTCATAATCAACAATTAGAAATAGCATAATAGTATTTTTCATTTAAAGAAACATAAAACACCAACTTTAAATTAGCATTCTAAAGGTAATTAGCTGATTGCTAATTAAATGAACCATATACTCCAAACAGACAAAGATTCAAGTAGTAAGTCATAACTCATCCATCAATGACTGAAAAAATAGTTACTACACAAGTTTTGCAATTCAGCCCATAAAGAAAAAAAGACAGCAAATGAAGTAAGAATAATAGAACAGAAGAACAATAGAGAAGAGAAATAAATGTAAATAAATACACACACAAAAATCATAAAACAAAGAACAAAAAGAGTCAGAGCACGTGCTGTGTTTATAGCAAAACAGAGCACTATTCTCACTATAGAGACGAGAATTGAATAAAAAGTTAGTACTAATCGTGCACAGAAGCTGTGTAGGAGGAGTAGGGGACTGTGGCTCATGGGGTCGGTGGAGTCTTTGATGGAAGAGAAGCAAATATAGGGTTTTTTTTTTCTTGTATTTAATATTTGGGTGTTGAAGAGAGGGTTGGGATCAGCCATTTCCCCCATTTTTCTTTGAAAAGATTGAAGTAAAAGGCAATAAAAATAGGGCTTCGGTGAATTGGGTAACGCACGACTGACCCATTGAATGTGACTTGGTTTTTCTTTGCATTGCCAAAAAAAGAGAAGAAAAAAAAGAGGATTCAAATTGCAATTCTGGCTATTCATGTGCAATACGTGTGAGTTGGGTCATGATTCAAGCCTAGTTTTAATTCAGCATGTGACATGTATCTTTTTTCTGCTGGAATAGCATCAAATTGCGTGTATCAAATCACAATTTGTGTGATTCTAACTACAATGGTTGTAATTGTAATTGTGTCCCTTACTAATCTTATTTTTCTTATATCTGCTACTTCGTAGGGACATTCCCTTGCAAGAAAACTTCATTCAGATGGTAAGGTGGACACTATGCAGACCTTGCACAATCTAAATGAAGGTAACTCTTGTATCTGAAATTCATGCTTTCTGTGATGTGATATGTCTCTACTATAGCAGTTCCATTCCAATCTATGTTTGCATTGCTGAAGGTTTTGGGTTGTGAACTTGTGATTTTGTAGATGAACTTACTGGCTTTGAAAAAGAATGGCAAAAGAAGGGTCAGAAGTATTTGCCTGGATTGGCCGGGAGTGCTGGTGAGTAACCAAATATCCTTTATGCTACTTGAGGATGAGGATGATTAATCTATAGAAGATATCTTCACTAATTATTTGTTTGTCATCTTTAATTCACTCTATTTGTTGTTTTAGGAGCTAGCCATAATGGGCAAAGTGAGCTTGTCAGACAGAGTGTTTGGGCTCTCCCTTCTTCGGAGCATCCTGCACTAACAATGTCTGGAGTTAGAGATAAAGCAGGCTCTTCTCGCACACAGGAGAGGGCAAGGACAGATTCTAGTGATCGGAGGAGCACATATCATCCACGAGGACAGGGCCGAAATTGAGGCATCTTGTTACTGTCAAGTTGTTGAGTCCTAGTTATCTCCGTGTGATGCTCTTGCATATTATTGCCTGCTTATAATGTATTTTTTTTTCATCCCCTATATAGAGGTCTATGATGATTTTGGCCGGGGTGGTTTATGCCTTGGTTGGGTGGATTTATATATCCATTGTAATTGTGAAGGTTATGCTAGGGTCTGAGACCTGCACAGGTTTTTTTCTGGTGGATTTATAAACCACTGGTATCCGAAGTCCCCTTGGCTGTGTAGGTCTATTATGGGTGAGCTAAAACAAAGTTTATATTACTGCTAGTAATTCCCCATCATGATATGTTTAGTTGTCCTGACTTTTGTGCCCCTGTTTGTTTCTTGAGTGAATGTTTTGCAACTTTTATGCTACATCTCGATGAATGGTTCTTACAAAAATGGTGCTTACACGGGAAAGCTTCTACTTAACTATTTAGGCAGTCCAACTTTCACTTAATGGGGAAGTGGAGGTGGTATCATTTTAAACTCAAGTTGGGTAAATCTTGTAATTTGCAAGTCTCACGTTGGGTGATGAAAATTAGGTGAATGAATCTCTTAATCTAACCATTAATTGGTACATAAATGATCTACAGCAAACTCCCTACGCCTCTATGGCAAAAGAAAAGTTATGACGAAAGATAATGTGAAAAATAGGAGAGAATATTTTCACGTGCAACTTATATAATCATTTGTAAGTACGCAGGGCAGCCACACCTTTGACTATTTTTCTTAGTGGGGCGTTTGGTAATTTGATATTTAAATTACTAAATAATTTATGTTGATTTGTTTGATGTATAGGTAATTCTAAATAATAATAATAATGATGATGAAAATAAAAATAATAATAGTAGTAACAATAATAATAATGAAAAGTAATAATAATAATGATAATAAAAATAATGTAAATTTTCAGTTACATTATATGTACTGATAATTTAAAAGGGGTAATATTTTTAAACGGTAATCTAAATTACATGATAATCTTGGACACAATAGACTAAATGGCCTCTTAAGGTTTAAATAAGTTTTTGGTTCCTATAAAAAAAAAATTAAGTTTTTGGTTTTCATAATTTCCATTCACTTTGGTTTTANTTGTGTTCAGATTTTAGTCATTATAGTTTCAAAAATTCGATTTTTTGTTTCTGTAATTACCTACCGTTTCATATAGTTTTCACCCTTTGGGTTTTAGTTTTTATAGTTATTTTTTTCTAAGGGTACATTACACTAATGTTCCATCCATTAGTATATTTGTCCTCTAATTAATAAATTGACATATTCTTCCCTTATTTTAAAATAGTTGTTAAAACTTCAAAATTATCTTAAGGATGAAAAGTTCTTAATCTTCAATCTTTCACTTCCGTTCCTATAGCTTATGGTAAAAGAGTCAATTTATATGTTTATTAATTTTTTTTAATTTAAAATTTAGGATTTAAGAGAGGTTAATGAACAAACTCTAAATAAGTTAAGGGAGCCAAATTTTAACTTGTAAAGTATAGAAAATATTTTGTTCGGATAGATACACATATTTCAATGATCTCTGACCTTAAAGAAGGATTAGTCGCTATCAGAAATAGACACCTCTTAAAAAATAATAGTAATAAACTTATAAACTAGAAGCAGCTAGTGTAATATTGATGGACTTGCATAGAAGTTACTATATTTTACATTTTTTTTAAAGGATTGAATCATACTTTTCATAAAGGATTGTTTGATTTAATTCGGTTTTGGTCTAGCAAGCAAGTTTATACTAAAGAAAAAAAGGACTAATTACATCAACCCTTGTGAGGTTCATCGATATTATCTCACTCTTCTTCAAAATTTAAAAAATTACTCATCTCCTTTAGATAATCAAAACACCATACAATATCTTTCCTTACATGTGATTTGCACATAGCTTAAACGTATATAATAAATTTTATGTCCTCAAGTATTTATTCATCCCTATTTTAATACTCAATCTTTTCCTTTCTCCACCACTCTCACCATCGCCACCCATCACCCACCACAATATCAACCCACCGCCCCCACTTCCTCCTATTGCCACTAGCGTTGCCAGTGTTGTCCCCCCAATATTCCAGCTTGATACTAGAAAAAGTTAAATACCGACAGATTTTTTGGCAGATTTATATGAATTACCGACATATTCATAAGGTTTCGATGGATTTTGCTTCATATACTATCCACTGGTAATGACCTCATTGGTACCTAATTATCAACTGATACATTATTCGTTGATAATTAGCGGTGGATATATTTGCTAGTAACATGTCTCAGGAACGACGTCTTTGAGAATGGTCACCAACAGATACATCCATTAGAAAACTCTACAAATTAAAAAAATGATAAAAACTTATAAAACAATTAATTAACACACAGATAAAAATAAATATTATTATTAATCATCATAACCATAATACATTAATTCAAAAAATGGAACACTTTCTTTATCACAAAAACCATAAAGTCTTCAATTAACATTGGTCATATTTGTTTGGCAATGGATTCTCTACCCTATGACTAATAAATAAAACCAAATTTGATCTTACAATGGACATTATCTATTGCTAAAGACTTGGTCATCCACTGGCGGAGGCCAACCCTCTACCGACGTAGACTTGATCATCTGCTAGCGGTGGATGATTCCTTATTGTTGCACAAATGATCATCTTTGGCTATGGGTAATTGTCCATTGCCAATTATTGATCAATCCACGATAAAATCCTAAAACTTTGAAGAAGGCGGATCATTTGTTGGTGGTGAACAATTCCCTCTCTGTGTATTGAGACCATATATCCTTTCAAGGAGAGCGATTTGATCCAAAATCATCTACAAACGGTGGCCATAAGTGTGAGGGATGTGACTCTGAACGTCGAGGTAAAGGTGCCTTTGAATGTGGAGGTAAAGGTCCACTTGGAGGCTCATTTTGTTTGTCATATCTTGAAAAAAAACATAAATATACACAAGTTAATGAAATATAAATACACAAATTAACTCCGATCCTTAATCTAACCCAAACCTTAAAAATAAACATAAACATAATTCTGACCCTAACACTAACCTTAACCCTAACCTTAACCTTAAACTTAATCCTAACCCCTCATATAACCCTAAACCTAATGTAAATCCTAACCCTAAACTATACCCAAATCAAAAGACCATACCCCTAAATCACAGATCAAAAATTACAATAACACAAAAGACTCTCAAAACATAATCACATCCAGTTCACAATCAAAATAAATAATAGTCAAAATAAAATAAAAGAAAGGAAAAAGAAAAAGACTTACAGTGGTTGTGTGCTGCTTTAGTGGTGGTAGCAACAGGGAGGCGAGGGGTGGTGGTGGCGGTGACGGGGAGGCAGAGGTGTGGTGGCATCAATGGTGGCTTCGATGGGGGAGGCAGGGGGATGGTGACTTTGATGGTGGAGACGATGGGGAGGTAAGGGCGTGATGGCGTCTGTGGTGGTGGCGGCGAGGAGGCATGGGTGTGGTGGCTGTGATGCGAGTGCAGGGGTGTCGTGGCTTTGGTGGCGGCAACAACGAGGAGGCAGGGGTGTCAGTGGCAATGGATTAGGAAATGAGGGAAGTGGAGAGAGTAAAAAATATGAGGAAGGAGAAAAAGTTCGTGTATTTAAGGATGACATCATTACGTGAAGATGAATATGTTGGTAAATTTCTCAAATCCACTTATAAGAAAACAAAAACAAAACATATCATTTCTTTTGTGTAAGAAATCTCCTCCTCAATGAAATTTGATTACTGGCAGATAAATCCGCTGCTATTCGAATATATCCACAAACAAACTTTTAACCGTAAAGCCTAACGCTTAAACGAATAACTAGAACGATTAAATAAACCCTCTTCGATAAGAAAAAGTAATGTATCAATCCTAGAGCAATCACATGTATGTATTCTATCTCAAATTGTCTATGTACACTTTTATCATCCTTTTACACATAGACTAACCCCCATATATTATGGTAAAATAATTATAACAATTGTGTTAGCCTTTAGTTAAACATGCACCATTGCTTTGAGCATGTGCAATAGTCAATTATTAATTTACTTGTCGCGATCGTTTGTGTATGATAAATTTTGGTAATTAAGCGTGGAAACCTATTTTGTTTGGTCTACACATAATTCTCATAACTCGTTATACCCATTGGTCGTTTGTCAAATTTTGGTGATGTGTTTATATTGTTTATATTGTAATTGTTTATTAAAAAGGATAAACAAAAAATTTAATAAACCCTAACCTTAAATTTATTAAAAAAATCATCTGTTACCGGCGGATAATTGTTTTTTGTATTTTTTTAAATTATTTAGTGATTACCAACGGATATATTTGACTGTAATATGTAGGCGCCACATTATTCCGGCGAAAATTACGACTGATACATTAACGGTCGGTAACACTGAGCTTTTACATAGCCAAAAAAGGTGTTTACTGACAGATTGAGCACATAAAATCCATCAGTAACTTTGATAGATATATCCACCCATAAAATTTGCCAATATTTAGCACTTTTTTAGTAGTGGTTGTGCAACTATTGGCCACATCGCATACAAAAGATCTACAAGCAATGAACAATAAACACGCATTTGCACCGTCATGGAACAATGTCGATTCTTAGCCTTTATGAACCTACTCCTCGAACAAACTCGTAGTGGATGAAGTGATGAGTCTCGTCGCCTTCAGAGAATCTCATGAATCTTGTCATCAAACAAGCAATGACACAGATTGATAGGTCATTGTGTTAGGAAATTATATTTCCTTAGTCTATTTTGTGGGCTATATTTATAAATATGTATCATCAGATTAGTTATTTTTTATAACTTACATATGTGTGCATGTGTGCGCGCGCGTTGGTCTCACTTATGTTTAATAAAGGAAAATAAAGAAATAAGTCATACTACTTATTGGGTTTGGTCTTTCAATGAGTAAAAATCACTCCGCCTAATTTTTTTGGCCTTTTAGGCCCCGTTTGTTATGTCACATAAGACCCGATAATATTAATTAACATTACAAAATTAGTTTTTGTCATAAGTTTAGTGTTACATAGGATAGTATAACCTTATATGGTTTTATCTAATTTTATATTATGATTGTTGTATTAACTTATCACGTTTCATGAGGTCTGATTAGACATGAGAGTATAATTTTTTTTTACTCAATCTAAAATTATTCTTACATATCCCTTCTTTTCCTTTTCATCATGTTGCGACAGTTCTGAACTGCCACTAAAAGCAAGTTGCGACGGTTCTGTAACTGTCGTTAAATCCATTCTCTGCAGCATGTGGCTGCGGGTCCCTATAACCGTTGGGATAACGATCGCTAAGTGCACTCATAACTGTCGCAAAGCGTAAAATTACAATTGTCGCTTTATTTAGCGGCTGTTCTAAACCACCACTAAATTCAGCAGTTATGAACCGCCGCTATGTATAAAATTTATTATTAAAAAAAAAATTAACTTCAATGCCTATACGTGTGTTTAAAACTCTATTTACATTTAAAGTGAGCCAAAAACATACAATAATTCCATCTTTGAGACTATTTCTAGTACCTTGTGGCGTCTAGGAATAGTAGATGTACAGGAAGCAACGAGACTATTTATAGGATTTAAAGTAAAGTACATTTGGAACCAAGTTTTTAATTTTCATGGTAATGAACTATCAGTTTAAAGCATACCTGCAATTTCTTGCCAAGATTTCTTCATGGCTATACTCTATAAGCTCTAAGAAGCTATCAGATGCAAATATCTAAAAAAAACCAAATACAAACTTTTACCCTCTTACGCCTTCATCATCATCAGTATTTATTTATTTTTTGGTTCAACATAAATGAATGATAATGAATAATAGTTCTTAATTACAATGGGGTTGTCAAGTAGCCTTGGATAAGTGATGACAAAGTTCTTCTCAATACGCTCAAGTGTTGTAGCAAGATCAAGACCCTTCCTCTTTTCCCTTTGCTTTGTTTTCCCATCCAAAATTTCAGGCTCCTCCTCCTCATCACCCTGATCACTCTTAGTGTGGTCCTCAATGGCTTCTTCGAAGTTAAAGCTTTCATAATTGGACTAACTTTTCCTTACGAACCTGAATTAAGCGTAGAAACATAAAGGTGTGATATATGTATGATCATATTCATATATAACAATAACTAAGGCTTTGTTCCACTAAGTGAGTTTAGCTACAAAGTGTTGTGTGACAAATCATATAAACATTCAAATAAGTAAAATTCGCATCTCTTTTAATAGTTTCACCTACCATTGCAATCATAGAGGTATTATGATCACATATATGACTATAAAAATTGAAGGAGGCGCATGAGAAACAGTGGTCTGGGATTTTCTCCTTGGTGGCTTCTCTGCATTTGATGATGTAAGTAGGAAGGGAGGACAGTTGGCAAATTCAGTGAGTGCATGAGGCCTCCTCATGATGTGACAATAAGCACAAGCTTAGCAATTACAATAAGTAAAGAAACATGATTTACATGACAATAAGCACATGAGCTCCAAAATTGTCCTCCCAAAGCTCTTACTTCAGATATTATACCCTTAGCTAAATTCCTTAAACTTTACATGAAAGAAGGTAGCAAACAATTTGAAACCACATCAACAAAACAAGTCACTGACCTTCAAAAATTCTGGACTAAAATTCTCAAAGTATCCAAACTAAATAAAGAACAAAACAGAAAAGAAAGATATAGTCCCCTCCAATTTCAAAGAAACCTTGAGAGATGATACAATGTTTAAGACATATCTTAGTTACATTGGAAGTTTGAATTCTGCATACCTGAAGGGAAAATGTGGCTTCATGGAGAATCAAATTCCCTACATCATCATACACATTGATAAAAATTTGATAAGTGCCTATTGAATTATAAGTTCCTTGACATATTTTAGATACCATTGTGTGCACAACTAATCAATTTAGAATAAATAGACAATTCAGAGAGCAACTCTATTACACAATAATCATGGCATGTAAAAGTAAGATAGTGCAGCTGAAAAGAAATGAAATAACAAGGCAAATGTTATTTAGCTCAAGGGCAAAATGGACAATCAACAGGCTAAATTGGTTGATAAAAAGAGACAGATGACACCCCCAACTGAAGTCACGGAGCCTAGAAGGAGTGGGGGAACCCATTTTACAATAATCAATTTATAGAGTACTAGACATTGAAACTAAATAGATTTACCTAATTTTAAAAAATCACCTTTACAATTATTATTTTGAAATAACCCATTTTACAATAATCAATTTATACCTCAGACTGTTATCTTTCAAATGCTGTAAGTAAAATTGTTTTCATTTGATAAAAGCAAAATGAATTTTCAATGAAAAGAAAAACAAAATAAACACAATCTTTGCAACAATCAATTGTTTATTCTTGGCATTTGTTTTCAACTACTCCAAAACAACATGAAGGTGTAGCTCATCGCTGTGATATCAGTTTCAAAAACTGAAAGAATGTCCAAACTCAATCCTTCACCATATTTTTCCGATATCAAATCAGTTATAATACAAAGGTCTAATAACTCAGAGTGTTGTTCAATGTATTCTATGCAGCAATAACTGGAGTCAACCTTTCTTTTCAATAATATGGACCAACAGTGGACTAAATCCTTTCTTGCTAGTATCAGAAATCACAAACCAACGATCAAATACCAGTCAAGTCAACTGCACATGGTAGTTCTTAGTACAATCAAAATCTTACTTCCCATCCAAGTATAGGAAGTTTGTGAATTAGAAACGTTAGAACATCCTCCTTGCATATTTCCTCCACTAGCTGTTAAACTTGATCCAAATTTGTTTCTGACTCTCCACCTCGAAAAAGCATGGTTCTCATTGTTGTAAAATTCTTGTCAACTTCCTCTAAAGCCTAAAATGAAGTACAAAAAGCACCAATTACAAGTAACCGCAATTAAAGTAAGTGCAAGTAAACTATAAAAAAAGGTAACTGCAAGTAAGATAAAAGTTTAATATCTATGGAGCATATTCTTTCTTCGTCTTACTCCTCGCTTACATAGATATCTACAGAAAATGGCAATAATTAGTTGCATATGCCTAAGATAAGACAAACAGTGATGAAGTGACATCTCTCTAACACAATCAACCTAATATAAAGGGTTGTTTAAATCTCAAACTGTAATGAGAAACACTATTTCTAATTTTAAGGTGGACCTCACTATTTCTTTTTCCGTAGCTATATAATAATCCGCAAGATCATAATGTGCAATCAGCATATGCACCATTACCAAAGATGACCCCAACAAAATGCAGCAATATATCCTTGAAGCCACAAGCTTAATTCTCTGTAGCTTCTTTTACTCTCAAAATAGTTTCCAAAACTTTCAGTTAAGATTTTAGCAAAAAGGACCTTCTATATAAAGATGCAAATGACACAAAACAATTGTTTTATACTATAGATTGTTTCTCTACCACAAAACTGTATTAAATTTGAAAAATCAGAACTTCCAGCAACAAAAATTTCAAGCTAATAGAATTCAAGCTTGAAGACGTGAAAGCTCCTTCTCTATCTCTTCCCAATAAAACAGAAAAGGAACAAAAGCAGCCACCAATTTACAACACAATCCACCCCCAAAACTACACACCCAACCTTCCATCCCTAATATTATTCTTTCCCCCTTCTCTATTTCTGTATCTTCTTCTGAATGAGAAGGTACAGTTCAATGTGTCAAAATTTGTGTTTGGCTTGCAAATGAAGAAGAAGAAAAAAAAATGTCATTGTAGCTCTCCCACAACAGATGCTAAAAAAAGGATGTTCAAAATCCTGCTACTAGGATCAAGTTTTAAAAATATGTAGTTTTTATTTTCATATGATAGGGCGTGTTGGTTCCCCTCACATCTTGATATGATCATTCCCCATGACACTACTAGTAGCTTCAACGGGCAACGTCTGCACCAACCCGAATTGTCACATAACGTGGTCAGCCACTCGATTATCTCAAAACAAACGAGCGAGCAGACTACTGGCCATGTATGTCTCATATTCTTCATTGTTACTGGAATGACATCGTTAATTGTTGGGTGTTGATATGGTTGTTTAATAAATTGCATAAAAAGAATAATTTAGAAACAAATATTATCAATGCGCAGTATATAACATATACAATGTTTTAATTAATACATACCTTGTCTGGGCACATATGTTCAATGTGGTTTTTCACTTCTAAGAGCGCAGTCAGTTGACCACAACGAGTATATGCGTGTTTCGACCATCTGAAAATTCGTATATTATTTAAATTAACAAATAAAAAATTATTTGGTTATTAAATTAAAGACCCACAAAAAATTACCGCAATGCAAGAGGAAATGGGTAAGGGTATGCGGCATGTGGCGTGGGAGCTAGTACCGAAAATCTATAAAACGTCCATGTATGGAGGAGCATCATACACCCAAAGATTCCCACACATGTCGTGCGCATAGCACAACATAATGACCTGTCAAGTACAGCCAAGGCAACTGACCCCAGTTGTACGACCCGATCATGTTCAAATTACGAAGAACGCCAAGTACTTCGAATGAACCCAATTCTAGTGCTTATTGCAAAGCAAAATATCTGCAAACAACCACAAATATTCACAGGCATGCCACTCTAGTATTTGTTACATGTCATGCTCGTCAAAATCAGTGCAAATTTCAACAGCAAAATTGTCACGTAACAACACCATAGATATAAAAGATCTTATCATAGCACAAGGGTTAGGAATTACCCCAAGTAGTTCATGTCACAAATCTTCGAGGACCGGTCCCAAGAATATTATGTCAGGTCCTGTCACAGGGAGGTCATCACACTGGATCCCAAGTAACATTGTCACATCTTCCAACCGCAAACTCGCCGTGAGGTAAATTAAATGTGTGTGTCTCTAGTCTCCAATACTCCAAAGCGCATTAATAAGGTCATGGTTGATCTGCATAGTAGGCATTGAAGTCACCTCATACAAATTAGCATTTTCTAGATAGTATTGTATCGGGGGAATTAGGTAGCTCAATGTTTCCGTGTCTACTTCTTAAACTTCGTGCATCCTGTAATAATAAAATTATTAATAAACAAAAAGATATGTTGTTCTCAATAATGTTTATAATGTCAAAATAAGGGCGCGTTTCTGGTACACAAGATCCTAACAATAATGCAAATGTAAATCATACTTCCTGACTTACTTTTTAACAACATAGATAGAAATAATAAATGAATAACAAATACTTATCAATAACTTTTTTTGAAATATCAAAGCGAGCACGTTTTTAGTACATAGGATCCTCAAAGTAAAGCAAGTGTAGAGCATACTTCTTATTTCACTTTTTAACAACATTATTACAAATAATATACGAATTAAGTGCCACAGTAATAATATTATATTCCTTCAACATACCTCATTATTTTATATAATTACTTCTGAGATATGTCTAGCAGAAATCACTGTCTTATCTAGGTAACCTCTCACCATTTCTATTATTTTTTTCACAACAATACACACTAATAATATATAGAAGTGAAGAATAGAATAGAGTAGAGGAGAAGAAGAAGCCTTCAGTGAAGCATTTGAGGCATTGCTTCAAAGGCTTAAATAGGATAGGAGGAATAGGAAGCTGAGGGGCAGCTAGCACAATCACCAACAAGCAGCGTGGTCAACAAGGCTGCCTGAAATCAGAAATCTCTGTGCCAATTTCATGCACCCTGCATTTCTTGCACGTGACAAACCTGCCTCCTGAACCGAAATCGATAAGCATTTAGTATTTTTATTATAAAAAAATTATAAACCTAAAATTGGTACATTGAACCGATTTCATGTATTGATAGTAGGGGTGTCAAATAGGTCAGGCCAAAATTATGCTAATTTTTAGGATCTGGCTCGTTTATGGTTGGTTTGCGAACCAAAACGGGCCAGCCCGCTTATTTTTTTAAAAAAAATTAAAGTTTTGGTCTATTTTTTTATTTAAATACAAAGTTGTGAATAAGTATGCGCGATTATTTTAACTATTTTTTTTATCGTCTATCTATTAATTAATTAGATAGAAATAGTTTAAATGGTTAATTACGATATTATATTATCTTTTTTGTTCTTTCAACTATCTTGCTTGAAAGATATCAAATGTTTTCAAATGCTATTTGAAATCAAGTCATGAATTAATATAACTTTTATTAATTAAATGACGGCATATAACATTAATGTGAGTATTGTTATTGTTCCGAAGTATGCACCTCGGTACAAACTCTGGATCTTGAGGCTCTGGGAAGGTCTGAAGGCTCTGGCACGATCAATCTCTGGACTCGCGTTGCGGTGGGTACCTGCAATTATTCCAACGCTCAAGTAAGCAAGGGTGTAAGGAGTATAGTGAATGATTATTGGATGATCTTCATACCTGGGGTGCGGGCTGTTATATAACTGAGATGGTTGAGGTCGTTCCGCGTATTTCGGCGGTGGGAGGATATCTCGACCACGCGCATGGTGGCTTGCCCCGGTGGTGCCAGGTTGGCTATCTTCAAGTAGATAAGATGAGTGGGATCTCAGGATTGCTTATCCGAGCAGATTCGTGGCCGGGTATCTAGGGGTGGCTTATCCCGAGCGGTTGTGCGTATGGGAATCGCGGGGTGGTTAAACCGAATGGGCTATACGGGTCCGCGGATTTGGGCCTGGGCAGCAGGGTCGCGAGGATGGGCCTTTATGGCCCAGTCCGTAACAGTTATGTTATTGATCAAAAACACAATTAGAACTCTCTCTCGTAGATTAATAAATAATAAACAAGGTTTGAAAGTATATATCAACTTGTAGGGCGTAGACACTCATTGAAGGAATAGAATGCAAAATTTATCAATATCTATGTAATAACACTTCAGCTGTATAACAATAAAAATATATTTAAATAGTTAAGCATAACAAATAGTTAAATATGATTAATTATAAGTAAACTCTTAAACTCTAAAATAAAATTTAGAGTCCAAAATGAAACTTTTAAAATTTTGATTTTTTAATAAATAAAAAAAATATTCCACAGGCTCACGAGCTAGCCCGCAGGCCTAAACGGATCGGACTAATTTTTTTTCAAATTTTCACGAACTTATTTTTTCATGTAAAACTAATCTATTTAATCGAGTAAACGGGCTAACCTTATTTTGACGACGACCCTAATTGACAGTCACATGTTTATAATTTTACTGGACGACTTCTATTTTGGTTTTATAGTTTTTTGATCCATTTAATTTGTAAAATTTCCCCACAAACCCGAAAAAAAGAAAAAGAAAACACAAGGCCGATAACAAAAGGAGCAGGTCTGGTCGTGATTCTCACTTCAGCCATGGCTACTACCACCCCCACCAGAACACTCCTGAAGGAGATGCTGCACCTCTCTTCCACCCTTCCCTTCTCTACCCTTCGTCTTCGTGGCCTGTCTCCTTCACTCTCCTCACCTCACTTTAACGTTGCCTTTCAATTACGACGCTCTCGCCCTCCCATTTCCTTCACTGCAATTCGATGCGCTTCTTCAGGTGCCGGCGATGGAGGAAACAACAAGGTATCGTCTCGGCTCTCGCATGTTCAGCAGCTCCTCCAAGAAGCCGAAGAACGAGCTTACTCAGCTGACACTGGACCCACTCCTAAAATCACCGTGGGTGCGTTACTTCTTTATCGATTCTGATTATTCTCTTGATTGGTCGCGAAATTGGCCACGAAAGAAACCCTAAAAGGTGATTTTTTTTAAATTTTTTTTGGTTCAGATCATGTAACGGTGAGCTTTGCCAGAAGTGGTGGACCTGGGGGTCAGAATGTGAATAAAGGTTGGTTTTTTAATGGCGTTTCAGTAACTTGTTAATTTCTTATCGTAGAAATGGTTGTTCTTTTTTTTTCATTTTTGTTCCTTTTTATGAGATGCTGGGGCTTATTAGTGCTGCTTGTGATGAATACTTGTTTGGACAGTGAACACCAAGGTGGACATGCGATTCAACGTTAAAAATGCTTATTGGCTAAGTGACAGGGTCCGGGAGAAAATTATGCAAATGGTTTGCTCCGAACTAATCCTTTGTCGTTGTTGTGTTGGTGCATAATCATGCAATTAACTGTTTTATAAGCCTTGAACTAGTATGGTCATCATTGTTTTATGTCAAGCAAAAAAAATTGTTATAATTGGTAAACATGTATGTATTCAAGTGTGTTTCTATTTTATTTTATTTTATTTTTCTACTGGGATATTCACGTATGTTTCTACTTGTGAATTATTGCACATTGCATATCTTAAGTCGTCACTCTGTTACCGCAACAGTTGTGGTTGTATTGTACTCTTGGTTTGATTATCTACCTTGTCTTTTCATGACCTTTAGTTATGTTGGTCCTGAGCAGGAGAAAAATCGTATCAACAAAGATGGGGAGCTTGTGATTTCTTCAACAAAAACTAGAACACAGAAGTTTGCTTCTTCCCTTTTGTCACATTTGTTGTTGGTTTTCCTTGTATGCCGCAAGATTGGTTGGTCATGTTCTACCTCTTCTTTTTCTCAGGGGTAACATTGAGGATGCTTTGGTGAAACTTCAGGTAACATAGCACAATTTAGTATATAAATTTTGTTCATTAAATTTGCTTTAAAGAATTGTGACATAAGAAAATTTGTGCAAACGAATGCCTTAGCATCGAGATTAGGGTTTAGGGTCCTAACGATTTAGATTCTTCTGGGGGGCAAATAATACCTTCTTCTTTCCTGGTCCTTGACAGTTATCATTGCTTGACACAGTTGAAATGGTTATTTTTCTAGATATGTTCACCTCCTGCCTGAAACTTAAAAGATAATATTGAAATCTTCAAATGGAATTTTGCAGTGTAAAAGACAGTTTCTGGAGGGTACCATCAGCTAGATAATTCATAATTCAAAGCTTTTACTTTCTGAACTGGTAGCTCTGGGTTATATGAGTTATTCTCTGGTGCTGGGGTTTGGAGGAGTTAGTCTGCGGAAAATTTGGTGCTTTAAATGGTCTCTTATCTTGATAGTGAACAGAATGCTGGGAGAATACAGCTCAGGGCAGTGACTTGGTGGTAGACATCTTTCACTCCTTATTTTCTGCTTTGTTTTGGAGTATTCATATATAGTTTTGGTGCTGATTACTTTCTGTGATTTGTTGAGGAGTTAGGATAACATTAGGAAATGAGATAGTTCTTGCCTTCTTGGAGAGGATTTTGTAAATTGGTTCCTTGTCTACTCCTTCATTGTTGAGTTGGTTGATACTATTTCCTGGATATTATGAATGGTGTTTTGGATCCAACGAAGGATTAATGGTAAGAGAAGTAGAAGCATGGGAGTTTTGGAGTTAGCATAATATTTGTGATTCTTTGAGGAGTTAAGATAACATCATTGGGAAAAGGGATAGTTCTTGGAGAGGAGTTTGAACATTGTTTCCTTGTGAACTCCTTTATTGTTGAGTTGGTGGATCGCCATTTCTTGTATATAAGGAATTCCGTGATGTGCTTGTTTGGGTCCAGCTAAGGATTAATGTGAAGACTGGAGATGTGGAGGTGTGGGGGGGGGGGGG
>QANU01065503.1:174449-226293 GCA_003254905.1 Nissolia schottii | reverse complement strand
GGGGGGGGGGGGACTATTGTTGAGATTTCTTTTGGTGCGTGTGAAATATTTATGAGAAACAATAAATCTAAATCCTCCTATTAATCCTTGTAATTACTAAGAAAAGGAAGTACGAAATGCATTTTTATATTCCTAAAGTATTAATTATAAGCATGCTAATACAACATTAACAACTACTACTAATCCTTTTTCTACCAAGTGGCGTTAGCTACTTGGATCAAATGACGTCATTGAGTGCTATCGTAAATCATGTCTACAGACAATTCGCTAAGATCCAAGCCTGTTTGATAATTTCATCTATTGTTTTTCCTTTTTCCTAGCTCTACTTATTTGATTACCTTTCATCTAATCTACTCCTCTCACTAGGGCTATAAGAGATCTTATCCTCGCATTAAAAACTCACCTAAGGTTGGATTTTACCGTATTTTTAACAATAGGTGCTACATCAACTTTCTTTTAAAGATATTTATTCCAAACCCTATTTTGTCTAGGGGGCTCATTCTCATCCATCGGCCATCGCAATATCCTCATCTTTGCAACAATGAGTTTACTTTCTTGTTGGCTGTTTACTGCCCCAACATTCCATCATATACAATATTGCAAGCCTTATAATTGTGTTGTAAGTTTTTTTTCCTTTAAACTCTAGTGTTACTTTCCTATCATAAATAACACCCTAAACACTCCTCCATTTCACCTACAAAGCTAGAATCCTATGGTTTACATCTCTATTTTATGGTCATGTTGGATGATTGATCCAAGGTACTTAAATTGCGTAGCTTGTGGGATTCTACTATCTCCAACCTCTGAGTTAGCTTTAGCATGCCTCTTGCTGAACTAGACGATCTCCAATTATCACCTGAGTTAGCTTTAGCGTGCCTCTTGCAAAGCATACATTTTATATACTTGGTCGTACTTCTACTCAAAGGAAAACCATGTGCTTTTTAAAACTTGTCTTCATAGCTCTAACTTTTCCTTTACATCCCCTCTTGATTTTTCTACTAGAATTATGTAATTTGCAGAAAAACATGCATCAAGACACTGGTTCTTGGATGTGTTAGTAATCATATCCAAGCCCAAGGTAAAGAAATATATGGGCTTAAAATCGACTCTTCATGCATTCCTATAGTTATTGAGAAATCTCGTGTTGTTATACCTTTTGTTCTTACACTTGTCTTGGCTCCATTATACTCTCTCTAATTTCTTGAACATGGGCAATATAAACTTATTTGTTCTCCAAAGCCGTCCACTACACCTCTTCAAACCTTAGCTTATGCTTTATTCAAATCAATGAAAACCATGTGCAAATCTTTTTGTTGCCTTCAATATCTCTTAATCATTTGTAGTAATTAGATTGTTTCAATGGCTAACCTGCCAGACATATCATGGAGCTGGTTCTCTGACATGCGTCTTGTCTTAAGAGCTGTTCAAGAGCTATTCAGTTATTCTCTCCCATGGCTTCATATTATAACTAATGAGCTTGATCTCTGTGTAATTCGCACAGTTTTGTATGTCTCTTGCATTCTTATAAATTGGACTAAAGTCCTCCACTCCTTTGGCATTTTCATAGACCTCATTATGTCGTTAAATAACCTTTTAAGCCAACTTCTACTTTTTTCTTCTAGATATTTTCATACTTTAATAGGTTTATTATCGCGTCCAACCATTTTTTCATTGTCCCTCTTTATGCTTCTTGTGCCTCAACAGAATAAGCATGTTGATTTTTATATACAAATCATTTATGTGCCTCTACCTCCCTACTAGCTTAAGCTTTTGAGGGAGATATTTCATAACATGGTACTAGAGCTTCGATGACCAATTAGTCTAGAGTCCTTTCCTTGTTGAACTTGGCCCCACTTCTTCCAAATAAAAAGTTAAATTCAACACAAGGTAAGGTGGGCACGTGCTTTGTCTATGCTTCAAGCCCAATGGACTAATGCACCAGGGAGCGTGTCAAATATTAAAAAAAAAATTCATATGTCTTTAATAACTTAAAATTTTGGGAGAAATGATTCGTGATTGATAAAAAGGGCAACCCAATGTATGAGACTCCTACCTAGTGGGGCTTGGAGAGAGTAGATGTACATATTTGTATCCCTGCTGGCAGAGAGACTGTTTCCAGAATTTGAATCTATGATCTCCTACTCACAAGGAAACAACGTTATCGTTGCACCGAGACTCGCCTTTTTCCAAAATATTCTCATCCTGCATCCTCCTGAGTCGTGTCATACTGCATCCTCCTGGTTCTCGTCATCTAGGATATGATGTGCATTTGATGTTAGACTTCAGTTATCTAATCTTTCAATTACATAGACCTTGTTTTATCCATTTCTATTATTGTTGCACTGGAAAAATGACTTTTTCTCAGCAACGATGCTTTTCTATTTCCTTAATGGGAAAAATTAGGAAATCATTGATGCAGCATCATATGTCCCACCACCTCCCTCGGAAGAGCAAAAGAAGAAAATTGCAAAGATGTAAGAGCACTTCACTTTTTTGTATTTTCTTATTCTTCAGGTTAAATACAGCTTATTGTGGGTACTATGTTGCGTGTGGCTTCTATTAGATTAGAAGTACTTGGTGAAGGGCATGTAACTACCATATGCTAATAAAATGTGCACACTTTTGAAGGGCTGCCATAGGAGAGCAGAAACGCCTTAAAAGCAAGAAGGTGCTTTCAGATAAGAAAGCATTTAGAAGAAGTAAAAATAGTTGGGACTAATACACTGATTTCCAGATCTTGGAAGTGTTCATTATTTTAGTAAGTTCACCATTATTGACTACTTTAGATTCATTTATCAAACATGCTTGTCATACTATTGTTGATTTCATTTTATCTAATTCTCAGTTGATGTGTTTTCTCTCTAGGCTACAGGTCAAAGAAAGACTACCATAATTGGATACATACACATTAAATGAGTGACTATAATCAGGAATTCGACCTGCTCAACAGCCTGCTGGCCGAAAAATTCTTGGATGGACACAAGTTTATTAACTTGTTTTTAAACACACTCACAATAAAGTTGATGAAACTTATAAATGAATGAATGTATCATGACTAAAGTTAGTGCAATTCACTTTTATTATGAGTGCGCATAAATATTAGGCAGTAAATGTGTCTTTTTGGGCGAATCTCTCGGGTGAACTTGTTGGAGTCGTTTGTGGCTGCTCCTGATTGTGAACCAAAATTGTGAGCTACTAACAGTAGCTAGAATTTAAACCGATATGATAATTTAAAATAGGAATACCAATTATTGATTGAATGCTTAAATGTATTCTTTGTCAATTTGAGCTCTTTCTCGTGATTTCGCAAGTATTGACCATCTACACAGCACGTGTCCTGATTTGTATAGCACAGACTTTGAAGGTCAACAACTTACAACCCTAGGGAACGTGCTCGAACATGAAAAAAGATGATGAAACATACGTTGCTGTGGCAAGAGATTTTTTTCTTTCTTTTTCGAGCCAAAGGCAAGCAATTTTTGTGTTGCCTTATTTACTTAGTATAGTTAGGTGGTTGGAAGGTCGGTTGCTCAATAAATGCGTATTGACATAGTGCTTTCATGAATTTTGTTCAAACGAGTATATGAACGCCACTTGTAACACACGTCAATTTCTTAACATTTAAAATTCGGTTTACATTGCTTCAAATGCTGCAACATTTACCCATAAGACAGGTTCGTGTCATTTTCATATTACTTTGATCCAATCCTCGTAGTACTACTAGTAGCAAAATTGTGATTTTCTTTTTAGGATTTAAACAGATACCATCCTTTCATTTCATGTACTAGAGAGATACATGGAACAATAAAAGTGAATAATTACACATGGATAACGTGATATATAACAAGACAAAGTTGTTATATAATATAATAAGTAAGATTTATATGTAATTAAAAGTCATTATATTTCATATGTTATTCATATTGTGTTGTGCATGTTCCATAACCCCGTATATAAACACAAATTACTGTATATTTGATTGAATCCTTATAAATGTTTCCTTTGTCAATTTGAGCCCTTTATCGTGATTTGGCAATTATTGACCCCCTCTGCGCTGCACGTGGCCTAAGTTGTGTAACACGGACATTGAAGGTCAACTTCTTACAACCCTCGGGGACGTGCTTCAACCTAATGATATTACCATAGTTATTAATCTAACCGGCCCAGCCAAACCCGGCCCGACTTGGCCATGGGATTAGTGGGTTTGAGTGATCTAACGAATCTTAAAGTAATACGTTAAATTTAATTTGTATAAATTTAAAAATATTTATCATATGTTAGATTTAAATTTGGTATCCTTAGATTGAGGACTTTAATTCTTGTTATCAAGTTAACACATCATTTTAATTATACGGTTTAATTAATAATATATTTTATGCACTTAAATATGTTAAATTGTTATTTACTTTTATCATTTTATTATATTTATTTAAATTTTAATATTTATTTAATTATATCTGGTCTAATAAGTGACTCATTGACGCACTAGTTGAACCATGACCCACTGAACCAAAGGAGTGACCAGGTCTAACCGCACGTCGGGTTTAATAACTATGGATATTACTCCTTCCATCTCAAATTATTTGTCACTTTAGGCAAATTTTATCATCCTAAATTATTTGTTATTCTCATATTTTTAAGTAAAATTTATTGTTAAGTTTCCAAACATATCCCTAATTTATTTAAGTCTTGAAAGTAATAACATTTTAATACTCTTTATCTTTCTCTTCATCATGAAACACTTAAATAAGGATAATTTAATAAAATTACTTCTTAAATTATTTTAATTTTAAACTTTTTTTAATACTCGTACATTTAGCTAAAATTACATATAATTTAGGGTAGAAAGAATAATAATGTTGATTCATAAACTACTAGTCAACGTATTTGGAATTTTGTCTTGCCGTATTTATGGTAGCATTTGATTTTGTCTTGAGACACAAACGATAAAGACAGTGAGACAATTATAAAATTATTTTCTCTATTTTTTTTTTCAAAATATGTTTCTATTTTTCTTTACGTCTATAACCAAATGCTACCCTTAGTTGCAATGAATTGACTATGGCAAGAGATTTCTCTTAATTTTAGAGTAATTAAGAATGAATTTTTTTAAACAAATATCCATTTTCGGATCATTGAGTAAGACCTATACATAATACTTTGGTATAATCTTTCACTTTCTTACTCCAACTAATCTCAAGGATCCTAATGCGTTGTCCTTGATCTGCTTGTAGGGTGTTCACCTATGAAGTATGCGAAAATATGACTAAAAATTGACGACCCAAAAAAATAGTATATCCGATCAATAAATATATTCCACTACTATATATCACTTGATAAAATTAATATATTCTTAGATCAATAGATTAAAATATGTGATGAATATATACAATCGATTTAAACTGAGGACCAAAAAAAACTAGAAATCAAGTCCCAAAACCACAAACCAATCAATAGGTGAAAACAAAGGAGTCCCTCAGAAAGTGAAGACTGGAACTAGTTAACTGAAGTTGTTAAACACGGAGTAATAACAAAATCAGAAAAAAAGAAGAAGGAAAAAAACAAATTAGATGATTAGTGTCATACAACATTCATACCGTATTCCCTACTGCTAATATTTACAAAAGAAAGAAAGAAAGAAAAACTAATAAAATAAAAGAATGGTGTTGTAGCAGTTGAATTTGACGCAACGAATATTCATTCATTCATTTTCTTCTAATAACGTGCACATCCCCCGACCGCTGATCAACATGCTTAATCCACCTCTTCCCACCACCGCCACCGCCTCTCATCGCCCCCGAATCGGTGGCGGAAACATGCGCTATGTCAAGGCCCTTCCCCACCGGAAGAAACACCGAGCGTACGACCCTCCTCTTTGCCTCCTCCATGACCCCACGCCACTTAAAACCGCCGCCGCCAACGGCGTTCTTGCAAACCAGCACGGCTCCCTTGGCGCTCAGCCTGGCCAGCCTCGCCAAGTCCCCTCTCCTCGAATCCACCACCAAGAAATCTATCCCTTCCAACCCTGCCGATTCCATCACCTCTTCCATTGCTGATTCCCCAACCACGATCTCTGTCCGTACGACCCCCGCTTCGCCCATTCTTTGTGCGTACTCTGATTTCGACCGTTCGTCCGGGACTATGCACACGTGTCGCCCGCCCGTGTGCTTGCTCGCTATGGCCAGCCCTATGCTGGTTGGGATCACGCCTCCCTGTGACCACGTTTCGACTATCAGCTGCGCGTTCCACCCCGCCGCCATCGCCGATACCAGCTCCGCCACCCCTGATTCACAGAATATCTGACACTGCACGCGAAGGAAAAACAAATAACGAGAGGTTAGATTAGAATTCACATTTTCAATTTTCTCCACCTCTCAGCTCAAAGCTTTAAGCTTTTGGGAGAGATTATAACAAAAAAAAAAAAATTAAGCTATAGAGACCTCATGTTCAAGAAAGATCTAGCTATTGCAGCGTATAAACAGACCTAAAACTATTCAATTTTCTTTATCCATCTGCTTATGTTTTTGGATTTGGAAGAGATAGTTCTTCGTGGAGCTGAACGTACGGAACAAGAGAAATAAATAGGGGTTTTTTGAATGAATGGATGGTGGTGTTTGAGAGTGCTTACTGCTTGTACTGTATCGATGTATGCTTTGGATGCCGTCTCGGGGGACCAGACTAGTTTCATTCTGTTTATGTTGATTCTGGTGATTGATTGGAATCGTTTCAGGATTTGAGCAATGTTTTCTTTTATTGCGTGTGATTGTGAATTTGGTTGTAGTTGTTGTTTGGTGTTAGATGAGAGGAACTTTGAGGTTTGGGGTTAAATATACATGAGAGAGAATTACGGAGGATGATGACTGGAAGGAATGAGGGGTAGGACCGTTGACATTGATTCCGCGCCAATCCGACGTGTGGGATTTGGATAAGTACGTTTTGTTTGATTTTTGTTTTCACAAGTGCCTGATTCTTGTCTGTGATTCACGGCTAATATCGCTGTTACACTCACACCTGTGCTTCCTGGGTCACGCCCTCCGTGTTTATCTTCAAAAATTAGGATAAAATGTAAGTTTCCTTGAAGCTTACTAATATTATGCTCCACTTAAGTCACTTGGAGTAATTTAGTCGCTGAGATTTTGATAATATACCTGAGATTAAAGTTTAGTTTGTTACACATAATAAGGCACGATAGTATTAACTAATACTATAAAATATAATTTTATCATATGTTTGGTGTATTACATGATAGTATAAGACTATCCGATTTAATTTATTTTTATCTTATGATAGTAGGATTAACTTATCAAGTTTCAAGAATGTCTGATTAAAATTTTTTTTTATGGTTTATTTTCATTAGTCCTAGCAAAATTGTCAAGAGTAATCAACAATAGTGATTATAATCAACACGCCACCATACAAAATAACACACTAATTAAGCACGGTAGACATAGGTCATATCCGTTAAAAATCTCTCAAGAAAAATCCAAAAGGGACGAAACACTTGATTTTTTAAGAGAAAAAAGTAACCCAACTTATATCTATTAAAATACCCTTACAACTTAATGATTAGGGTCAATTACAAAGTTAACTCTTTACAAATTGAAAAAATTAAAACAAAACTACTGATACTTCTTGAAAGCATAAATGCGACCAATTAACCTTTAATCTTGATAAAACTGAAATCATACAACAGGAAGCAATTGTTGAAGTTCTGCCACAGCAGCAGAAGAGAAATGAAAAACTAGAGAAAACTTGTATGAATGATGAGTAATACTTCATGATTCCTCATTGCTATTGAATAGAGTATATATACAGATTAATTACAAGCTTGAATTGCAAGCTTTCTAACTAACTATGTGCCAGCTATTGCTAATCGAATATAACAAACTTTACTAACAGACATGTTAACTTGCTGCACAAGTTAAAGGCTTATAGTGCTAAACTAACTAACCATCATTAGTTCTAAATAATTACAAAACAAAATCATATTTTGTTTGTCATATCTAACACCCCACCGCAAGCTTGATTGGGAGTATGTATGGAGAACAAACCAAGCTTGATGAGAATGCTGTTGAATGGACCAGGTGCTAAAGGCTTAGTGAGAATGTCCGCGACCTGTTGCTTGGTGGAAATAGGCTGAATGCTGATGACTCCAGCCTGAAGCTTTTCTCGGATGGAATGACATTCGATCTCGATATGCTTTGTTCTTTCATAGTGAACGGGATTGGATGCCAACTGGATGGCTGAATTGTTGTCACAGTAGAGCATAACAGGCTTTTGGTAAGGAAACCCAAGGTCCTTCATCAGATACAACAACCATTGAGCTTCACAAGTTGCTTGGCTAAGGGCTCTATACTCAGCCTCCGAAGAAGATTTGGACACAGTGTTCTGTTTTTTGCTCTTCCAAGAAATTAGAAATGGACCAAGATAGAAGCAAAAACCAGAAACCGACTTCCTTGTATCCAAGCAAGCACCCCAATCTGAGTCTGAATAGCCAGTGAGAGAAAGATCAGAAGAAGCAGCAAAGTGCAAACCAACAGCTGGAGAATTTTTAAGATACCTCACAATTCTATGAGCTGCCTGCATGTGTTCATCAGTGGCACAGTCAAGAAATTGACTCAATTTACTGAGAGCAAAGGCAATGTCCGGCCTTGTGTTGGTTAAGTATATTAGTAGACCAATCAACCTTCTGTAGGCAGAATTGTCTTGCAGCAAAGTACCAAAATTTCTGCTGAGTTTATTGTGGAATTCCATAGGGGTGGAAGCTGGCTTGCAAGCCAATAGACCACAATCACTGATCAAGTCTAAGGCATATTTTCTTTGATAGAGGTGAATGCCAGATTTTGACCTGGCAACTTCCATGCCAAGAAAATATTTGAGAGCGCCAATGTCTTTAATCTTGAATAACTCATCTAACAGGCCCTTAATGGCATTGATCTCATCCATATCATCCCCTGCAAGAACCAAACCATCGACATACACCAGAATAGCCGTATAGCCATGATCAGTCCTCTTTGTGAATAATGAGTAATCAGCCTTGGATTGCTGATATCCTTGTTGCAACAGCACTGAAGTGAGCTTAACATCCCATTGCCTACTGGCCTGCTTGAGTCCATAGAGGGATTTCTGTAATTTGCAAACTAAACCAGGTTGCCTGACCTCTAATCCTTGAGGAATTTTCATGTAAACATCCTCTACTAAGTCTCCATGTAAAAAGGCTGTGTTGACATCAAGCTGGTGCAGATGCCAACTTTTGGCTGCTGTAATGGCTAGGAGCAATCTGACAGTGGTCATTTTTACCGCTGGACTAAATGTCTCAGCATAGTCGATTCCATAGGTTTAGTTGAACCCCTTTGCAACTAATCTGGCTTTGTGTCTCTCAATGCTGCCATCCGGATTTAATTTCACCTTCAACACCCATTTGCTCCCAATTGCCTTCTTGTGGGAAGGCAATGCTGTTAGAATCCAAGTACCGTTTGTCTCTAAGGCCAATAGTTCAGCCTTGATTGCCTTTTGCTAACATTCATGAGCCACGGCCTCTTTGTAGGTAGTTGGTTCAGAAATTGAGGACAGGTTTAATGCAAAATGCTTATGAGATGTAGACAGGGAATCATAGGATAGGTAATTGGATAAGGGGTACCTGGTGGGATGATTAGTGTGAGTAGTTGTTGATGATGATAAGGCACAGTGATAATCTTGTAGATAAGATGGTGGCTTATTCAACCTTGTTGATTTTCTGGATGGTTCTGCAGCTAGTACCTCTGAAACTGCTTCATTTGCTGAAACTCCAGGATCCACTGTGGTTTTTGATACAGGGTCAGGATTGGTGAAGTTGGCCAAAGGTATGGAAGGTATTGTTCTTGTAGATGAGGGAGTGGAGGTGGGGAAATGTGATGAAGTTGCATAGGGTTTAGGCAGGTCAGTGAATAGGTCAAGGAAATAGAGGCTAAGAAGGATGGGTAGTGGTGAAGAATTATTAGGTTCAAGTATTGAATTGCTGAGGTGAGGGAAGTGCTGTTCATAAAATTTCACATTTCGAGAGAGAAAGACTTCTTTGGAGGTGAGGTCATATAGCAGGTATCCTTTTGTGCCAGACCTATAGCCCAAAAACATGCATTTTCTGGCCCGGGGCTGTAGTTTAGTCCTGTGGTTTTGTAGTGTGGTAGCATAGGCAAGGCAACCAAACACTTTCAGGTGTTGCAGGTCAGGTTTGGTGTGGTAGAGGGTCTCAAATGGTGTGATATTTTTGAGGAAGGAGCTGGGCAGCCTGTTTATGAGGTGAATGGCATGGGCAATGGCAAAATGCCAGAAGCTTGTAGGTAAATGAGACTGAAATATGAGAGCCCTGGCAACACCAAGGATGTGTTGATGCTTTCTTTCAACCACTCCATTTTGTTGTGGAGTTTCTACACAAGTTGTATGATGAACTATCCCCTTTCTGTTGAAAAATGAAGCCATGGTAAATTCAGGTCCATTGTCAGACCGGATACTTTTAACTGCAGCCTGAAACTGATTTTCAACTAGTGCCACAAAGTTCTGCACTAAGCCTGTTGCTTTAGATTTTTGTTTCATAAAATAAGCCCATGTGAACCTTGTGTGATCATCCACAATTGTGAGAAAGTATTTAAAACCAAATGCTGATGGAACTGAGATTGGACCCCAAATATCAATATGTATTATTTCAAAAGCAGAACCAGAATTGGATACACTGTTGGGAAAGGGTAATTTTCTTTGCTTAGCATAATGACATGCATCACAAGGGGTGTTACATCATTAGTACAATTGAGGAGAGGAATAGTAGAGTGTAAGCTATCCAATTTATTGTAAGATGGATGACCTAGTCTAAGATGCCATAGAAAGGAGTTGTTGGCAACTAAACTGTTTATACTGTGCAGTGTTGGAATCCCTGCAGCTGTTGAATCAAGGTAGTAAAGACCTTGTCTTGAGCTAGCTACACCAATCATCTTCATAGAGGGTAAAGCCTGTATCTTACATTTGTGTTTAGAAAAAACAAGTTTGCATGGCAGATGTGTAGTTAACTTTGAGACTGAGATAAGATTGAATGTAAAGGCAGGGATATATAAAACATTGGTAAGGTAAAGTTGCTTGGAGAAAAATACATTTCCTGCAATGTTAGTGGTTACTTGTGTTCCATTAGGCATTTTTAGAGAGATTGGTTTAATTTTTCTAAATGAATGGAAAGAATGCAAGGAATGAGTTATGTGATCAGTTGCACCAGTGTCAAGAATCCAATTATGTGCAGTATGAGATGCAGAATGATCATTGATACCTGCAGGTAGGGATATTTGTGGCTCACTGCTTGTTACTTGGTTGGCTGCTCAGTTTTGTGACTCATTAGGTTGGATCAAGGCAAGCAAGGCATTGTATTGATCTTGAGTAAATAGAAAATTGGAATTGTCATAAGTCTCCTTAAGAGACACCATGCTGCAAGAATCATCAGAGTCAACATCCTCTGCAGCAGTGACATTGTTTGCAGTCTTGCTCTTATGCTTTCTCTGCATATGAGCTGGATATCCCACTTTTTTGAAGCATTCATGCTCCAAATGACTTGTGCCTCCACAATTGTTGCAATGTTTGTTATCGTATGAGGGGCTTCTACCCCTAGGAGGTGGTTTAGTGGCCTGATTCTTTGATCTGCCCCTGGCATCTGATTGCTGTTTAGATCCAAAAGTCACAGCAGCAACTAAAGGTCTCTCATCACAGTCCATGTTGAATTGCCTCTCTTGTTGCAGTAACAGGGATAACACTTTGTTGATTTCAGGGACAGGTTCTAAAAGCATAATCTGAGACCTGACATTGCTATAAGTATCATTGAGACCTCTAAGGAATCTAATGACCTGATCATGGGCTCTATATTCTCGAATTACAGCAAGACCACAAATGCATCTAGCAAGGCAATGTCATACTGGTATAGGTCTGAAATTCTCAAGTTCATCCCAATAAGTCTTTAACTGGGAATAGTAAGAGGTGATAGGGGAGTCACCTTGGTGTAGGGTAAAGATTGATTCTTGAAGCTCAGCAATGCGATAAAGATCCCCTTGATGGTATGTATGCTTGAGATCTTGCCAAAGATCAGCAGCAGATTCGGTCCAAATTCTGCTGGCCATAATTTCTGGAGAGAGGGAATTTGTAATCCAGCCAAGGACAAACGTGTTGCACCGATCCCAGGCTGGGAATGTAGGATCATTTTCATCAGGTTGGGAAATTCTCCCATCAACAAACTGAAACTTGTTCTTCCCTTTCAATGCCAACCGCATTGCCCGAGCCCAATGGTGGTAGTTTTTCTCAGTCAAAACTTGAGAAACAAGAGCAGCACCAGGGTTCTCACTGGGATGGAGGTAAAAGGGAGATAGTGGATCACGTGAGGGATCAACAAAGGGATTGATATTAGCCATAGAACCAGAAACTTGATTCAAGAACTGTTAAAGAAAAATCAGAGAGGAGTAGCGGAAGAACAGAAGGAAGAAAGCTGAACTGATTGTGAGATACACAATCACAGAACGAAGTGAAAGAATACGAACTATGATCGACACATCTGCATGATCACCAAATTAAGAAATCATCAAAGGAATTCTGAAACAGCATCAGAACCTGAGATTTCAGGGTGCATCATTCATTTCCAAGTGGAATCTCAAAGAATTTGCAAAGCAAGATCAATTAGCAAATGCAAGTCCAAGAATCCGAGGGAGCAGAATTTGCAGGATGTGCGAAAAGAAAGGAAGATCGAAGCTAGCTAAAGCTGATACCATGATAAAACTGAAATCATGCAGCAGGAAGCCATTGTTGAAGTTCTGCCACAGCAGCAGAAGAGAAATGAAAAACCAGAGAAAACTTGTATGAATGATGAGTAATACTTCATGATTCCTCATTGCTATTGAATAGAGTATATATACAGATTAATTACAAGCTTGAATTGCAAGCTTTCTAACTAACTATGTGCCAGCTATTGCTAATCGAATATAACAAACTTTACTAACAGACATGTTAACTTGCTGCACAAGTTAAAGGCTTATAGTGCTAAACTAACTAACCATCATTAGTTCTAAATAATTACAAAACAAAATCATATTTTGTTTGTCATATCTAATTAATCTTCATTGCACTCTTTAACTTGCAAGTATTGAGGCTTTATTTGGATAGAAACACTGCCCAAACCTTCGTGAACAACTGCACTCTTCAAATGTAGAATCAATCACTTTAAACTATGTCTTCAATTAACCTGTATATAGCATGAACAACAAATTCAGAAAGCTTCACAAATCAGATCATTCCACAAAGCTTACTTTTCCTGCCTCTCATGCACCCCGTGTACTAGACACACGACACTTAAAACTCGCTGTCACCAAGCACTACAAGACAAACGACTATTTCCGTCGACCTTACCGTCGGTAATTTAGGCAATTACTGTCGGCAATATGTCTTACCGTCGGTAACGTACTCAGCGGTAAAACGGTCGATGGTAACCAAATTAGCATCGGTTTGCATGCACGACGCTAATTTCCGGCGAATAACACCGCCGGTAAACGGTTCAGCGAAACCCGAATTATAATATTATTTTATTCATTTATTACCGTCGTATTTATTACCGTCGTGTGTAACCGACAGTATGCTGATATTATTTTATTCATTTATTACCATCACTGTTAACCGACGGTAATAGGTAAATTATTTTTTTTGCAAATTTGCAGTTAGAATTATGTACTTAAAATAATCATATATGTTTTAATTATATTTACAGTAAATAATTATATTATTTAAATAAATTTAATGCCATTTTATTATTTAATAATTATATTATCATTTAAATAATTATATAATAATGTTATAGCCAAATATTCATAAATATATAAAATTTATATTTTATTTAATTAATATATAAACCCTACAACTTAATCGGTCTAAACCGGTCCACACAAATCTAACATTTGGAATGCATTTGCATTCAGTCCACACATGTATTTCCTAAACTGGTCTAAAGCACATGCCCTCCATTAATCTCCGCAATCAACACATAATCACCGTTCCCAGCACAGCAAATCAAACAATGTCAGAAAGTCACGCTAAGCGTTCCTTCCCCCAATCCAACCATACAACTCCAATCCTACAAATCTATTCTAGTAAAGTGAGTCTCTATCCTAAAGTAGCAATCAAGTTTAAGGCATACCTAATTAAGTGTGAAAATTAGTCGGTCTTCTAATGCAGGCCGTCGTTACCGGTGATTATCCTTAGCTCATCCGCAAATTAGGTGGTGATGGCATACACATCCTTAGCATAAAACAATAACAATTAGTTAAATAACCGTAGACAATGTTGATGTAAACAAATTTTTCATGGGGTGCAAAGGCAAGAACAAAATCATCAACATTCAGCAAATGAAGTCACACGAGAGCTATCACCAATGTGATAAGTTTAAGTCATACCTTGAACACAGCTTGACATCCTTTGGTTGTGGGCCATGGCCATATCGCCGGCGGTGGCTTGGTGCACAGTGGCTCCGGGCTTGGTGCACGGTGGCGCCGGGCTTGGTGCACGGTTACACGCTGGTGGCGCCGCCGCCGGAGCACGGTGGAGGGTGGGATAAGAGAGAAAGGAAGAGGGGTTAAATGGGAAGAGAAGTGAGTGTGGAGATATGGCAGTGATGAGCTGAAGGGAAGGGAAAGTGGAGATATGGCAGCTAAAGGGAAGTGAGTGTGCGTGGAGATATGGCAGTGATGAGCTAAAGGGAAGGGAAAATCGCTGAGGTATAATTGGGTGGGTTACCGTCGGTCATAACTGACGAAACAGATCGTTCACCGATGGTAACAGATTACCCCAAAACGCATCGTTTCATTAAACATATTACCGTGGGTCTCTTTACCGTCGGAGTGATCCAACACCGACGATGACCCAAATAAATGGTGCCAAATTTTGGAGCCAAGATAAATTGATTACCGTCGGCATTGACTTAGCCGACGGTAGAACGAGTGTGACCGACGCTAAACCGATGGTAAATCGACGCTAAATCCATCATGAGTTGATCGTTGTCTGTGCAGACCGACGCTAAAACAATGATAACATTACCGTCGGTCTGATTGCTAATAACCGACGCGAAACTAATTGTTTACCGTCGTACGTTAGGTCCGACGCAAGATTTACCATAAAACGAAACGTTTTGTCGTCCTCCTTTTACCGTTGGCTATAACGTTCTTACCGACGGTAGTTTAAAGTTATCCTAAAGTTACCCTAAACCCTAACCCTAAGCCCTAGATTCTCCTTACTGACGATTAATACCGACAGTATGTGTCCCATGGTATTGAAATTAACACAATTCTAAAATGGAGGTTAGTCAACATGGGGGAGTAGTAATAATGTGACGTCCTCCCAAACCCTAAGATTGGGAAGAGGTATTGTTATTACTACCCCCCATGTTGACTACCACCATCTTAGAATTTGTTTTGATCTCTCAATTATCGTGACGTCAACCTCCTAAAGAAAAATAATTAATTATCAATTAACACTTTGAGCAAAAACGAATAACAAAGTCAAAGATGCATGCATGGTGGACGTCAAAGTTGACACCCACCATCAATTGGGCCAAATTATTATTATTCCCCCAAATGTATTACTACTACCGCACGCACCATCTTGGACATTGCCTTCGCTCGATGCTCAATTAGCGGCGTAACGCCAGCTATATTAATCGACCAAAGCCTCGACGACGGAGGGGTATGGGGAAGATGGGTGGGGTATGGGGAAGATGGGCGGTGCATCTTAATTTAGGATGGGAAGGGGTTTTTATAGTGATCGGTAGTGACATTACCGTCGGTCCAAACCGACGGTAATATCAATATCATTTATGGCAACTTTGACCGTTCTGGGAAACGTCTAATTCATATTTTCCAAACAATTACCGTCGGCTGGTCGGCAGACACAACCGACGGTATTTTGCAAACCGACCAATCTGACGGTCCAAACAATTAATGGATTTGTGGAACGTTTTTGAAAACATGCAATGAATATTTTCGAGACTTTTACCGTCAGTACCAACCGACAGCAAGTGAAAAAAATTATGTCAGTTGTTGGAAATTGGTGCGCATTTTTTCGATGTGTTACCGTCGGTTGTGGGAGACGGTATTTTGTTTTTACCGTTGGTGTTATCGTTGATGATTATCGCTGACGGTAATCGGCTTAGAAACTATCGGTTTTCATTCGTTGACCCGTTTACCGTCGGACTTGCGTATTTTACCGACCGTAGTGCCGTTGGTCTTTTGCCGACGGTAAATTTCAGACGGAAATAGTCGTTTTTCTTGTAGTGAAGCAACCCTTGAATGCACAACCAACTCCTCTCCCTTGCCATCAAGACATCATTCGTGAAACCTTTATCCCATAATAAATCACCACTACTATTCTCAGCATTCACTGCGCCTAGCATAACTGATCGAAACCCTAGAGCTTCCTTGCCAAGAACCTATGCGTTTTGTTCTTTTTTGTTTCAATCAACCAAATAAAATTAGGACACTTAAACATCACTAATTTCCACACCATAGCTACTTTCCTAACCCTGCCCAGTCCTTTCATGTTCTAGGACTCAACCTTCATTTTAATTGGCAGGCTTTTCCTAGATAGTTTAGTCTCTTACCATTCTTGTTGCTTAATCCTACTTGCCTCACTTGCTTCTGCTTCAATTCCATTTTTTTTTTCCTGTTTTTTCTTCCAAATCACTTTTTACTTCTTCTCTAGCACTCTGATTACACGCTCTTTGTCCTTGACCGCAAAGCTAAGATTCTTTAGGAGACCCCAACTGTTAACAACATTTGTTCTCGGGTCAGGGATTTCCTCTTCATCGACTTCGTCTTCTGACTCCGGCAATTCAACTTCGTCAGTCTTTTGCCTTTTGTAGGCCAAGCCAATTGAATTGGTCTTTCGTGAAACCCATGATTCCCTATACGATTTTCATCATCATTACTCATTTGGTATCATGCATCTTCTCATACACACTTGCATGACCTTCCATTCCCTCTTTAACGCTTCTATTAATGATGTCTCCCACAATATCCTTTTAAGATACCAAAGATCCTTCATCTTCCGCATCTACTATCGACTACCTAAGTTGCCGCCTATTGTTGCCAGGTTCTTCATCACTTCACTAACCCAGCCTTGTGTACAACCCTTGGCAAGAGCCTCCTACACGTGCAGGCGTAGGTTTAACAAATCTTCCATCACACTCCTTCACAAACACGTTGCACTCCTTATCTATGTGACCATCAAATGTGAACACATTTCTACTGATATTTTCAAAGATTTTTGTATCAATTGACACTATTGCAGCCCCCATCGAGTTACCACTCAATGCTCTTTCATCAATCATCACCACATATTCCCATAGGCTCCCAATTTTTTCTAATGTTTTTCTCTGACCAAGCATGAGGTGCCAAACCATGAATTCTGATCCAAGTTCTCCTAGTCTTGCAAGCTTTATTCATAGACCATGTTTTGACATCGTCAAAATCTTTGAGACAGAGCTCGCTATCGTCCCTCAGAGCTTGATGCATTTCATCCTTCGATTCGAAGGTTATCAACACCTTAAAAGGACCCATGTCTCTCATCTGGGTTATCCCACTCCAACCGTTGAGTAATTTTGTAGATACTATATTCATACATAGGGGACTAGAGGATTCAAATCAGAGAACGACATAAATGGTCAAATTATAACAAACTATGCATCATTATCACTAACAAACTCAACTCCTTTAATATCAGATTATTTTACCGAATCATTATAAAAAGTAAATGTGGTAATACATTCCCTACTCATTTTTTTTCTTAAAAGTATAAAACAGATATGGACACTATAGAAAAAATTAGAGAAGAAGAGAAATAGCTGAAAAGAAAGTTGTGTGTGAAGAGAAGAAGAATGTTGAAGGTGTGATGTTAGGGTTAGACAAATGAGTGTATTTATAAACTGAGTTTGGAAGGGTTGGCACGAGAAATTTAATTTTTTTGCACTGTTTATACCTCAAATCAGTACCATCAGTACCGATTTTAGGTACTGTACACCCTGCCTGAAATCGGTTTCAGTCGATCGATTTCAGGTTTCTGAATTTTTTTATTTTAAAATTTTCTTGAAATCGGCACTGTGTTTACCAATTTTAGGTTTTTACACTTTTTTCAAAACCTAAAATCAGTATTGGCTATATATACCGATCTCAGGTTTACATAGCCACACACTTGTAAAAATTAAACGTGAGCCATATTAAAGTATTCGTAATTTATGAATGTCATAAGCAAGTTTGTTCTTTAAAATTTGGGAATTGCTTCGGTACCTTGGTCATAATATGAAGTATTGATACATTGACCTTAATTGTTACCTATTAGGTGCATTGTAAGTTATCCTTATTTTAATTTTTAAAAAAATTAAATTTTTAAATTTATTAGACAACCATTTGATGACACGTAAACGAAGTATTAATACTTATCAAATTGAATGAGTATTGATGTAAAAAACCTTAAACTTTTATACATTTAAACATATTAAAATTAAAATGGAAGTAAAACGTACCCCTCTGTTTTAATTCAACTGTCCAGCTTCCCTTTTTATCCTAGCTGCCGTTGGTTTTGGTTTCGATTCTAGTGGCGCTTCATGGTTGACAATCGCAACTTGGTCTATCCTTTCTGCTTACTGTGTAGTTGCAGCCTCGTACTTATATTATATTATATTTGACTCGTGGCCAACGCCGCTGAAAATAATATCCAACCGTCCTCCCTTTTTGTGTGTGTTGTTTTTGACGTGGATCCAAGTATCCAACCGTCCTCGTTGTTCGCCTGGGAATGGGAATTGACTAAGAAAACTAACACTATGATATGAACAGTACTTTCTAGATAACAAATTGGTCTATTATATCATCAAATTATTATAATTTTGGTCAAAAATTCTATTTACATTCTTCGGGCGAATTAATATTACTGATTGACTAAATACAAAAAATACCTTGAACCCGATTTGTTGTTTGGAAGACTAATTAAAAAGAAGAATATCACATTTAAGGATGTTGACTTCCACATTAGAATTTAATACTATATCAGTATAAAAATTTTTACACTATCATTCAATCAAATTATTTCATGCACATCATTTTTTAAGTAATAGATAAGAGAGTCAATTGCTTTTACTTATTTAATAAAATTTAACTGAATGACAATATAAAAAATTTTGACACAATTAATGGGTAATTAAACTCTAAATTATTTTATTATTCATTAACATAATACATAATATTTGTTTTATCCTTTTATAGATGGCGACTAAACTTATTTGCATCACTACAAATTTAACCACTATATATATACGTTTATTTATTTACTTATTAACACGTTTATTAACTCCTGATCAGTTGCTGTACGTTGAGTCATGACATGAAGATCAAATAGAGAAAAAAATGGAATATTGGAAAGGGTCAAATGAAGATGCTTAAGCACCAAGATAGTTCCAGAAGGAAAAATATTTGTCTTAAAGGAGATAACCGCGTCCGGATATATTGATACGAGAATGTCGAATAGGATCCGAGTGCCATTCACATCCACAGCTACGGAGCACACACTTTCGGAGCAAGTATGTATGCATCTTTGCTGACATATTGCTGATATGTTATATGTAGACACAGAACCACACAACTTTCCCTTTTTCGCTCATTTTTAAAACTGACAAGTCGTCATGGAAAGAAAGGTGCTTGCTTGAATGCTACGCTTACAGTAGGCACATCACAAACAAATCCATTTGGTAGTTAACGTCACTTCAAAGGCTAAACTTTTTTTTGGAGCATATGGACCAGTTTGGAGCGTATAAATAATCTTATCTTGAAAACCTGTTTAGTTTTTGTTTTCATTTTTTAAATTTTTTGTTTTTAGAATTTTACGAATGAAATAATGAAAATTATAAAAATTCAGTTTCTTGGTTTTATTTCAAAAGTTCTAGTCATGGTTAGATCACAAACCTTTTAAGTGTTTATATACTTTTAGTAGTTGTTGTATTGGTAAAAAGAGTTGCGAAGGGAGTTGGGCTTGCGCGCATGAGTACAAGCCACTTGGGCTCTTCGAAGGGCAAATCGATGGATTTTCCCCCTGTGCGCACGGTAAAGAGCGTCCCGATCTTTTTGCAGCTTACCTACAAAACCATATTTTTCACATGTGCACCGTCCATCTTTAAATTCTACCAACCATGAACGGAATATATGTTGTCCACCACATAACATATAAATATTTAATTAGTTATTAAATATAAATTTTTATATATTTATAAATTACAAAAATTGATTAAAATTTTTTATTGATATGATTATAGTAATTTATTAAAACAAATAATACAAAATTAATTACAATTTTATTTTTATAAATATTCAATTATCACCGTCGGATATAACTAAAAGACTAATAAACTTACCATCGGTGGCGACCGATGGTGGTATGCGAATAAAATATTATTATATTACCGTCACCTTAAACCGACGGTAAACCGGTTCAAATGTATTCAAATGTGAACCGGTTTACGTCGGTTTATACTGACGGTAATTACAGTCGGTTGTCATTTTCTGACGGTAAAATGATTACCATCGACCACTTTACCGTGTGCCTGCGTCCCGACGGTAACATAAAAAATCGACGGTAATGCCAATGCTAATGTCGATGGTAATGTGTTGTTTTCTTGTAGTGTTTGCGATTAAGTTATATAAACGAGGGACCTAAATCATATAAGGAGTGATGGTGTCAGTATGGTGGCAAAAATATTGATGTACACCTAGTATTGTTGATGATAATAATAATAATTCATAATCATATAACAAAAGAAAAAGAAGAAAATAAAATAAAATAAAAATATATTACATTTAATGCAAAGTGTTGACCTTCACCTTAATTGTCTGCATAAAAACAAAATAATAATAATAATAATAATAAAAGATAAGTAAAAATAATTGACAAAAGAAAGAACAACATTACATGTTACTGGAATGATTTTGATTCAAACACTTAAAATCAAAATAGTATGACGAACTCAAAATAATTAAAAAAAAAAAAGTTAAAAAAAAATAGAAAAGAAGGGAAAAATACTTTGAATTTAAAGTGTAGACCTTTTACTAAATCATTGCTAATAATGAAAGATCAGAAACGAAAAAAAAAAGTGTAAAATAAGTTATTTTTATAAAGTTGAGAGAACAAAAATAAGTCTTTGCTATCAATTGATTGAGAATAGAGCCTCATGTTATTTTTTCACAAAGTCATGTTAGATTTCTGATTGTCAAATCTCTTAATTGCTTATGTCATGCATGAGTCCACACATCCTCAATGAAGGGTGAAAGATCTAACATAACGTTATCATGTGAGAAAATAACATGAGGGAATTCACTCCCCAATTGATTAAACCCAGAAGAAAAAAGAATGAAAAGTTGAAAACTGAAAATGAAAAAGGAGAAATGAGAAAAATGATAAGGATGAATAACACGATTTAAAAAGAAGATGTGTATATGTTTAATCAATATTACTATGTAATTTAACTTTATTTGACATAGATATTTGACTAAATAATTTTGATAATAATTAATAGATTAATTCTCATTTAAAGTGTTACATTTAACTCATAAATAATATTATTATTTTTTATTGATAATGATATCAAATTATAATATATTCAAAATTCAATCAGATCAATTAGCTTTAATTAAAATTAATTTTGATTGGTCAAAAAACCAAAAAAAAAAAAAAGATTTTAGTAAGCAAATGACGCGTGAAAAAATTGGGAGCAAATATTACTCTTGAAACATAGTTTTAAAGAATTCAAGGATTGGGTAGTACTGGTAACTTCAAAATTAATGACATTTCCCGTTAGCTCCGTTTAAAATTTTCAACTGTAAATCATGAGTTACACTGACATTCCGGCTATTGATTTTCTGATGTGACATTTTGGAGGCCTTTCAAGCAACGACAAAAAAAACCAAAGGAACAATCTCAACAATTTCATTCTTGCCGAAATGAATAAGCATGATACCACCAAAATTCACAGCAATTTGGTAATGGATAATTTAACGCTATGCTATATAGAACAATGGGCATGGATGAATCCCATGTGGCAGGCACATCTTCACGAAGAATGAGCACAAAACACGCTCAGTTCCTGAATCACTTCCACCATGGTTGGCCTTTGGTCAGGAAGCTCATGCGTGCACACCAATGCAAGCTTTGACAGAATTGCTGCTTCGGATTCCGAGTATCTTCCCTTCAGATTTGTGTCCGCGAAATCCTCGAATCGGAAAGACTCGACTGCCGCCCGGATTGAAGCCCCTATTTGTGTCTTCCCAGACAAGACTTGAAGCACGATGACACCAAATGCGTATATGTCGCTCTTCTCAGTGAACCGTCCGGTGGTGATGTATTCGGGAGCTAGGTACCCCATGGCAGCACTTACTTTCAGCGCCGAGAAGACAGCGTCGTCTACCAGAAGCTTAGGGAGCCCGGCATCCATGATCAACGGGTTGAATTGGTCGTCAAGAAGTACTTTGTCAACTGAAATGTTTTGGTGTACTATCCTAGGTTTGCTTGATTCATTCTTGTGTAGATATGCAATACCTGGTCAAAAAGGAATATTCAATTCTATTCAATACTCGATGCTCTAATCCCTTGCAAAATGATATTTCATAGTAGCATTGCTAGTAGGAAACGGGCTTTCTTGTTATTCTATTTGGAAAATGGAAACGAGTCTAATGTACCATAAGAAAGAAGATCTAACCTTTTGCAATGCCCTTGATGATGGAAACCCTCTTGGACCACTCCAGCACAAGGTCACTTTCATCCTCCATGTCAAGATATTGGGATAGATTTCCCCTGGTGGCAAATTCGTAGACAAGGAAACACTCACCTCTGCTACTTGAGCAACAGAAGCCTCTCATCTTCACAATGTTTTCATGTCCCAGTGAGGTAAGTAGGCTCAAACCCTTCACAAATTCATCCTCCTCAGGTTTGCAACATGCCACACTAATGCTCCTAATAGCCACAGGAGAACCATCTCTCAGGACTCCTTTGTATACTGCTGAGAATTTGCTCTTACCCAATAAATTGGCCTCGGAAAGGTACTGAGTTGCCGATTCAATCTCGTCGACATTGAACCTGAAACTGTTCAAGTGTTCATGGGATAATCCACTGCCATTTTGGCCATCAGCAAATGGATCCAATCCATTGTTATAATACTCAAGATTAACAAGTGGAGATGGACTTCTTCTGTAGAACCCGTTAGGCTGTTCAGGACTGAGTTGGCTTTCAGAAGAATCTGTTGTATGCCTAATCCTCTGCTTCTGGCGGCGATACCGGACAAACGCGACGAATCCGGCCCCTATGAATGTGATAGTGGTAGTTATGACACCTGCTGCAATGATAGCTTGAGGAAATCTTCTTGATTTTGAGCAATGGGTATGGTTACCATGCAACTTGACATTTGTAGACTCCTGGAAAACTTTTGGAGAATCACTGTTTATAGAAGATGCATTTGAGCTATCAAGCTGGTTAACATATAGACTCTTATCTTTGTTGCAAGATCTCAAAGTAGAAAACCCAACTCCACATAGACCTCGGTTGTTTGCACCTTGGAATTGATCCCCTAATCTTCTCAATGCTTCAATTTTCATTGAGACATAGATCAGTATACCATGTTTGAATGGGGGAAGGTACATAAGGTATTAAGGGTGTGTTTGGATTGACTTGAAAAAAATGTGTTTAGATACTCCTTTAAAAGAAAGTGTTCGAAGAAGACAAGTGAAAATACAATTTTTTTTTTTTAAGCTAACAATACCAAACTTCTAAAAACAATAAGAAGTGGCTTTTAATAAAAGTAACTTACAAATGGAAAATAAAAATTCTTAGAAAATAAAGCTCCACTGAAAAAATTTAAATAAAAAGGTACTTTTTTTTTAATAAAAGCTTATCTAAACCCACCTTAAATCAGGTAACTTTGCTGCAAGGAAAGAAGGAAAGAGGCATACCAGAAGGAATAGTTCCGGATAGGGAATTGTTTTGAACATCTAGGACTTCCAAGGGTGCGATATGGGCTAGTGTTGCAGGAATCATGCCATCGAAGTTGTTAAAGCTCAGATTTAGTATCCTTAGCATCTCCAAGTTCCCCAAGCTTAGAGGAATGTTACCAGTTAATTTGTTATGTTGCAAAGCAAGAGCATTAAGCTGGTTCAACGAGCCTATGTTCTTTGGTATGCTCCCCACTAGTTGGTTATAGCCTAACTGCAGCACTGAAAGTTTGAATAACGAGGGAACTTGGATTAATTTACATGCAGAACACAAATCAAAGCCCCTCAAGTTTGATATTAAGATGGCTCACTGAAAATTCATTTCAGAATAAATTACATCGGGGATTAATTAGGCTCGTTCCGCTAAGAAACTCCCATGTATTAATTTTTTGGTAACACAAGTGGACATAATACAAACTCACAGTTAGTCATACCAATATTCTCCATGCATAAGTACAATTTACAGTTTTGGTCAGTGATTTTTACTCTTAAACTGAAGCTATGTGTCATGTCCACGAAGAGGAAAGGGGAGAAAATTGTCTACCACCTACATGGAAGCCGGGATAAGTAATAACTCTGTATCACAGTAGGCGTCCAAGCAACTAAACAATTCAGTAGTTCAATTGAATTCATATGCAGCAACCATTCAGTCGTCCTTATTAGTCAAGCATTTTTAAAAAAATAAAAAATAAAAATACTAAACGAAAAACTTGTTACTGTTCCCCTCAAGATAATTAAGTAAGGAATCTTCTAGTCCTTGTTTTCTATAGTATGGAAAACTTGTTACCAAAATCCTGTTTAAATAGTAGTCCCTCAATTGAAGATATATTGATGTAAGATACCAATTTTGGCGATCCGGAGGGAGTAAACACTAACCTTGTAGGCTAGTGAGGTTCCCGATCTCAGAAGGAATGCTTCCAGATATGCTATTCACGTTGAGATAGAGATCGGCCAATTCAGTTAGATACGAAATCTCTGCAGGTATCTCCCCAGAGATATTATTGTAATGCAGGTATAAACCAGACAAGCATTTGAGTTCAGCCACTGATGGAGAAACGGTGCCGGAAAGACCCCTTCCGGGCAATGATATGTTGGCCACTTTGCGGTGCAGGTTGCACAATACTCCTAAGAAAGAACCGCTGCAGGGGTCTCCATCACTGGTCCAAGAGCCAAGGACCTTGCCTTCCGGGTCCAGAGAGGATTTCAAGTCCATGAGAGCTCTTAGCTCTGCGTTTCCATCAACATAAGAAACCAACAGAAACAGAGGAAACAGGAAGTAAAGGGACTTCATTTCCAAGCTTGGAGTGGAAATTTGTGTGAAAACTAAGCTGAAAGAGAGGTGCCCATGTGAGTTTTTGCCTTCTGAAACTTGGATGTTGGCTTTGGTTCTGTGTTCTTTTGATTAATGGAACAAGCTGTTGGTCAATGGTGACCTCAGCATGACTTTGTTATAGTCTATGGTTATGGACCTTTTTACATAAGATTTTGTTTTGATAGCTTTTGCTTTGAGATTGAACAAGGGAAGGTGCAGGATAGCATTTTTTTTAACAGGGAGAGTAGTTAAGAAAAAAGAAAAGGTATAAACTCATTCTTCTTCCAAAAGATCACGTACTCTATGTGAAACAAGTAATGTTCGAAAAGAAATGATAAGATATCTATACATTTTTAATAATTTAAATAGTATTATTGTTTTAAAAAGTTGATGAGACTATTAAATATATAAAAGTATATCGAATAAAGTTAGAAGAACTTACAATTTTTTTTATGAATGTGTCTAACTATAAAGTATTAAAATTTTATAAAAAAATGTTATTTTCACATTAAATTTATTGTAGTCACCAAGTCTCTTCTCACATGTATATATTGTTAATGTTGGTGAGAAAAGAGTTTGAAAATAACATTTTTCATTTCTCCATGGTAAATTAGTTACCTAACTTTGAGTCTATGAAAGACAGGTTTGGTTCACATTGCATCTCCCACCAAGCAAGCACAACTAGTTTGAAGAGAGAGAAGGGAAAGCATTTATCATAAAGAATGAATTTTGATGATGGCTGCCACTGACGCGGGGTTTGGGAAATAGCTTCTATCGTGGAATTTAAAGCATAAATGATTTGGACCCCACCAAGTTTGACTACATGATTCATTACTTCACATCATAACTTTCAATTCTGCTATAAAAAAAAAGGTTAGTTAAATTTTTACTTTCTCTAAAATTTTAAATTTTATTTTTAGTTTTTGTATAAAATTTTTAGTCTCTGTAAAATTTTAAAATTTATTTTTAGTCCCTTTGTCTGGCTAGGGTTAACGGCGCTGACGTAGTCATTAATAGCGCTGACGTAGTCGTGCCACTTGGCATGCCACGTCAGCGCCATTAACTCCAGCCTGAGAGAGAGATTAAAAACAAACTTTGAAATTTTACAGGGACTAAAAATTTTACACAGGAACTAAAAACAAACTTTAAAATTTTACAGGGGCTAAAAACTTAATGAAGCCTAAAAAAAAGAGTTAATTAAGTTTTGTCTCTATAATATTAAAAAATTAGTGTTTGGTCCCTCAAAAAAAATTTGTTAAGATTTAGTCTCTGTAAAAAAAAATTTGTTCATTTTAAGTTCTTACTGTCAGTTTGGATTGGACGGTGCAGACGTGGCCGTTAATTTCGTCACGAGGCGTGCCACATGGCACCCATGACCCATCCACCCTACTCTAAACCCGATTCAATTTAAATTTTTTTAAAAAATTAATATTTGTCAAATTAACTAACCCGATTCAATGCCACTGAGACTTGCCTTATAAGTCTCATATAAATAAAATATTTGTAACAAAACGATATTTAACAACTCCATTAATGAAAGACATAGAAACTTTATATCTAATTCTCTCGACTCTCCTATTAAAATGAAAACAAATTTCATAATGCAAATCAGAGAATGACATAGAGTGCCAAATCATAACAAACTCTGTATCATTATTATCAACAAACTCAACTCTTTTAATATCAGATTTTTTCACCGAACCATTATAAAAAATAAATGTGGCAATACCTTCCCTACTCATTTTTTGTTTCTTACAAGTACAAAATAGATATGGATACTATAGAAATAAAAATTAGAGAATAAGAGAAAATAGCTAAAGAGAAAGTTGTGTGTAAAGAGCAAAAGAATGCTAAGCTCAAAGTGTGGTGTTGGTTAGACAAATGAGTGTATTTATAAGTTGAGTGTGGAAGAGTTGAGGCAGGAAATTTAAATTTTTTGCAATGTTTATACTCGAAATCAGTACCATCAGTGTCGATTTCAAATACTCTCCACCCTTGCCTAAAATCGAGTTAATTTCAGGCCACCGATTTCAGGTTGCTGAATTTTTTTTAAAAAATATTTCTTGAAATTAGCATTGTGCATTCCAATTTCAGGTTTTTGCACTTTTTTTTTTTAAAAAAACTTGAAATCGGTATTGGCTGGACCAATTTCAGGTAACCACAAACATACAATTGTAAAATTTAAACATGAGCCATATTTAAGTATTCATTAATTATGAATACAATAAGCAAGTCACATTCCCTTGGTCGAGTGGTATTTGTGGTGGGCAAACCCAATCCAATTTACAAATTGTGCTTCGAGACTAAATTCAAAGAAAATCTCACGATTAGATTAGTAGGACACATCCATGACAACTATCAAATGAGTTTTTTACGTGATTTTTTAAAGTTTCATGAAACTATTGACACCTAAGTTTCATCACCAAGAAATCAACTAATCTAACTCAACCCAAATGAGGTCCTAAAGAGGGTAAGAGTCTCTCATGGGAATTTTTTTTGTATTCTCAATACTCCAACATCTGTTTTGTGATTAAAATAAAAATTTTGCTATCTAATGTTGTAAAGACATCAATTAAGAAAGTAAAAAAATGTTAAGTTTTTAAATTTGTAATGTTCTAAAGGACATCAATTAAGAAAATAAAAGTGTTAAGTTTTAATGACAATAAATGCATTATAAATTTATAAACTTACTACTTTAATTCTCTTAACGAGTCAATTTGTTGACAAAATCCTTGAAATAAATCAAACAATTCATTCTCTCGGGATAATTGATTTGTTAAACATGATCCTTAGGGTCAAGGGACTTTAACCTATCATTCGACCAAACTTTGGCACCAAGACCAAGAACATGGCCTCCCACATGGGATGGCTATAATCCTTATGTTACGGTTAAAGATGGATGAATTACTAAAAAGGAAGAAGCAAAAGAACTTCAGAATAATTTCAGCATCAGTGTTTTGTTCTGTAGCTTTGGTTTCAAAATGCTTATTTACTACTTTGATTTATGAAATACTGTTAATTGATCTTGGATTCTCATTAGGATGTAATCAATTTCGGCTCCTAAAGGAGCGAGAATAGTAATATTAGGACAACATTATCATACTTTATCATACGCACTAAAAAAATGTTTTGAAAAGTTTTCTTTATTATAAGAAAAGTTGTTGAATTTCGAAAAAACACACACGCTCCCTTTTCAGGGATGAATTCCCTTTTCATTACGCAAGACAAGAGAAGCATGGAGATGATGTGTGTGAAAAGGGACCATTGTGTAAATCATTGAACCTCAACAAATAATATTAGAGAAATTTTTGAATGATCATAAAATATCACGTTAAATATGTTTATGAATACATAATAAATAATATTTTAGTTATAAACTATTAAGTCATTCTAATATAAATACTAAAATGGCATTTACGAGACCTTAAATTTATAAGGTGTGACGCTCTCCAAACGCACAAAAATTTCTTATAATAATGGCCCTTTAGAAAGTATTGGTTGGGATCATTAAATTTTTTGAACTGGGAAAAGCAAAAGGGACCCATCATCCTTTTCAATGCTCTCCACCTTACCAAATTCCATTTCAGCACCATCTACCTGTACATGTTTATTAAGAGAAGCTTTTGGTAATGGTAAGAAAAAGGAGTAGTGGCGGTCTTTCCGTTTTTGCTTTTGTTTTTTCTACTGAAAGAGACATTAGTTTTCTACTTTTCTTTTAAGTCATGAGACAAGACTTGAAAAATCATGTCGCCGGTCATAATCTCTCCGCCATTCTCGACATAATTAAGAAATGAGATAAGAAACTGTTTTAGATAAAGACAAGAGGAAACTCTCAACTTTGTTCCTGACAATGTCATTGATGCACATATTGATTAAAATTTTGTGTGTGAATTAGTAGAAGTGAATTAAAAATTCAGATTAATTTGATGTTAAAGTAATTAGTGTTATTTTGTTTAAGTCTAATTATTTTGTAAATATTATTATTATTAGATTTATTATTGTTAAGCAATGTTCATTAGTGGGTTTGATTATGAGTCTCTATGTTTGGGCTTGCCATAACGAGAATGATTAACCCATCAATTTGTTTTACACAGGGAGAATGATCTGCTCTTAATTATATATAGAGTGTTGGTTGTCTCATTGACATTAACACAGAAAAATTTAATTTGGAACATGAGTGGTAATCTCTCCCTAATCTTAATTTTGGATTTCTCTCTTCGGTCTAAAGCTGATTATGGATACATGGTTCTTCAATCTTTTTCAGGTATTCCTAATACTAATCTCTTGTATATTGTAATTATTGTTGTTATTACATGTCATAATTGGAGTTAAATCATTTTAAAGGAATTGAGATTATTATTTATTAATGTTGAATCCTAAAAGTTTTTCAATTGGTATCAGAGCCAATTTAACTTCTGATTATGGTTGTGATTATGTTTATTGTGAGATTAAAATTTTGGTTTGTATTTGAACATCAAAGGGACATGTTATGAACCCTAAAACAATCCAATAGGGGATTTTGTTTACTTGAGCATCATAGTGCGTTGTCAAATACCCCTGCCGCCATTTTGAAGCCCGACACAAATGTCCATCATCGAGCATCGCATCACCTATTCATCCTAGTTCCAAGTAATCTCTTGTACCCTACTTGAACACTTGTGAGCACCTATATAATAATACACGATTGGATGATAATGTAAAAAAATTATTATTTATAAAATTATATAAATCATATACATGAATTTTCAATAAATATTAAATCATTAATTATGCTGCTTATTCGTACTCATTTTTTTTGGGGGTCAAAAATAGTCTTTTTCAGTTTTAATTGTAAAAAGAAAAAGGTGAACGGGCTTATGGATCCAGGCCCACAAGGGATCAATGACGCATTACATACGTCAATCCATTTAATCCGCTTCCATGACTTGCTTATGGATTTAGATTTTTGGGTAGATACACTAAAGGCCCAAAGAAAGAAAAGAAAGTAGCAGGGGAGCAAAAACCCGCAGAACTTTATTACCTCAAAATAATTCATGCAAATTTTATAAGGCCCATACTGTTTCATGATTCTTTTGGTTTGGAAGATCCATGTTCCCTGCTACTATTTAACAACACAGAGTGATAGAGTGATAGATTTTCTAGGGTTTGAGAAGCCGTCGAAGAAGAGCAAAACCCTAACCTCAGAAGCTGCTCTGCTCAGCTCCAATCCACAGCAATCATGGGTCGTATGCACAGCCGCGGGTTCGTTCCGTCGTCCTCCATTCTCCGAATCCCTTCTCTCCATTGAACAGCAACATTGTTTTTTCTTCTTTTCCTCACTTGTTAATTTTGTTTGTTTTCAGTAAGGGTATTTCAGCCTCTGCTTTGCCCTACAAGAGGACCCCTCCAAGCTGGCTCAAGATCTCTTCTCAAGATGTATTTCTCTTTCTCTCTCACGCGCACTAGTATCATTAATTTCATATTCGAATCATTTCCGGGTCATTTTTCATGTATTGTTCCTCTCTCAATGTTGGCAGTTGTTTTTCTTTTTGTGTGTGTGTGTGTGATTGATTTGTAGGTGGAAGAAAACATATGCAAGTTCGCGAAGAAGGGTCTGACCCCATCGCAGATTGGTGTCATCCTTCGAGACTCTCACGGTATTGCTCAGGTCAAGAGCGTCACTGGCAACAAAATCCTCCGCATTCTGAAAGCTCACGGTGTGTGTGTGTGTGTGCACGCCTCGTTTCATTCTGGCCCTTTTGATTTGCGTTTGTTGGTGTTTAGAACTTGATTGAAAATGTGATTTTTATTTTCTGCGGTGTTTTGATTTTTAGGACTTGCTCCTGAAATTCCTGAGGATCTGTACCACTTGATTAAGAAGGCAGTGTCGATCAGGAAGCATTTGGAGAGGAACAGGAAGGACAAGGACTCCAAGTTCAGGTTGATTCTTGTGGAGAGCAGAATCCACCGACTCGCCCGCTACTACAAGAAGACCAAGAAGCTCCCACCTGTCTGGAAGTAGTAAGTGCACTCCCTGACTCTGTCAGAAGTTTTCCTACTTGTTTACTTCACGATTCATTTTTGGCAGTTTTGCGTTGTTGGTGCTTTGTGTTTTTCAATATTGTTTAATTTTGGGTTGTTCCTACCTGCTTTCATGCTCATTAAGTCCCTAGTCACCATTCAGTGTTTTTGTATTTTAGAAGATTACTAATTTTACTTTTTGAATGTATTAATTCAACAAATTTCAGTTTTTAGATTGGCGGGTGGAGAACTTCGGATATGGTTGAGGGACTTTTCCCTCAAAGTGCTTATGTCTAATCTAAAGATTTCTTTTTTACAAATCAAGTAGCCAGTTTTATGGGGAAATATCAGTCAGTTTGTGGAGCAAAAAACTTAAATGATTTACAGACTTTGCACTGATGGTCAATGTAGTGGAAGTTTCACGAATGCAATGCTTGATAATGTTGCTTTTTGCTAGTAGTAGTAGTAGTCACAATTCTGCTAGTGTTCTCAGCTTGATATGCATTTTTGTCAAGATTGCTTGCATATGTATGTATGGTGCTTTAAGCCTTGACACTTGTGTATTTGAAAGCTGATCTTTTACTTTTATTTTGTGCAATGCCATTGTCTGTCCTATGACTGATGCATTGTTGGTTATTTTCAGCGAGTCAACAACTGCCAGCACCCTGGTTGCATAGAGAATGTATGGATTTTCTGCTGCTCTGGTTGCCGGTCGCCATATCATTGAGGTTTATGTGGAGGCTAGATAGGGGTTGTGGTGTCTTAGTTTCCCATGGTTAGACAGAATGATACTTGGAACTAGTTAATTCGTGGATGTGTTGTCCCTTTTCTTTATAATTATTGAAGAACTTGCTGCTGTCATTTTAAAACATGGCTAACTGCAGTTTTTGGTTTTCATTCATGTTATGTTGAAAAGTTTTGAAGGACTCGCACCTATCACTGCATTTGCATGTCTTATTTATGACGAGTCTTGTTATGTGAAGAAAAAAATGGGTATTTCCTTATGTTTGCCTCTGGCTCAATCCGGTACTGGTTTATGGCGACTAGGAATGTAGGTATATTATTTTGGGATCTCATTTTAGTGGATTCAAATTCATTTTATTTTATGGATGGGACGTTAAATAGTTTATCAAATACATTAATGGGGCTAGGGGGATTACTTATTACTGAGAAAGTGAAACACAGGTAGTGGCCTGCTAGACACCTTTATTACACTGCAACAATTTAGAAACTTTTGTTCTTGGCTTAAACATCCCACATGTGCTTGCCCAACCAACTCTTAATGTGATTTTTACAGGTAAAAAATAAATGTCAAATTACTGATGATACAATTCCTTCTTTAAGGGAATAATAATAATAGTGATACACTTCAAATGATTATGATTTGAAAAGGTCAAAACAAATCGACAAGCTATTTTATAGACTTCTCAAAGGAATGCTGATTTTGAGGAAGGCTTATTCTATGTATTGGAATGTTAAAATTTCCTTGTTTTCAATGAGTCTTTTCCTTTCTAGTATTTTTAACAAAGGACAGTTGTTAGTCAAATCTTTATTTTATTAGTAAACCAAATTATTCTATATCATTAACATGGAGTTTGGGATTAAATGGGTTGACTTGCTGCCTGGTTGATTAAGCATGGTGCTATGCACAACAATAATGATGGAGCCAGAAAATTTAAATTGAGGGAGGCAAAATATACAATAACAGTTTTTTTTATACAAATATGATTAGGCATCAACAAAGTGTTTTTCATTGTGGTAGGACATTGACAAAGTAGTTTCAAAGCTCGCTTTAAAGCTTAAAAATAATAAGTTTTAACTATTCTTTAATATACTTTATACTTTAAAGCAGGATAAGTGATAGAAGCATGCATTGTCATGGAAGTATAAGAAATTATCTGTATCCTAGATGAGGTAAAAAATGGACATTTATTTTTAATTTTTTTGAGCTTATGAATTGTCACAAATTTTTTAGTAAGATCTCGATTATACCTAATGGATTTGGTTGTGATGGATGATGTGAAATGACACCTAATGATTTATTTTAGTTAATTCTTTAAGAAATTGAGATTTTTTTTTCGTCATTATTTATTATGATTTGTGAATTTTATGAGTGTCTTCTGTATTATTGTGTTGTGAACCTTATGAGATTTAAAATTTATGTTATTGTTAACTTTAAAGATGTTATTGATTATTATGTTAACTATAAAAATGGTCCCTTTTTTTTTTACATTCATCTCATGTGAGTACAAAGTTGGTTCTTTATTCTTTTTCATATTTGAATTTTGCTTTGCAAAGTATAAATTATTGAAACATAATATTTATATATTACAATGAGCAAGATTATCAAATTCGAGAGTTTATCTAAACTCGTAAATCTTCAACAAACTCAAATAGTAAACTTGACTTGTAATTCGTAAGAGTTTACAAGCGTAAAAAATGTTATAAACAATATAATTAAGAACTAAACATGATTAAATGTATTTATAATTAAAATTAAATAAATTTTTACTTTAAAATAAAATAAATTAAAGAAATAACATAAAATATACCTTAATGCATGTTACTTAGTTGCTATGTCATAATTTATTTTATATGTATATTACTTTATAGTTCGATAAAACATAGCTTAATTATGATAAATATATAATATTAGTTTAATAAGTTCAATAGATATTGTCTAACATAGATAAATTCAACTAAGTATCTAACAAAGTTGTCAAATTTGTACATTTTGAGGTAACTTGTAAGCTCGTAGATAGATTTTAACTCGTAAACCCGCTATTAAAATCGAAAGTTTACTTAAACTCGTACGAATTTATCAAGAAAGTTTACATGAATGTTAAATAGTTTTATGTAATAAAATTATAAGCTTATAAGAGTCTCTTAGTTCACCCAAGAGTTTAACAGAAGTTATTTAATGTGGGGACAATGCTAATCACTAATGGCGACAAAGTTGATTATCTAATGGGGCAAAACTCTTTTTGTATATTCATTATTCAGTAAAAATAAAATAAAATCCTAGTAGGGGCAACTGCCCCCATGTCCTTGCACACTTGCTACATTCGTCCTTGGCTCTGCATGCTGATGGGTTAAAGATTTGGCAATTTTCGCCGAAGTAGATCTTTGCATCTCATTCTCTATGATGTCATTAGAATGATATTTCCTAGATTGTGGCTCTTTTCATTTCTTTAGAAAGAAAAAAGGAAGTTACGTCGATATTTATGTGCTGCTGGTCTAGCAAAACTTGCTCACAGCTGCCAATTCAGCTTAGTGCTCTTCCAACTTTTCTTTCTATTCTATTTTTAGTATGGTTAAGAAAATCAGATCAACCTATTAAACTGGTCGGACTGGGAACCGGACCCTTTCTCGATCTAGACTTCATCCAAAAACTTTGTCCAAAGAATTAGGAAGAACCCATTAAAACTGAAAAAATCGTCAAAGAAGAGGTCTATTGGAAACAATTATCATCATGGAAGTGGATTTAGTTTGGGGGATAAAAACATTAATTATTTCCACAATAAAGCTGTGGAGAGGAAGAGAAGGAATAAAATTGACATGCTTAAAAATGGCAATGGGGGAGTGGGTTAATGATCCTAATGATTTGAAACATATGAGAGTCAACTACTTCTCTGATTTATATAAGGACAATTCAAGGATTGGAAGTTTTCTTCTTTTGGGTGCCTTTTTAAAGTTAACTGATCCCGAGTGATTCTCTTTTTCTAATTCGGTTACTGATGAACAAATTTGGGTTGCGATTTTTTCTATGGGCAGCCTCAAGTCCCCAGGGCTCCCAGGTCCTGATGGTCTTCCCCCATTATTCTATTAAAAGAATTGGGAGGTGATGGGTTCATCCTTGTCTCAGTGGGTTAATTCTACATTTATTAATCCAAATAATAACGACTTAGCAAATGGTTCCGTCGTCTCTCTCATTTCTATAGCGGAAGCACTAAATTTTTTGCAAATTTTCATCCTATATCCCTGTGTAATGTTAATTATAAGGTTATTACTAAAATTATTGCTACAAGCATGAAGGTTGTGATGGACAAGTTGGTAGGCCCGACTTAAAGCAGTTTTGTTCTTAACAGACTCAGTTTCGATAACGTCCTTGTTGTCCAAGAAGTTATTCATTGTGTGCAGAATAGAAAAGGGAACTGTGGCTTTATGGCAGTGAAGCTGGATCTTGAAAAATCCTAGGACAGGTTGAAGTGGGCTTTCACCAAGGATACTCTCTAGAATATTGGCTTCTCTCCTCATCTAATCAGCGTCTTTTGGAGATGCATTTCGTCTAGTGTTGTTATGCAGCTCCCGTGGAATGGGGAGATTTTTTAAGTGCTTTGTCCCGTCTAGAGGAATTAGGAAAGGTGATCCTTTGCACCTATATCTGTTTATGCTTTGTGTGGAACTCCTGTCTTAATTAATTGAAGCTGCAGTGGATGATGGTTTGTGGAATCCTATTCAAATATCTAGAAATGGCTCGAAATTGTCTCATATTTGTTTTGTGGATGATATCATTTTATTCGCCAAAGGTTCTTCGGAGCAAGCTCTTGCTAGAAAATTAGCTATCACAAGTCTTGTGTGTTCTTCTCTAAGAATGTCAACCATGTTAGAAAGGAGGACCTCAGTCAAGTGTTGGGAATGCGCCTTACTATAGATCTGGGTACTCCTCTGATTCATGATCGTTGTAAGTATCAGGATTTCGACTATATCATTGATAAGATGCAATGTAAGCTTAATGATTGGAAGTCTAGTTCTCTGTCTTTGCTGGGACGTTTTACTGTAGATCAGTCTGCTCTATCTACTATTCACTCTTATGTTGTGTAGACTATGAAGCTTGCTGTGGAAGTTTGTAATCGTATTGATCAAATATGCAAGACTTTCATTTGGGGTGGTACCGGTGAGTGTTGTTGTGTGCATCTTATTGACTCGGCTAAGGTGTGCTAGCCTAAAAGTGAAGGAGGTATGGGATTTAGGAGGGCCAGAGACCTAAATGATGCTTCCATGATGAAAATTGCTTGGTGCCTGATTAGTAGATGTGACTCTTTGGGTGAAGATGCCAAGTATTGGTATGAGAATAACCTTATTCCAAAAGTCTTGAGGAAGAGTTATGCTTCTAATTCTTGGAGGGGAGTTACACATATTTGTTAAATGATTAGAAACAATACTATTTGGCGGGTTGGAAATGGTAAGTCCATAAGCTTTTGGGATGATCATTGGATCACAAGTATTGATAACTTTCATGATTTTACTGTTGTTGATATTGATGATATGTAGGAGATAGTGGCGAATTTTGCTATCAATAGTAATTGGAATACTAAAAAGCTATTACATGTTGTCCCTGGTGAGTTTGTGGATGTCATTATTACTATCAACGCTCCTGAAAATTCTCTTGGTGTGGATGCTATAGGGTGGCTTCCAACGATGAACCGTGTCGTCGGTATGCGTTCTACCTATGAGGTTATCAGATTAGAGAGTGGAGGTTGAAATATTTTTTTGAAGCTGTTTGGAAGATTAATGATCTACAAAGAATTTGTGCATTTATGTGGGTAGTTGGTCATACAGCTCTCCTGAATAACCAGGCAAGGTGGAGTAGCAGTATGGCGCAAGATCCTATGTGACGTGTTTGTCGATTGGCTGAAGAATCAATGTTTCATGTACTTCATGATTGCAAGGTCGCAGAGGCAACATTGAAGAGCATTGTCTATAGTTCTTGTATTGTTCCTTTTCTACAATTATCTTTTGATGATTGCTTGAAGGAGAACATTATTATGAGGACTCATTCTACAAAAGAGGTGACCTAAACTATCCTTTTTGCTACAAATTGTAGCACCCGTTGGCAAACTCAAAATAATTGGGTCTTTGAGCATATTTCTATTCCCTCCCTGGACTTATCCAATAAGGTTGCTTCTGTGGGGAGAGATTGTCAAGCAACTATGGAGTTGTTGCATGGCGCTAAGGTTGTAGTCCCCCGGTATAGTGTCCTGCATATTGCTTGGGAGCCTCCTCGTTTGAACTGGATTAAACTAAATGTGGATGGTTTTGTCTATAATCAAGGCTCTTCTGCTACTTGTGGGGGTATCCTTAGGGATAGTAGTGGGGGTTTCTTGGGTACTTTTACCTAAAATCTTGGGACCTGTTTGGTCACCTTTGCCGAGGTCTGAGGTTTCTCTATTGGAATTTCCTGGGCAGCCCATCGTGATTTTTAGTAGGTGATTCTAGAATTGGATTCTAAGAGTGTGATAGGTTTTATCCATGATCTCCCAAATCCTAATCATCCATGCTCCCTTCTTATCAAAGCCCTTCATGCTTGATACATACACAAGGGGAAAAAAAATAATAATAACAAAATTGGACATTACATCACTAGAGGACAAGATAGAAATTTCAACATGCTACGAATTGGCCTTATCTTATTCGGGTCATGTTAGGTCATTATCATATTTTAGTTTTAAAGCATTTAAATTTGTTTTTATTTTATTAGTCCAATCTTAAGTCCATTGCTGTAGGGCTTATCTTTAGTTTAAATTAGGTTTATCTTTTGTTTTATCTTTAGTTTAAATTTTAATCTAATTTAAGAGATTAAAAATACCTCATAAACTAGCGTAGTGAAAAACAATTTTGATGAATGATAATTTGGGATTTGTTTTTTCTTTAGAAAACCTTTCTTTGAAAAGGGATAATCCTTTGTATGTGTAATGTGAGTGATTTGCTTTACTTGTTGCTTGAAGACATTGGGTAATCTCTTTCTAAGGTAAACTCGATTTCTTTTCTTTATCCCAAATATATACGTTTCTTATGGAAGGTTCCTTAAGGCTTTAGTAGGGATGATGTTTATCTTATTCTTTGTTCTGAGTTAAAATGTGTGTTAGAGTTTTGAGATCTTTATATTCTTGAGATTCCACATAATTTAATATCAGTAGTAAGGTCTAGATAAATTCCTTTTTATCTTTTTTTAACAATATTCTAGTCTAGTTGCTGATTTTATTTTCAGATTAAAAAAAACAAAGCAAGAGTATCGATTTCAATTAGGTTAAAAGAGTAACGTTTTAGTCTTTGAAAAGGTGCATCATTCAGTGAAAAGGGGATCCTTGAATATGCACCGTGAAAGTGCAAGATATGTTTCGTGATCTTTCAATTCATTTGTAATCATCTTTTAATTCCAATTCAAGGTGAACTAGTTATCTTTTACTCTATTGATGTTTTATTTTTACTTGGGGTCAATTTGTCACATGTTAAAATCTCTATCTTATCTTATAAAAATGTCTAATTTTTTTTTTTGCTCTCCTTTATGCATGTAGTAATAATGTTGTCGATGGGGATTAGAATGTCAAGGTTAGACATATCTACAGGAAAAAAAAATTTGTGCCGATTATTTGGCATTTCATGTTTTTAATTATGTTCCTAGTATTCTTTCTATTTCTTTCTATTGCGCTTTTTGCTAAGAAGTCTGGGTCCTTGATTTCCCATGGTATGCGATTGGGACTGTAGTATTTGTTTTTTCTTTCGGCATTTTTGTCCTGGCGTTTTTTTTTTTTTAAAAAAAAAATGTGTAATCTTTACAATATAGGCTGTCAGTCTATATTGGATTTACCATTTATGAATGTACTTGTAAGATGTTAACCATTTCGAATCATGGCATCTCCCTTGGAAAATATACAAAAAAAAAAAAAACCCTAACCGTCTAGCATAAACTTGAAAAATGAATCATAAACAGTGATGGTTAAAACAGTTTATACCCGAATTTCAAATAACTTGAAGAGTACTCATAAGCTCACTGCACCAACCAAAGCGACTCCGAAATCCAGTCTTAAAATAAGGTGGACCTAGCACCTTTCTTTCACGCATCATGATACATAGTATATCCCAAACAGTTCCTTCTTACACAACTAGCCTAAATTCCAAAGAATAGTTGCAGATAATGTACAGTGAACTGATATAACGAAGAAGATAAAAAAGAACAGCATATTCCCACATAAAATGTACATCAGTTTCGGTAGGCACAATGTGCTTTTCCTTTGTGACTTCATGATTGTTGTGACAACTTTCTGAACTTTCGAGTGGCTGGTTGTCGTCTAAATTATGGGATTCTGAGCTTTCTGGGGCAGGATGTATCTCACTTTCAGCAGATGGATTTTCTGAACCTCCCCCTTCATCCTTAGGTGACTTGTCAGAGTCATCTCCATCGTCATTTTCTTTGCTACGACTTCCTCCAAGGCCATCTTTAGGAATACTGTGAACCAAATCTGGCCTGGCTTCTACACCAACGCGCCGAAGGTGCAACTGCCACAATGTAGACAAGTTAAAGCATAAAAATCCATGAGCTCAAGACTATCAAACAAATCCCAACTCCCAAGTAAAATAAAAATACCACAGATACCTGAAGATGTAAATTAACTTCATCCGGTCGTGAAAGGAAAGGAAAATCTCCACCTGTTTTCAAGTATGCACGCCTTGCCTCAGGATACCTTTCACTCAACTGGTCTTTAAGTTGTTGAGGAATTGCGCAGTAGTCATTAGTCTTTAAGAAGGGTGCAAGACCATGTAAGAAGGGATGAAAATGGAGTTATGAAAGATCTTATACCACACTATTCTGTGTCATAATTGGAAGGCAAATCACAAGCAATTTTTCTGGTGGATCTTGGAAATAATTGCTAGCAGAATTTAGCATACCAACTAGAGGGTGGTGGTATATGGATTACAGAAAACCAGAGCATGTACTAGGTACACTAAGACAATAAGATTACCTATTAATCTAAATAGAGAATGGCTAAGATAAACAAAATACCATGCAAAAAAAGAGGGGGAAAAAATCCTTCCAGAAAGGTACGATCTCTATGATACAGAAGTAAACAAATTAAGAATGAGACACATACATCCATTAGAGTGATAGCTGAATCTGAAAGAAGAAGGGGCCCAACTGAAGCGTCACTGGTTGTCAGCGACAGTCTAGAGGCCAAGTCATCTCTTGAGAGGGTTTCCACCTGAATTAAGCCACATATTTTTAATCAAGTTAACCAAACAAGTAAGTTAAATAATACAAACACAAACAAGTCTTATCAACAGGATATAGATTTACATTTTAAAGAAAATGCAGGAGTGCCTGAGCAATGTTGACTGGCCCATTGGTAGTTTGTTTTCTTTTTCTTTCTTTACTGATGTATCGGAAAAAAACGTTGCCTAGTCCCTGAAATCTCTTTATTGTCTAAACCCGAAACCCTAAAGCAAAAGCTAACTCTCTTTGTTCTCTCAAAACGAGAAAACTTTTAACATATTGGAAGGCATTGATAGCAAATAACCATCAGATTTGAGGCCATTTGTTTGAGTTTTCCTTTTAAGGTTTATTGAAAAAAAAAAAAGCCACCCTATGCAAGATAAAGATTACCTGAGAAACGACAAAGTCCACTGAATCCGCAATAAATGGTTCATGGGGACCATCACGAATTCCTGTTAAGACATACCTCTTCAGCAAAAAAGAAGGGGTCCAACTAACACTGTAAATTTTAACAGTAAAGCTGGATCAGTTAATAGATGAAGAGCAGAATAGATCTAATGAACTTTCAGGAAATAGAGAAATTTCCATATAAGACAGATAAGGCAGTCTTATTTATTTATTTATTTTTATTTATAAAAAAATTTAGAGGTGGGGGAGGTTGCCCCATTCCAAGGTCAGGGCATGCCATATGTCTTAGCAAGGGCTTATATTAGTGCTTATGGAGAATGCAGAGTTTAATGGACTATTAAGGGGTAGTCTTCTGCCACACTACAAATTCATCATGGTAAAAGTATTCTAGTTTCCTTGTGATTAATGTGATTACACATTGCTGACAGTCCTATATGTATAGACAAAATAAACATGGATGCTTTTGTTAGCTAGAAATTTCACTAGGTCAGCATACATTGCAGTTTATCATTCATAAATTAAAAGAACACAAAAACACAGGCAATTTGCTCGTTTCTCGCCAATATCTATTGTTACTCTTTACAACAGGATCAGAGAGAATTACACAGGAGCCCATGGCATTGCAGCAGAGAAACTTCTTGTCTCCAAAAATGAGTTTGATAGAACCAATGACCGAACTCGCCTTGGACGATGCTGAGCAAAAACTTGTGCCAGGAAGCCACCAAGTGATGTTCCATAAAGATGTATCTGTCAGACAGATTAAATTAGTATATTAAATATTTTTGGATGTAGATGGGTACAGAGGTAGTGGAGAGATATGTTCTAAAATGTATAGTATACTAAATCTGTTCAGACATAGATGTGTACAGCTAGTGGAGTGATATCTTGGGAAAAGTATTGAAAGCATGTATTATGCAGAGCACATTTCAAACTCAACAATCTGTTAGACCCCCTCTTAAGAAAGTTTATAATAGGAAGAAGCAGAATTAGTTCATATAAATAGGAGAAGGAAGTCTTCTGACGTGGAGAATTCAGTCATAATCAAGTTGGAGGGCCAAAGAATTTATGAAATGCTTGAGGGAGATTTGTCTGAAGTACTATTCTGGAACCCAAACTTTTTCAATCTTCTTGTATCAATTCTCTATCCCCACTTGCATCTGTCTACTCTTGATAGATTCAAGGAAGCAGAATAACAGTCACTTGTCGTCTTGGAGGAATTCCTTTGTGGACATTCAATAAAATCAGGTAATTTTCAGTGAGCACATTCAAAGTGTGTTAGTAGATTGGGGTTAGGCTTAAGATTGGGATAGGGTTGTTTTCCCAACTTATCCTACAGCAAGTCTCAAAATCATGGAACGATCTAGGAATCATTCTTTCCTTAAGGCAAAGCTATATGGGCATCCTTCACATTATCCGAAGTTATAACGTTACAACTTCTAATGAAATGATAATGGTGCAAAACATGAGTTAAAAGGCTTTTCTGATGTATGAACATTAGAGGATACATAAAACTGAAAAATCATAAGAATTTCAAGGGATGTTAAAATAACTCTTTCTAAACAAATTGTCAACTAGAAATTACAGGGTTTTCTGTTAATTGATATGACCAATATCTCCAAGATATTTAGCAACTACATCAGAAGACACAATAAAATTATAGATGAAAAGGAGCAGATAATGCGAAATACCAATATGACAGTAAACGTTGGTGGTAGAAAGTACGGTGAAAGTTTGAGATCATACATGGTGTACATCAATAGCATCCAAGAACTTTTCAAATGCTTGAATCCACTCCGTATGACTCCACACGCAAGGTATGTCAACAGATATGACACGGTAGCCCTGCACAAAATGACCACTTCGGTTATACCTTCAACTTCAAACACTGCAAAATATGAGGATTACTGAAAGTATTTACAACCAAAAAAAAAAAAAAAAATTAAAACTGGCAATATACGACAATAATATTTTGTCGCATAGCGGTTCTATTTATCACAAATGATTTTATACGAATTGTCATATAAATACACAATCACCCCTTTCTCTAAGAGGGGTGCGTGAGTTACAAAGATGGGGTCCACAGTTTAAAATTTGATATATATCACGAGTCACGACAAATATAGGTTTTGTTTGCATCCATGAAACTGAAATCCAATCCATAATATTTAGCACCTGGGTTCATTATGAATTTAAAAGAGATATCTAATAGACCCTTTCATTAGCCAACACAAGTTAACCGTTAACTACACTTCATCATGCAGTTGTCCACTATCTAGGCTATTGCTCTCTCTTGTTTAGCAGCAGTCAGAACTGCAAAAGAGCATTTTTGAAGTTAGCCATGTGTAACTTTTACACCCAAACGGTTACATGAAGCTTTGAGCCTATACATAGCGGAAATACATTTTAAGTGACAATATCTATTCTGTTATGATATGCAGTACCTTCATGGACAAGGACATGATCTGTTTGTAGTATACATCGGCTGTTCCGGCTGTTCCAGGAAGACATATAAGTGGAGGCACAGCTTTCGGACCAAAATCATAATATCGCCACTGCTTAGTGCCAATCTGCAAGAGCAAACAGGTGGAATTGCATAACGGAATTTTCCCCAATCAAATTAGGTATCGAATGATTCAGAAACAGCAAGCAGAATCGAACAATGAGTTTAGAAACAGCAACATCCAGAAGACTGGAAGATTCAGGAAATGAGCCAATTAATTTGAATGTCTGTGAAAGGAACCCACGTAATCTAGCTTCTAAAAACATACGTATATTATTCTATCACCGAATCAATCAACTGCAAGCGCCAAACAGTTGATGCTATCGAAAAACATCGAATTCAAACTAAAAAAAAAAGAGGAAAAGAATGAAGCAAAGCTAGGGTATAAAACCTAGAACCAAAACGGGAAGAAACAAATTAGAAATGAGAAAAACGATTAAGAGGACGAGAATTGAAAGAAGAAGAAAAAGAAAGAAAAAAAGGAAAACGTACGGGGATTTTGTGAAGAGGGACTTGGGACTTGAAGTGGATGTAATCACCGGGCGCCGAGAAGACGCCTTTCATGGCTGAATAGGAAGGTGCGGTTTCTCTTCCAGCCCAATTATGATACACACATCACCAATCCCGTTTCAGTGCCGTTGAATTGAAGTGCAAATCGATCTCTTCGCTCTTTTCCTTGTTTGTTGCAGCTAAAGGGGTAACCCCTTATTCAATTCCAGCGATGCAGCACAACTCCAGAAAACACTACCGGACAGAAAAACCGATGATGCAATTATTGGGATTGATTCCAGATGCACGCTCTTCACAATTACATTGCTTTCCCATTACAATGTTTTTATTATTATTTTATTTTATTTTTTACATTTCACTGTTTTTTTTTATTCGTTTTTTCCAACCATTTTTTACTTTCATATATTTTTCTCTGGATATATACGGAATGATTCCATTGCCTAACAGGCTAATGCCTTTGATCGCTATTTTCTAATTAACATTTGGGACATCGCACGTGTGTTCATTATTATCAACCAAAACCATATATGCGTTATTAGGACTGTTTGGTGCGATGAGATTTGTATAAAAAAAACATTCAACAAAAGCATGTAGATGTCACAAATGGGTTCATTCAAAGGGTGCTTTGCTTCTTATTAATAATTCATTTCTTTGGGCAGCGTATCATTTTCAATGATCTCATAACAAATTGTAGAGCTTATCCACCGAATGTTCTCTCTTGAAATTTTTGCTTCCTTTGCTTTTCAGCTGTACATTGTTATCAACTTGTCATTAGAGAGTGAAAAAAAGCTTACTCTGTCTTGACTCTTGATAACTACGATGAACATCCTATTTTCTATATTCCTCAACTGTACTAAATTTTTGTCCTTTGAAGTTCGTAAAAGGTCGCAGCAAAGTGATCGGGATCGTTTTAAATACAAAGGACCAATAAAGGATCTAAGCAGCACCAGCAGCCAAATAAAACTGAAACATAGCAATTTACGGTTCTTCAAAGCTTTGCCTTTGCATATATACAAAAATACGGTTGAAACTTAAGTAAATAGACTGCGTCTATCATGTAAGCATGCTTTTTAACTCATACTTCCTCTCCTATCTATCTTCCTATCAGTTTCAGGTTGGGCTATACGGGTTAAGGCCTGGACCTGTAAAACAATGCAAGTTGGAACCGTCAGGGGTTTAACAGTTTGATATAGCAATCATAGGATAAATTCTGGTCATCTCAGTTTTTAGTGGTGGGTGGACTTGGAGTGGAAGCTAAAAAGTCATTATGTATGTGGTATGGAACATATATAGCATGGTTCTTTATATCGTCGTCAAAGTAGAAGGAGCAAGTCATTTCATAGTTCTTACTATCACACAGACATGCACATATTTGGCTAATATAAAACGTTTCATAGACAAGAAACCTCAGAGCCATCAAAAAACAAGATTCTTCCTCTAGAGAATTGTAGTCCATAATAAATTTGAGTTGTAGTCCCAAATAAATTTGTATCAACATTACCATGGCAATGAAAGCAGTTTGCATACCTGAGTGCCATCTTGGGCATGTGCCCAGTAGAACAGAAATATGACCTTATAATGAGTCATAATGGGTTAAGCAAGCTCCCGATATGCTCACAGAACAAGGGCTGAGTTAGTGAACAAAGCTTGAGTCACAAATTTTGACTACTCATTTATTAAAGTAGCTGAGATCAATCGTTTTTAAGTCTGGTCCATTAACTCATGAGTTGTCTCATATCTTTGGCTTCTTCCTGTCCTTACCTTCAAAGCCATGTGATCCTACAGAGAAGGATATCAGTCAGCGATTAGTATTCAGTACTTGAACTTCAAGCTCAAATTTCAGGTATCTTGCAAGTTGAGTTTGAAATCACCTAACTTCATAATGTGTCAGAATTAGAGTGTGAATGTGTTTTAAGTTTTGATAGGACAACTACAATTAAGCGGTAAAAAATGTTTAAAGACAAAGATGATGCATATGTCACAGCAAATGTATATAGGTAGCCTTATTCACGAGTCATTTTGTGAGTTATACTCTCCCAACCAAAGCACATGAGGTCCACCAGCATTAATGCTATCTAGCAAAGCTTTTTGCTACTTCAATGTAAATTCAGTATTAGCTACAGAAATGTTCCCAGATCAAAAGAGATTTTATAGGGTAGGAAAGAAGCTTCTGTTTGATCTTTTGAGCTCACAAGTTTGTTGCCTAAACTGACAGGAAACAAAGTTAACAATTCAACTTCAGCTGGTATGAAGCTGCTTCAATCATTTTCTGGCAATGACACAAGAGCTGCAGCAAGATAGCCAGTCCCTTATCAATCGGTAGGTGACAAATGAAGTTTTACTTAATTTGAACTAAGAAAATAATTTACAATATGACACCAAAGACAACATTTAATCTAATGCTTCAATTACTTACAATGCACGAGCATTGCAAAACTTAGGACTATAACCCCTGTGGTATTGTATTCCTGATCTGGGCATTCCGAAAATCAATGCGAACCTCTGACCTCCATTGCCGACCTTGCTAACTCATCTAATGGCTGTAGCAAACTTGCCCTGCCTAGTTATTTGTACATGCACTTGACAAAAGCTTTGTATGACAGTTAAACTGTCTTGCAGTAGAATTAGGAAATCTACAAGCTGCACGTTATAACTATTTAAGACTGAAAAGAGCTTGATATCAAACAAAACACAACATAAACGTCCAAAGCTTTCACTCTAAATTCACAAGGAATCTAATCTAAACGCATTCATGGTTTGAAACTTTGTACCATTCTTGATCATTCAGAACAAGACCAAAGTCCCTAGATAATCTGAAGGAAACAATGAAGCTTCTCCGACATTATTTGCTAGAAAACTTCCTTGAATATCACCACAACCCACATGACTGTAGTGTCATGCATGACCTATACTTCACGCATATTATCATTTTGGCTCATGCTCAAACACTTCTCACAACAGGATCAGTCATTAACCCAAAGTTGCTGCTACCAAATGGCGTAAATATGTGAAAGAACCAAAGAGGCCATACCGAGTGACAGTTAAAACCAAACAGCATTCTAAATGATGAAAACTTATTCACTGCCAACATTTTACAACGAAACACACCCTGGCTTTGACTCAAATCACTAAAATAGATCTAAACATGCACATTTCCAAGCATCTAACATACGGAGTCCAGGGTAAACATATCCAAGCCAACAAGAGTTGCAATTCAATGAGTGACATCCAACAGAAATCATCTTAGCAACAGAAGTTTCAGGCAACTCATCACCCTAGGACAAGCTTAGCATAAACCAAAACACAACAAAACAAGTCCATAAGCACAATTTCTGATTAATAGGAGGCGGAACAGTATAGCACCCTCATCCTGCTCAAATGATTTGAATTGAAAACATACGAGAAAAGAGAGCATGCACAAATAACAGATATCAATTTGATCTCTCAAATCTCAGTCAAAGACTGTACAATGGCTAACCTAAAAGGCATACATTTGAAGATGAAAACGAAACAAAATTACAAAAAAAGAGGAAAAAAAAAAAACAGCCATGATGCCAGTTCTTCCCCCCTAAATACAACTCAAAACCTGCAATTTCGTAAGCTCCTCAACATCAAATGAATTCTCTGCAGATATCAAGCGGGTTGAGAGTTTAAAGATTTAGGGATAAGAAAGAGCACAATGGACAACAGCAACAAATAAAACAATGACTTGTTCATCTCCAAACAAGAAAAAGAGCACCACCACCACACGGAAAAATGAATCACCAAGCAGCACTCTTCTTCTTAGACCCTGGATAAAAGTCAAGGTACCACTTCACAAACTTCTTCAGCCCAGTCTCCAAATCAGTACTAGGCCTATACCCAAGCTCTCTGCGCGCCAAACTAATATTGGCGTGCGTGAACCTAACATCACCGTTCCTTGGCATCGCCACCACCTTCTTCTTGGCCTTCACCTTCAGCAGCTTCTCGAGAATCGCCACCAACTCGCTCACGGGCACTGGCATAGTGTTCCCCAAATTATAAACCCTAAACTGCGCGGGTCCCTTCTTCTTCCCCCCGCTCCCGGTGCTCCTCTTCGCCGTATCCAAAGCCCCCAAAAACCCTTTCACAACGTCGTCAATGTAGGTAAAATCCCTAGCCACGGTTCCGCCGTCTGGCGCCTCGAACACCGTAATCTGCTTCCCCTTCAGAATATCCTTCGTGAAGAAGAAATACGCCATGTCGGGCCTTCCCCAAGGCCCGTAAACCGTGAAGAACCTCAGGCCCGTGATCGAAAGCCCGTATATGTGGTTATAGCTGTGCGCGATTTCCTCCCCTGCTTTCTTCGTCGCGGCGTAGAGGCTCGCGGGCTGGTCCGTGCGGTCCTTCTCCGAGAACGGCACCTTGGAGTTGAGCCCATACACGGAGCTCGACGAGGCCCACACGATCGCGGGCTGCGGGCTCGCGGACTTGCAGGCTTCTAGTAGGTTCACGAACCCTGCGACGTTGCTGTGGACGTATGAGCTAGGGTTCTGCATCGCGTAGCGGACCCCTGCCTGCGCGGCTAGGTGCGCCACGTGCGTGAACGGAACGACGTCGAAGAGCTTGCGGAGGAGCACGGCGTCGTTGATGTCGCCGTCTACGACAAAGACGCCGGCGCGCTCCAAGAAGCGCTGGCGAGCGAGCTTGAGGTTCGGGTCGTAGTAGCGGTTGAAGTTGTCGAGGCCGAGGACGCCGTCGCCGCGGCGCTTCAGGGAGAGGGCGACGTGAGAGCCGACGAATCCGGCGGCGCCGGTGACGAGGACGGTTATGCCGGAGGGGGAGCTCCGGCGGGACGACCGGCTCACGCGCTTCTCCCAGTCGGAGCCGCCCCAAGAGGAGGCGGAGGTGGCAGCGGAGAAGTCACCGAGGGTGCGGCGGCGGGCGGCGGCGGAGGTGGTAGTGGTGGCGGAGGGAGGGGAGAGGAGGAAGAGGAAGAGGAGAAAGGCGATGAAGAAGGAGGAGAAGAGAGTGAGCTTGGATAATTTGGAATGGAGCCTGAGGCGGTAGTGGGTGTATGGTGATTTTTCTGGCTTCTGCTTCCCTGGAGTTGAGGGTGTTTGGTCCATTAGCTGCGACATTTTTTCACTCTTTCAATTTCCTCAATTCATTCACCGTTTCAATGTTTCTGGACTGGCAAGTGTTGAGTGTGGGGGTAAAGGAAAAGGGAAAAGGGAAAGGGAAAAGGGTTTAGAGAGAGATAAGAATAGGTTTAATTTTTGTAATTATTATTATTTTTTTGGTTCTCTTACCTATGCCCTGAAGTGCGGTTGAGGGGTGCGGCTTTTATTCACACGTTTGGATTTCCGAAACACGCACATGGGAATTTTTGTTTAACCTAAGGTTGGGTTTCAGTGATTGGCTCATTCACATTCACTCCTAGTATGGAAATGGAGCGTGACTGTGCCAGGAAAATATCCATGAGGTTAAAGCTGGCCTCTTTATTAATCAACAAGATGTTAAAAGTTTTATGCATTAGGAAAGTTTGTAACGTACAAGATTTGTGTTGGTTGATTAGCAAAGCGCTTTGCAAATCGCAGCTCATATTGATTGGATCATTGCAAGGGGGAATTTACGGAATTAGGTGTTTTTTCAAAATCTGGATTTTTTTGCTTTTTCATCTTTGCATCAACATGGTGAGCTGTTATTCACGGATTGAAGGTGGACGAGCATTTGTCACCTGAATTTTTATTCTATTAAAAGCAAGTTGTTTTCAATGGATTTATTAAGAGTAATGCTACTAGACGAAAATTATTACTAGAAATATTGTCAGAATTTTACGAGAAAAGTGTTACGTAAGGTCTTGAAAATTGATCTAAAAGGGTGTTTGACACATTGTTCATTACGTGTAATCTGAATAAAAATTATCATATTTTAAATTATTGGTAATATTAAATTATTATATTTGATATGTACAAATAATGTAATTTAGATAAACATCTCTTATGGGAGTAATCCACATTACTACTTTGGAGAGGGATTAACTGGATAATCCACATTACTAGCAATTTTACGTAACCAAACATGTCAATGTGAATTGCGAGGTAATTTAATTGCAAGATTACTGGTAATCTATCTACATTACTTTATATCAAACGTCTTCTAAAAGTCAACTAGATCCCTTACAAAAAAAAGTGCTAACTTAGTCCTCAAAATTTTTAAATGTTTTTCACGTTAATCCTTCTATTAATGAGACTGACAATTGATGCTAATGTGTCTGTCAACCTCTCCATTTTCTCACCTCTCCTCACCAAACCAACGTCATTTCGTCATTAAAAAAAAAAAAAAAAGAGCTAAACATCCCCATGACCCCTCCTAACTTCTTCTCCTTCTGAGTTTTTTTACTATTTTGCCCCTACTACAGGAACTAATTACTAAAATACCCCCGTTTTAAAACATATAACCAAAGTGCCCTTGTTTTGGCTGACGTGGACGCCGCGAGACGCGTGGACGTCCACGTCAGATTCGCCAACACGGTTGGCGATTTCAGTGAAAAATAGAAAAACAGCATAACACTGAATTCGCCAATACGGTTGGCGAATTTAGAGCAAACAGCAAAACCTACTTTACACTAAAATCGCCAACACGTTTGGCGAATTCGACCTGAATTCGCTAACCGTGTTGGCGAATCCATCCCTGCGTCTTATAAATTGACTCCTCCCCCAAATTCTCCCACACTCCTCTCATTTTCTAAAATTCACCTTATCTCTCTAGAATTTTCTCTCTCTAGAATTTCAGAGCACTTGCCGCTGGCGCTGCTCCACTTCGATCGGCTCATCAGCATTTGTAAGTTTTTTACTTATGCAATATTTATTTGTTTAATCAATAATTTTTCGTGCTGATTATAACATTGTAGTTTTTTTTTGCTGTTTATAACACTGTATGTTATATGTATGGAGTTGTTATCTGCATTACTATAATATAATTTGTATGCTGTTGCTGTTGCTGTGCGTCTAAGTTGTTGTTATTGTGACATGTTGTATAGATTTAGGGAATAGATAAATTTTTGTTGTATTTGTTATAGATTGCATGCATGGATTTTGATGTTATCATCTTCTTCCTTCCTTCTACTTCCGTTATAATTTCTCCTTCTACTTCCGTTATCATCTTCTTCCTTCCTTCTTCTTCTTCCTTTTACTATCTTCTCAACACCATCATGTCAACCTCACCCCTATCAAGACCACCACAACCAACAACCACCAAATCATCATTAACAACAATCACCACCATCATAACACTCCAGCCACCAACAATAACAACCCCATACAATTAACCAAACCCTAAACCTCATATATAAAGCCTTCTTCTTTCCTGGTGAATAATGCATCTTTCTTTTTATTGTTCACCTTATTTACAAAATTTTCTTTCCTTTTTAATGAAAAGAACATAGATCACAAAGAAAGAATTTGATGATACTACAAAGAAAAAAAATGTTATCAAAATTTGGTTTACACCCCTAAACTCTGTGCTTCTCTCCAATCCTTCTCCAGTACCAACAAAGGGTTTGAAACCTCGCACTTTGACAACACTAGAAAACATTGACCTCCTCATTTTTGGTCGTCGAGGGATCATTTGTCTTTGTCGCTTAATTAGATGAGTTATTTTTCCTCCCTCCCGAATGCTACCTCTTCGCCATCGCCGGTGACAAGAATCTTCCTAGATTCATCGTACCATCCTTCTACAGTAGCTTCCAAGTTTTTACTAAGAGAAAAAATGAAGTTTACAAAGGTCATGCACTACAACAAAAATGACTATTACCGTCGATACGTTACCGTCGAACGCGAACCGACGGTAATACCGTCGGAAAAAACAAAATAGCCGACGGTAACCGGTCGACCAGTGAAAAAGGCATGCTATTACCATGGGATTGTTTTCCCGACGGAAATACCAACAATAATTTTTTAGCGGGTTAAGGCGGGAACAACATTTCCGACGGCCATAACCGACGGAAAATTACAACAAATAGCAAAAAGCCACGTGTATTCAATAATTTATTGGTGTAATCATTACCGGCGGCAGGATACGACGGTAAATATATCAGATTA
>QANU01065503.1:152502-162877 GCA_003254905.1 Nissolia schottii | reverse complement strand
AATGCTACCCTACATCAATTGTCTATAAAACTTTCAATTAGTTAATTATAAATCATCATATAAATTAAATTAAGATAATTATTGTATAGCTAAATAAATTTTTTGGGTTTTATTACTCGAAACCTCCTTTCCTTCCATTTCTTTCATGACCGCGGTAGCACTCGTTTTGCTACACAGTACAATCTAGCTTGGTAGAAATAAGCATTTACACATTACATTACTACATAAAATCTGAATGCATGTATAAAAACTGGATGATACCAGATCAATCTTCGCTTGAGTGCATATGCCGTAGAGAAATAAACAGTAAGTGGGGTACACAAACAACTGAAAATGTTTAAATTCCGAACACATAATATGTCACTTATTCTCGTCTTAAAACCAAAGTTTTGGGAACAAAATAAAATTAACCAAAATTGGCAGAAACAAAATGAATATTTCATCAGTCTGTAGTTTAGTTTATTTGCATTCGATTCATGCAATCACCTTCTGAATCACTTCTCAGTACTACTTGTCGCCTGAACGGCCAAACCTACGCAAGCAATCTGCAAAACTAGAAACAAAACTAGCACACTTTAAAGGGTCCTTGATATGTTCCTTGTAACATCCCAAGGTAGCAAACCTCTCAGCCACGCAAGGCTCAGGCCTTGGGTTTGGAATCTTATACTCCTTATCACGGAGATCCTTTGCCTTTTGGGTTACTTCCTGCAGCATGTTCTCCTCTTGCTTCTCCAATCTTTCCAAAACCTTCTCACTTTCCTGCAACACAGACCGAACGCCTGCAAGTTCTGAATGGGCAGGTTGCACAGGCATGGTTGGAGGTAGGAGGAACAAAGAAGGCTGCACTGGCCACCCTGGAGCACTTGCACCCTCAGGCTTTCCAGATCCATCCAAAATTTGCTTTTGGTCTACATTAGATTGGGGCTTATCAGGCACTCTTGCCCCCTTGCGTTTAGTTCTTTTAGTTTTCTTCTTTGGTTTTGCATCATCAACAAGCTGATTAACAAGACCGTTGCTAATCTGAATCGTGAACTCGCCCATAATATGGTATCCCCTGGACATGTACCAGAAAGACATCATTAATTGCTAATGCCGAGTATACCAAAAAAGTGATAGTGCTAAACACTTTGTGAATCAGCAACTAATTCCTCCATTAGATTCCTAAAAACAGAGGATTAAATTCACAGATGTTGCGATGGTGTCAACCAGAGACTTGGAAAGAGAAGATATATGATACAGAATGACCCATCATTTTAGATCTTGTAAGCCTCCCATCACTCAAAATGCTTAAAAGGGTGCTTGGTCAACTAGAAACTCGGTTTTTAACTAAACATAAATACGAACTAACTACAATAAATATTGCTAGCTTACATTTTGGGCTTAGGACTGGCTCTCCTAAAGTGAGCTCATTTGTAAGTTAAACGGGAAAGTAGCAACCACTGAGGTTCCATCTAAAGTGCACGGTCTTATCTTAACTCAAAATGATTTCAGGGTACACCCTTGTTCAGTTTACAATCGATCTCACTTTGAAAGAGCATTATCCTAATAGTAAGTGTTGTTGTTTGTTATATCTTGGTCTAGCTTTTTATTAAAAGTTTTAATCAAGTGACAGGTGAGAAAGGGGAGAGATAAGGAAACTATTGATTCATATACAAACTGGTTAATCTAAAACAAACTCTGTAATGGAATTCTTTTGAGCTAATTGACTAAAAAGAATAAACTAAAATATAGTTTTTCAGATTTGAAGGTGACTCTGCCAAACACACACTATTCTGAAACTGTCCCATTAAGATTTAATTTTGAACCATTCATTGAAAATACAAGCAACAACTCAAGCCAAATAATTAAACAATAAAGCGGATAGTAGATCAGAGAAAAAGGTGGGAAATGACATCTCACATAAATGAAGTAGGAAAATCAATATCAATGTGTAAAAATATGCAAAGTGAAGAACAAAATAAAACAATAAAAGAAATCATACTAACATATCCAATATGAAACACCCAACAAGTTACAAACTTAATATCATGCGCATCCCAAACAGGACAGCTAACGAAATATTAAATGGCAATGGAATGAAGGAGTAATAAAGGATGTCATGTGATCAATGTTTGGACCTGATAGATAAAATACATAAGGGAAATGTGCATCTTGGTATGTGTCTAAAATCATGGTGATAGTGCGTAATGCCACTGACTGATTTGATCTTAAAAAACTATTGGAACCCCAAACTCTCCTAACCCAAAAAATCATACTGGTACATGATGCCATACACTGATGCAGCATGCAAAAACATATGTATACATGGACAACAAGAAAAATCCCATAGCAAGATTAATACTTGTAATGATTGCCAGAGCAGACAGCAGAGTCTAAACTGTGAAGTTAAGTCCTCCAAACACGATTAAGCACTTCATCCAACTCACATTATAAAGCAATTCAGCACTAAAAAATCTACAGCAATGAACATCTAGCAGCTACTGTTATGAAAAAAAAAAATATGTTGTGTGTGCACGCGTCTCCAGCTAACACAAGACACATTGAACTCCGATACGCAGTTATATCTCTGTGAACGGAACTACCGAACCAAAAAGGAATAAATTTCAGGAAACGAAAAACGAAGCATTCAGATCAAGATGTGCTTTTAACAGAGAAACCTAAAGTCGAATCAGAGATTTCAGGAATTGAAAATACGAAGCAAGGAGAATGAAGTAGCAACAACCAACCACGAAGACGAAATCCAATTACTTAGGAACGGAAAAAAAAAAAATCAAGCATGACAATATGAGTGAGAAGTTGAGAAACAGAATAGCAACAGAGGAGGAGCTGTACCTGCAAGCGGAGGATTGTGTGGCGGAGAGCGGTGGGTGCGGGCGGTGGATTGGGAGTGGCAGAGGGCTTAGGGCATACTTCGAACGAGGCTTTTCGTCTTTTGGGGAAAAAATCAGATCGATTTTATTTTTTTGGTTTCAGTTGGATCGCCGGTTTTAAGACATAATAGAATGGCGGCCGGGTTCCGGTTTAGACGGTCAGATTGCCCGGTTTACAATGTTAAGAGTTTGTTTATAGGAACCGGAGCTTCCAATTCTATTATTCAAGATGACTCGCGGGAAGAGCTTTGTAATTAGTACATAATTATGAACATTTGTGTTTAGATACAATTCTAAGAAGATGTAGCCTGTAACTTGGAATGTTACAGACAATTCTGAGATGTAGCTTGCAACTCAGGTCTCAAATCAGTTCTGAGAACTTTGAGATGACGAAGAAGGTGGTAGATGGTCGTTGAAAGTATTGGATGACGATGGAGGTACTTGTAAAGACATTCTGAAGTCTAAGTCAGTGTTTTTCCATATGTGCTAAATAATAGTAAGATTTTATATACCTAAACATGAGCAAGGTTCCTGTATATATACTGCAAGGGTGGTTGGGATTATGTCTGTTGAGATACCATGTAACAGTAACCGTTACCCGGACAAAACATAATTACGTTGCCCTAAATTACGTGTTTATGATGTTGAGTAATGGCTATGGCGGCTATGCGTTTGTCAATGACTACTTGAGTGATAAATGTATCATTATTACTTCAAGCCTTCTAGTGATTTAGGTTGAACATTATGCTCATAGGTCATCTTGGGCCTTCGCCTAATCATCTCGGGATCATGAGATCCGACGTACCTTGTTAGGTTTAGACCATAACATAAGCCCTCCAGCTGATATGTGAAATAAGTCACATGTTGGGTGTAAGAGATGTGTGAGTCTCTTTTTGAAATGAGATCAACCTTCCTAAATATGAGAATGCTTCATCATGCCTCTTAGAAAATGGTGTGACTAATGTGACATTTTACTCAGGCATAGTAAGGCAATAAATCCTAGTATGCCATTACTTTTCCTTTGTGAAATTACCTCTGTGCCCTTGTCTTTTCTGTTCCCATGAAGAGAAGACTTTAAACTTTTCCCACACTTCATGTATGCACTTTTTTACAATCACTTCTTTTTCTTTTTCTCTAATTTTTCCACTCCTCTTCCTTCTCCTCATCTTCTTTTTTGTTGGCTTTCCTTGGTGTGGATCTTCAGGACTTCGTTCCTGCTAATCTTCATATTCTTTCCCTAGTTTAAGTTTTCAAAACCATTTCTTCTTCACTTCAGGAATGTGTTTCTTCGATTAGGTTCCTCTGATGTGGATTGGTTTAAATGCTAAGTTGGTTTAGGGATATACTAAATTGTTATGTTAGTGTGTATATGAGTAATGCTTTTTGGGTTCTTGTTGGTTTCTATTATTTCTGGATTCAGTATCTTTGAATTTTGTCTATTGAATGACACAGTTTTTGAGTTTTTTGTATCTTTGAAATCTTATGAAGATGCATGCTTTTTTTTTTGGGTCTATTTCTGGGTAATATATTGCTATTATTTTTGCTAAGATGAGTATAGGTATATGAATCAATTTTCATATAGAGGTNTGTGTGTTTTCAGTCGTGTTCGCTCATTAACTATTTATGTCCGAAAGTCCTAAAAATATTTCGGACATACCGTTGTGACCTATTAATTTTTCTTATTAATATTTGAATCTTTGTCAAGATATTCTCGAATTTATTTTCATATTAATGTATTTTACAGACTCCTTTGAGTCATGATTAAATTCTAATAATAACCTAATATCGACCCGAACGTCACCGGACGCCACGAGATCGCACAATTATTATTTTTAGCTAACATTACAGGAATTAAAATTAATATTTAAATTTTATTTTATTTTTATCTTATCTTTTCCTTGTAAATATATTCTTAATTATTTATTATGTGAAATTTTAGTGAAGGAAAAACTCGGGCTGTTACAAAATTCAACATGAACGATGCTGCCATCAATTGTTTGAACCTATTGGGAGGGGTTAGTAGAGAAAAAGATTTTGCTGGTAAGTTTATTACCATCCTGGCTTTCGAGAATGAGCGAATATGTTTCTCGTATGGAGACGATGAAATGCCTTTTTTGTTTATGTATGAAGCTTTCTTCAACCTCATCAGATTAAAACTCCCCTTCAATGACTTTGAGCAATCTTTTTTGGAAGTCATTGGACTTGCCCCTTCACAACTTTACCCTAATAATTAGGCATTTATTATGGCTTTTGAAAACTTTGTGACCATGTCGGTTTGCCTCCTCCCCTGAACGTCTTCGTTAGCATGTTCCAATTTTACAAGTCAACAAATAACTTAGAGGGCTGGGTCTCTCTTAAAGGTCCTCCCAACATGGATTCTTTCAAACTTTTCGAGAGCTCCTTCCATGTCTTTAAAATTTGTTGGTTTAAGGTTTATAACGGAGAAGGTGTTAAATTGTACTTCTTTGATATCCATGGCGAACATAGGTTTTCCTTCTGTTGGAAGAAAAATTATTCATGTCTTGATCCGAGTCCTGACATGCTTGAATGGGAAAGTTTTCAGCCAATGTATTGTGGATGTTTTCCATAACACTGGAGATTTAATAGCAACCAAGGCTCTTCTTCGAGAACCTAAAATGAAAAATGAATATTTTGGTGGGAATTCATACTCTTTATTCCTTGCATATTTTTGTTTCTTGCTATCTCGGCTCTAATATATTTGTTTCTTCTTTTTTTTTTGTAGTTGAAATAGCAGGCAAGATTTCATCTTTACTAACCTCAAAGCATTGAAGACAGCTTCTGTTGAACCTAGGAAGCTACCAAGTTCTTTCACTGCCCCTGCACCTTCCCCTAAAGTGGTTGTGCTCGATAAGAAAAGAGCCAACAAGAGAAAGAAGGTGGCTAAAGCTGATGTCGTGGACATTATTGAGTCCCCACAAGGCAAGGGCAAAGAAGATTAGAGTAATTTCATTTTCAACTAAGATGTGGAACTCTCCCACATAGTCAAGACCTTATTTTTTGATTGAGACAAGCCACATCTCAAAGACAAATCCCAGTCTGACATGGTGCTTGTCAAACTCCATTCCAGCCTTAGAAGCACCCTCATTATTCAACAACTTTTTGAGGATACTTTAACACTTGAAGATCGTTTGGGCCAGTTGTTCTTAGACGTCGATTCTTCTAAAAAAAAGTATGAGAAAGAGATAGAAAATGTGAAGAATTTGCTTCAAGAAACTAAGGAAGCCTTGAAAGATGTTGAGGTAGAGTTACGAGTTGTGGAGAAGGACCGAGATGATTCTGTAGAGGAGACCAAAGCTGCAGAGACAAAATATATCGGCTTATTGGACCAAGTGGAAAGCTCCATGGAGAATCAATTCAACTTGGTGATGGACCAGGTCAAACTTGTTACTGCTAATGCAAATGTGGAGTTGGACTTCTCGGAAGTGTCTATTGAGGGCAAGGTTGTTGATGGTAAAATCGTCAAACCTGAGGTGAATCACTCCTATTGAAGAATCCAATCCTATAACATACACTATTTGATCTTCGCTTTCCTGAATTTTGTAATCCAAGTTGCTCCTTGGTCTATTTACATACTTTTTGTTAGCCGCATGTCATCTTTTCTGCAATAATTATACGTAAACAATATATATGTATAGATATCTTTTATTTTATATGTGTTTGTATTATCATCTTTCCTTTTGCTTTCGTACATGTTTGAATAGAACTTTCCATGTCATGGGAAGTGAATCATTATACAATTTTATTTAGTAACACAATATTTATTTAAATCTTGGAACAGAAGTGTCGATACTATATGGTATGACATACTTGCTTATTTGAATATAAGATCTTTGATTTGTGTTATCCACGCCTGTACTTATTGGTGTCCTAGATAAATCGAGTGTTATTTATTCATACTTATCAAAGTCAAATGTATGCAAATAATCAAGTGCATGTGATGAAGTATAAATGCATGTGATGAGATATAATTAAGTGAAAATAGGTCCTTTATGACTTTGGTCAAATAAAGGGTGGGTCTCATTAAAACCTTCTCAAGAAAACTTCCATTGAGGATAAAAACTTGAGAGAGGAAAGAATATCCCAACATACTTACAGGTAAAACTTCTTCAAGTAACAAATTTTCATGTTCGTGATATCTCGGTACTCGTCACGTATCCCAACTAATATTCTCCTTTTCCTAAAACTCTCATACCTTATATGGCCCCTCCCAATTTGTTGCAAACTTTTCATGGCCAAGTGTATGTGCTCCTACATTAGCCCATCCCATCGTAGGACTAAGTCCCCTTGTTTAAATTCTCTATGATTTAGTTTAGCATTGTATCTCTTTGCGATTCATTGTTTTAAAACTTCTTATATGAGATGGTCTCTATCTCAGATTTCTTCTACTAACTCAGCTTCTATATTCAATTTCATTGTGTTTTCTTCTTCCTTATAAAAAGGCACCCGCAGACTATCTTGTTCGACTTCTAGAGGAATCATAGCTTCAAACCCATAATGCATTTTGAATGGTGATTTTTGGGTACTTGACTGTGATGTAGTCCTATATGACCATAGTACATGGGATAATTCTTCTGCCCATATTCTTTTCAAGCCATTTAGACTTTTCCTTAGTCCTCATAGGATAACCTTGTTAACTCAACTTGTCCATTTGCTTGGGGATGTTCCACGAAAGTAAAGCGTTACTTGATTTTCAATCCCCGCACAAACTCTTGAAATTTTGTATTAGTGAACTGAGTAAAATTGTATGTAATAATAGACTCTGGAATTCCGTACCGAGTTATTATGTTGTTCCAAAGTAACTTTTGAACTCTAACTGCAATGATAGATGATAAAGCCTCTACCTCCGCCCATTTGGTGAAATAATCAATGACCATAATGATGTATCTTGTTTGTGCTGCAGACAGTGTGAATGGTCTGAGAAGATCAATTTTCCACTTTGAAAAAGGCCATCGGGAAATAATGGTCGCCATCTCTTCTGCTGGAGCAATATGGTGACATTTCTCACACTTGACAAAATTTGAAGAATCTGTCGAGATGGTAAGCCAATAAAATCCTACTCCGATTACTTTAAAAGTCAAGTTCTTTCCCTCGAGATGACTTCTACAAGCCCCTTCATATAATTCCTCCAATGCTAGTTATGCTGCTTTAGGCCCTAGGCACTTAAGTAAAGGTTGTGCTCGACTTCTCTTGTACAATTGATCCAAGATAACAGTGAAGTCTGCTGCTTTGTGTATCAACTTTTTTACTTTCTTAGGGTTAAGTGGCACCACTCCCATTTGAATATAATTTTGGATCGGGGTCATCCATGCCGGTTCATCATCTCAGATTTGTCCCACTTGTGGACAAAGAGATATTGATACACAACATAGAACTTCTTGTGCAACGAACTTGTTATCCCATGTTCGTCCGTCAACTCAGATTTTCTCATTCTCTTAACAAATAGATGCTAACGGTTTACGTAAGATTTCTTGGATGAAAGTTTTATTATTCCCGTTTGACTTAGCGCTAGCCAATTTTGATCGAATATATGCCCTCATATTTTGTTCCCTGAGAATATATATCATCTCCATATGATCAAAATTCTTTTCTAGCCTTTTAACATGGTCCAATATTTCTACAGAAGTTCACTTCACACTTAATATTTTCCCAAAACTTGAGATGTGACTAATTGAAAGTCACTATGCATCGAGATCTTTTTGGCTCGGAGATCCTTTGCTAACTTCATTTCAACTATCAAAGCCTCATATTCAGCCTAATTATTAGATGTTTTGAATAAAAACTGCAAAACAAAGCTCTACTATAATACCTGAAAGAGTCTCTAGAATGACGACAACTCAAAAGATGTTCGAGGTTCTCTCTTACTGGTTGCAAATCCATCCAAAAATCGCTCAACAATGTCATTGAAGTAATTAATAGATTTCATAAGCAAGGCAAAAAACCACCTCTCTACAGGTCTAGTCAAGGATGATGGAAAAGCCCAACATTTGATGGTATATGACATTCCTGCCAAGTATATTCTATATTTGAATGTCGTCAAATAAGCTTGAGGATCAGTAGTTCCATTATAAATTTTAGCCATTTGAGGAGACATAAAGTGTGATGGTAATGAGACTCGAATACGAAGTCAAAAAAGGACTATTGTTTTCAATCCGAATATGTTTGTTTCCACCAGGCACGTTAGTTTCATTTTCTTTATCTCTCTTGGTACCTTCTAGGGGCTATGATGATCCTTGGGATTCAATAGAGGCTCCCCGCCTATTATGAGGAAGTGAAGGAAACAAGGAATGAGATTCATCTCCTAGTACCTCCAATTCCCTGACTCTTGGTATATGTGTTCAATCATGTGCTCGAGGTCTCTGAGATGGTTGAAATTCTCTTTCTCCTTCCTCTGCATTGATATTCTTTCTAGCGTCACCACTTTGACATTGAATTATATCACGCTCCCTCCTTTGCTGATTTAGGTGATGTCGGAGATCATTACCCCTTCTTAACCGTGGATACCCCTCTTGACTTACCACATTTTGAGAAGGATGGTATGACCTTTCCTGCCTACTGGATTCCAATGCATTGATTATTTGTTGCTGCTCCCGTACCAAAGTTCTCAAATCTTAAAGAACCTTCATCGTTTATAGAGGGTTCATTCCTTGCTGTGTAATTGGCATAGTAAGGCGAGTTAGCACCCGTGGTCTCTGGTCAGGGTGCTTGGGAAGTGCCCTTTTAGGATTTATTCCAGATTCCGTAGCAATTAGACCATGAAGTGGAGTAGGAATTCTATTGCCACAAACTCTGGAATTGTTGTTAACCATTTTCACCGTCTTTTTAAAGAAAAAATAGATAAGGAAAGACAGTTGTTGCTTTTAACAATTAATCGAGTCCCCATAAACGACGCCAATGTTATAGACAATTCTGAGATGTAGCCTATAACTAGGATCTTGGATCATTTTTGAGAACTTTAAGATGATGAAGACGGTGGTGGAAAATATTGGACGACGGTGAAGTACCTGCAAAAAGCACTTTGACACCCAAGTCAATGTTTTTCCATATGAGGTGAATAATAGTTAGATTTTATATACTTGAACTTGAGCCAACTATGCATTTGTCAACGACTACCTGAGTGATAAATGTATTATTATTGCTTTAAGCCTTCTAGTGATTTAGGTTGAATGTTATGCTCCTAGGTTATCTCGGGCCTTTACCTAATCATCTCGAGATCACAGGATCTGACGTACCTTGTTAGGTTTAGACTGTAACACATTTTATCACATCAAGAACTAAAAACTCTTTTGTTACACACTTAATTCATCAACAAAGTTCTTATGGGATTGGCGCTCAAAACTCTTCTTAGAATAGAACATCACAAACTAAAGTCTTGAACCAAGCTCTTATGGACTTGGTACTCAAAGCCCACTTCGGACCAGTCCAACATAAGACCCAAATAGATCACAACAAGGAACCAACCTGAGTGAATAACAACCAAAGGAAAC
>QANU01065503.1:119002-151336 GCA_003254905.1 Nissolia schottii | reverse complement strand
AAAAAAAAAAAAGGAAAAAAAAAAGGCAAAAACAAAACAGAAACACAAATAGAACAAAGCAAATAAAAAAAATAAAAGAAGTCAACTGGAGGGTAGAAACGACAAAAACATAAAATGGGAAAAAAAAAACAAATAAAAGAAAAGAAGCCAAAGCAAGAAGCAAAAAACAGCAAGAAGAAAAACAAGAAGCAAAATACAGCAAGAAAAAGAAAAGCAAGCTTACCTCTTATCAGACGGAGGCACGACGGAGGCGCGACCAGTGCACCACGAAACGTGAAGGGTTCGTGAGAAAAAGGAAAACAGAAGTGAGAAGAAGGAAAAGGGAACAGGGGAAAGAGAAGAGTAAGAAGAAATGTGTTTTAATTTTTTTTTTAGCCAACACGACGTAAATTTAAAAATAGGATTACTCAACCGTACTCATTTAAAAAAAAAAGGGTACGCACCTAACTGTAGCCGTGCATATTCGCAATGTACCCGTATCTGATACGTATCCATACGGGTACTCCATAAAAAATGGAATACCCGTGCAACACACTACACAGTAGTCATTTGACAATGTGGACTCTATCCTCCGAGCATCACTCCATTATCCATTCTCCGTTCCCAGGTAATCTCGTTCGATACTTGATTTACTCGTGTAACAACTTTAACAGTATCTCTTAACTTTTTTGTTATTATCTTCAACTGAAATTATAGGGGTGTGGCATATATATGTCTATAAAAGGATGTTCACAGGTATATCCCTTTGAGGAAGACACGAGTTTGATTTATCATTTCTCCTCGACAGCAATTTTATTTTTCAATCAAAAGTTACAACAAAAAATAAGCTATTCCATCACAGCCTCATTTCTATCTTTCTATCTCCTTGATAAATTTGAGATTTCTAAAATGAAATATAATATAAAATAGCTTTTTTACTTTGCGCCATTAAATACGTGACACATCAACAAGTGAGGTATCTTATATCTCCTCAAGAACGAGGCAATAGGTTTCTCACATGATTCAAGAAAGGAGAATGGTACTGGATTTGAACTAGCAAAAGATGGGGAGTGGGGGCCACAGCACAAGGAAGTGATAAACACAGTAAAAGCACTGCCATGCTTCATTAGCATGTCACATTAATGGTATTGGAAAAATTCTCGAGCGATCCTACAACATCTTATTGGATATGACATTTTAATTTTAACCTTAAGTGATGTGTTATTTAAAGGGAGAGGCTGAAATGTCGTTTGGTCCTAAAACCACACAGGAATCTCTCATGTTATTATGCCATCAGCACATGCGCCACTCTTGAGGCTCAAAGTTCATGCTCATTAATCATCTCCATCTCAATGTTCTCTGACTTCCCCTCTTCCCTTTACGTCTCTTTCTATCAATTCCCAACCAGAAATCAAACAAGAAATGAAAGAGAATCCGGCATGATTTCATCACAACAAAATAACAAACACGATTTTTACCATTATTGATCTCAAAGTAAACATCTTTTGTACAATAGTAGGTTTTACAACCCCCACTGTTTACTTTTGACATTAATTTCCCATGTGCTATGTCCCCTGCCGTACACATTATAAGTTTACAGCAATTTTGATGATTTGGTTTTGCTATCATTTTTGTGATTCGGTTGGCAAGGACCCTCATAAGAAGAAGAAAGGTACACATTTGCAGCTTCCAATAAGAACTTTCTGCAAAAATAAAAATTTAACACCAAAAGAACCCTTATAGCCCCCATGGTACGTATATATATTTCGTCACATGTACAAATTTCACAGCTTAGCTCTCGTAACTTAATTTATTGAAAGAAATTGTACTTGATGCTAGTTAAAGTCCCTTTCCTTTGATTCCTATAGTTTGTATTGCATTTGACTCTACCTCGTTGAAACACTTAAACCCAAAATCATGAATACCAAAGTCCTCACAGTCCACTAGCCAATTGTCCTCCCAATTAGATGGTATCATCAATCCCATTATGTCATAATTATAATTTGCGCTCTCTATCACTTTATTAGGTGCAGTAGTAGTGTCCCACAATGCATCCACCAGTGGAGTTTCATCTAGCCAGAGGCTATTCATTAGAGACTCATCATCGCTGCAAATGGTGGTATCTACTGGCAAAAGGGAGCTATTATCTTCCCCTGAAGAAGAGTTTTCAGCTGCTGGGGATGATGATGATGATGAGCTTGAATTAATATTCTCATTTATAACCTGGTGGTGGTTATTTTCAGGTTGTGGCAAATGCTGTGCAGGGGAGGTGGAAGAGGAATTGCTATCTTTGGATATTGCAGCTTCTTGTTGTTTATTGACGAGGGGTTCGTGAGTAACGGGATCAATGCCCATCTTGAGGAGCTTTTTCTTGATGTGGGTGTTCCAGTGATTCTTTATCTCATTGTCTGTCCTTCCTGGTAACCTAGCTGCAATCTTGGACCACCTGTGAGTCACCAAGCAACCATGTTAAGATATAAAACAATTAAATTAGTTGTCGCTGTTCAAAAGCTTAATTTGTTGGGAGATATGGTTATTAAGTTCTATAATCAATTGGATGATAGTTTGATTCTTGCACACCCCTCATTTTTAAATATTATTCACGTTTCATGCTAGAAAGAACCATTCAGTTGTCTCTTTTGTCAGAAATCATCAGTGATGTATAAAATCATTCAATTGCCTTTATCCACTAACTTAATCATTTGAGAAAGATAGTTTTTGGCATGACATGAGAGTTATTATGACCAGTAGGTTGCTGAGGAGATGTATATAAAACTATTTAATTTGGCTTTACCTATTAACTTATGTTTTGGAGAGAGATGATTTTGTATCGATTGACAAGTGTCATTAGAAAGCCATCAACATTTACATATATGTAGAAAAATGATACTTATATATATATAAAAAAATATAGACACTTTATTACCACTATTACAATACATCATGGGACCCACCACATATTTGGTGGCCCGCTTGATGTGTTGTGAAAAATGTGACAAAGTGCTTACTACGTTGAATCAGCACAATTGCATACATATAAGCCTTGTGACGGAGGCATTTCTTGGTGGCAAAGATATGTATTAATCAAGTTAGACATGTAATTGCTTTAAGTAATGACTTCAACCAGGATTGGTATCATTTATATTTGTGACTAAATAGAATTTAATTGTTGTACTTATTGTCGTCAGCATATATATCAACTTCAAGATGGCTTCCATTTGGCATGCATGTATGAACATTTCATCTACATCTCAGTAAGTATACAGATGAGAGAATAGATGCTATTGCTAAATTGCTTCTCTCTCAAGTAAGCCTGGTTTAAAGGACAATATTATGCTCGTTACCTATTAAGGACCATCTTTCCCAAATGCTCAAATGGATAAGTAGAGGCAATTGATAATTTATTTTATGCTTTATGTAAAAAAATAGAAAAGATAGAACTTAAATTCATGATCACTTGATTATAGAGACTATGATACCATCACTCCCAAAAAGCTGGAAAACAAGGCTTTGGATGCTGCCTTCTTCAACATTTTGCTCATACTTGCAAATCAATGTTTGACATGTATTAAGTTATTATGTAGACCATGACGTAAAAATTAATTGTTATTTATTGGCACAACTTTTATACATGTGAAACAAACTTAAATGAAAAAGCAAACCAATTAAAGAACATATATGGTTCATTGTTGAACATAAACTTCAAAAACAAGACAATGCATGTGAAAATCAAATATAATACCTGTTGCCAAGACGGGCATGGAGATCAATAACCAGCTGCTCCTCTGATTCAGTGAGGAGGCCTCTCTTGAGGTCCGGGCGGAGGTAATTAGTCCACCGCAGGCGGCAGCTCTTGCCGCAGCGCCTAAGGCCGGCGAGCTTGGGGACGGCGCGCCAACAGCACTGACCATTGGTGAGAATGAAGTTGATGAGCTTCTTGTCTTCCTCAGCAGTCCAAGGGCCTTTCTTCACCCCAAGTTTGTCACAGCAAGGTTGCCTCCCCATAGCACTTGACACAACAACAACAACAACAAAAAAGAACACCCACTATAGCTACCTAGCTTAGACCAAAGCAAACTCTCAAAACTAATGCAAAAAAAGTCTCACCAACACTGCCTGAAAGCCCCACGCCCACCTTTATATAAAGCCCTCTTCTTTTCTAGCCTTATAATAATGATAATGATAATATTGATAATAATAATAATAACATTTAACTTTGATATAACGTGACCTTTTTTATACCATTATTTAATTATTTTATAAAATTATTTGGCTTTTATTTTAATTATTTTAAAAGGGATATAAAAGATAAGATAGGATTGATCGTCCCTGTAAAATACGTGGACAATGTCTCAAAATTAATTTTATATATAAAATTGAAATAATGATATTCGTACTTATAAATAAGACATTTTCAAAGGGACAAATGAAGGAATGTCTTTAACTTAATTGAAAGTTAATTTCAATTTTTCTTCGTTAAAAAACACCTAATAATATTCCTTACAAAATTTATAATAAATAAATAAAAATTATTGTATGAACACGGTTCTACTATCTTATCTTTAAGCACATTCATAATAAAAATGAATTTCAATAATTTTATTCAATATACATTTACTTATTTATAGGTTTTATCAATTTTATTGTGAGTGTGCATGAAAAAGTATAATTGTGTCTAAGAATTTTTTATAAAAAATAAAATAAAAAGTACATATCCATCCCAATTTTTTGGGGCCCCACCATTGTGCTGTGAAAGGTATGTGGGAACTAATATTGGGGTGTTCTGGTGTTTCTAGCTGCACAAAATGGGGGGTGACGCTGAAAGATGAGTGACCCAACGGCAGAGCAACATGTAAGCATCCCCCAAAAATGTCATAAAAACTAATGTGTGAAAATGATCATAGCTTTTAACATTTTCCATTAAAATCCACTGCCCTGATTTCACTCTTACTCAACCATTTCGTCATGACCACGTATACTTGTCCCTCTTAGTCGCATCTTATGATTCAGTGTGGGCGACTGCTGCTAAGTCTTTTGGTCTTCATGAGCAAGACATATAGCCTCTACTATATTACATATGACATGATAAGCAACATTTCAATCTTTTAAAATGAAGGACTAATCTAGCATTGCGATGAGCATACAAAAATTTCTCCAATGCAATGAGCATGAATATGGATCCAACGTTGCAGGATTGTAATCTAAAATAGATCATGTTGTGCTTATTCAATGAGTTGAAAGACACGCCATTGGTCATTCAACCAATTTTTTTTTTAAAATTAATCTTAATTTGAACATTTCAAATGCCTCTCTCCTTAGTCTTTCCGTCTTAAATGTTCATGAATTACTAAGGATAACGTTTGAAATGATCAAATATCAACTAGGGGTGTTTAGGGACCAATTAGAGGCAATTTTTTTTTGGATTTGCAAGTAAGTTAATATGGACATGCCATTGGGAAAGCATTGATGTATGTGCTTTGCTACGTGAACAACGGAAATGCACAACAAAAATGAACAACTGATTAAAAAATAAAATGCCTCATATTCTCTCTCTTCAACTCCGACTCTTCTTTCACATGCGTGTAAATCACTAGCACTATTCCTGCGCATTAAAAAATAAAGAAGCTAACAAAATAATAAGCAATCCAACATTTGTAAACCACAAAACCAACAACCTAACACAAAGGAACCAACATGCTAAAATAATAACAAATAATAAAAAATAAATAAATATCAGTCGTGTTGGTTTCTTTTCTTAAATATATTAGTTTCTCTTCTGCCATGATGTTAGTTTCTTTAACAAGTATTGTGTAAACAAATAAATCAACACTTTAACGTACAGAGAAACCAACATTGTAACACAGACAAACCAACATGCTAAAACACTAACAAATAAAAAAAAATCACCATCTTATTCTTACATCACAAACACTAACCTATCAAAACAAAAACTTACATCTGAGAACAAGAATCGCAAAATAGATAAACCAATGTCTTAAAACTAACAAACTACTAACATAAAATAGAGAAATCAACATCCTATCACAGACAAATCAACATGCAAAATTAGAGAGGAGGAGGAGGAGAAGAAGAAGTACCTATCTCTACATGTGATAGATGAGTTGAACTTCTTTAGTCACAGGAGGAGCTGACAAAGGAATTCCTTTGTTCACTACGGAGGAGCTGACGAAGGGTTAGAAAGGGAAGGGTTCATGGTAGAAAGCTCGTAGTGAGAGAAAGAGAAAGAGAAAAGGAGTTGATGGAGGAGTAGGAGGAAGAGAAAGAGTCTGTGGCTTTGTGAGTGAGAGAAAAAAGTGAGATTGGGTGAGTGAGAGACCGTGAGAAATGAAAAAGAGAGCGAGGGATAGCAGAGTGAAGAAATAATTTTTTAATAGGGGAGTTTTGCCTTTTAGTGTGTTGTCAATTTTTGTTGTTCCCCTAGCATTCCTCTATATGTATTATGGTAATAATGTTTAGTGGTAACACTGTGCTGATTGAATCAAAATGCGAACAATATTGAACTCACCGGTGAAATCATAAGACTTTGGTTGACGTGTTAAACTTGGTTTGGTAGATTTTTTTTTTAAGAATATTCATCTTCTCAAAAATATATAAATCAATATTTTATGTTTGGTAAACAGAAAAAATAAGAGTTTTTACTTCTAATTTTTGGGAGTAAGCGGTGCTCTATAAAACCTTCCTAAGAAACTTTTCAAAACCAACTTTGACCTTCTAAAATTTAAAATACTCATACAACTTTAAACTTTAGTAAAAATTATATTTTGACATTCATTAATTAATGCAAAGTAAAAAATAAAAATTATCTTTTAATATTTATGTCAATTACATTCATTTTATATTTTAAGAGTAACTTAATAATATATTATCAAACACTATTTTTGCGGTGCCTGCTTATTAAGAGCAACTATTAGATTATTTTTTCAAACAATACTATTATAATTTTTCAAACAATACTATTATCTTTTATAATTTTTCAAACAATACTATTATCTTTTATTAAGAGCAACTATTAGATTATTTTTTCAAACAATACTATTATACTAATAGTTACATTTTTAATAAAAAAAACATATATTTTATTATTGATTCTTTAACCAAGTCTTAAATTATTTATTAAGAAATTCTATACTAAAAATATTAATGAGATTACATTATAAGTGAAGAAATAGACATTAGATTTTGTTTTTCAAAGATAAATAGTTATATTCATTCAATTAACAAATTAATTACATAGGGGATCATATAGACCACAACATAAGAAAGAAAGTGAGGAATTCTCAGCGATGTCATAAGCAACAAATTACTAATTAATGCGAGAGGGAAAGAACAATAAGAACCATCAAAATTATAAAGATGAAAAATTTTAAATTGAATATCTTGAATATGACTAATAGGAACAACGACTAAAATCTAAGGTGTCTGAAAGGAATTGATTTTTTCTTCATAATCTCCATTTACCCTTGTTTGCTAGAGACACATATAAGGAGCAAGCAAGGCATGGGGGATAATTGATTTAGAGCAGCCTTCAATCAATACTAGAAAAACGTTCTTTACTAACGAATTTAACGGCAATTTATAATAAATTATTGGCAAATTTTAAAGTTTTTAATGGATTTGTATTGGAAAATATCCGACGGTATATCGGTCATTAGTAATGTGTTTGCGTTAGATTTTTTATCTGACAAAAATTATCGACGGATTAATTCGTTGGTAACAAAATACCATAAATTATTATTTTAACCAATTATCGGCGAATTAATCCGTCGGTAATAAAAATGAAATTTGAGTTTCAAATTGAGCATAACATGTTTGTGCAATTGTATGTATTTCACATTGCTTTTATATCATCTGCATTAATTCATATATATTTTGAGCTTAATAGGATTCAAACTCAACACCTCAAAGTTAGAAGTATGAGCTTCAACCACTAGGCCACTAACTTAGTGAAGGAAATAGTTTGTGGAGGAAATAGTGAAAATAGTGAAAATATATTTTCAAAAGTTTGTGGAGGAAATAGTAAAAATAATAAAATACTATTTTATGTTTCAGGATTTTATGAAAAAAATAGTGAATACAAAATAAAAGAAAAAGATATAAGATTTTATTGTTTTTGATGTTTTCACTAACTTAACAGAAAACACAAGAAAAAAATGAAAACAACAACTTAACTATTCATTGGTGAATAGTTGTATAGAAAAACTGGGGTGGAATGAAATTCTGCACATAGATTGCGGTGAAATGAAATTTTAACAAATTTCAATGATGATTTGTGTAATTTACCCAAAAAATTATCCATACTACAAACCCAAAAAACTCGTGTGTGAGGACGCCCATAAAGAGATTATATAAAATTATTCATGTGCCTATCCATCTTATTAAGCTTTTTGAAAGATATATTTCTTAATAAAATCTAGTCAAGAGTTTAATTAAGAGAGCTTGTATGACACATTATAATATTGAGTGTATAGGTAGTTCACATAATCTTACCAATTAATGAAAGTGATGCGTAGTGCATTGAAACTGGACCAATACATCACAACATTCCCCTTGTAGAAAATCTTGTATGGTCATTCAACGCCACACGGGAAATAATTTTCATTATATAAATAGTGATATTTTAGCTTGTCTTAAAATCAACCACTATTTAAAAGTTAAAATGTCAAATTTATATGTAATCATAAACATATTTAGCATAGTTATTGTAACTGTACTAAGAGTTTTTTACTCGTGTTTTTATACGAAGTAATGTTAGGGATATTTCATTTTTCATCCACCTTACAACTACGGTATGCATACATACATTATACACAAAAACGATTGCATGCACAATTTTTTTATACGTTTACACAATTTTTTTTTACATATATAAACCAAATAAAACTATATTTATAGCGCATTAAATAGCAAAAAATAACTGTAACACTCTCTCCTATTCCCCACCCACACTCTAAGTGTATGGACTCATTCTCTATTTTACACAAACATTTCAAACATATGCACAAACTTTTGTCAACACCTACCCAAACTTTTTAACAAGCAAAAATAAAAAATACTAAGACAAAAACGAAAAAGAAGAAAACTTTGATGCTCATATACACAAACTTTTGAACAAGCATACATAAACTTTTCTTAAAAAATACGCTAACTTTTGAACACCCAAAAACTAAAAATATGACGGAAATGAAAATGAAACCTTTGGGGTTCCATAACGTCTTGTGTACTTTTGTGCTCATGTCCACAAACTTTTCTTCAAAAATAGATAAACTTTTGTATACCAAAAAAATGATAGAAATGAAAATGAAAACTCTAGGATCCATAACATCTTGCAAACTTTGCTACTCGCATACACAAACTTCTTAAAAATTATACAAACTTTTCTTCAAAAATACACAAACTTTTGAACACACAAAAACAAAAAATATCATGGAAATGAAAACGAAAAACTCTAAGATTTATAACGTCTTGCGAACTTTAGTATTCACATACACAAAGTTTTCTTCAAAAATATACAAAATTTTGAATACCCAAAAACAAAAAATATGACTAAACCGAAAACAAAAAAACTCTGGAATAAATAATGTCTTGCAAAGAATAACCAACAAACAAGAAAAAATGAAGAAAAGTTTATGAAGGTAGCGTATGTGACAAAAGAAGAAAAAACAAAAAAGAAAAATTGAAAAATGAAGAAAAAATAGCGTCTATGATAAATGAAGAAAACCGAAGAAAAAAATAAAGGGAAAGTAGGGGAGAAGAGAGAAAAAAAATAGGAACAGAAGAAGGAGAAAAAGAAAGTGAGAGAGAGAGAAGGAGGATGAGAGGAAAAAAAATGTGCGTTACATGTGGCATACAACTAGTGGATGCAAGAATGATGTATAGATAACATTTTTATTTATAAAGAGCAAGGCAACTCTTTCCCTTAAACTAGTTACTGGGTTAAGTTAGACTCACTTTCTTCTAAGATGGTATTAAAGTTTACCTGAAGATTGTTATTGGGTTATTTAACAAACTTCGCATTACAAATGTTTACTATTGAACATGAAAAAATATGTTAAAGTCTCACGTTGTTTAGAGAGGTGACATTTTTTTTTTATATATATAAGTAGCACAACTTGTAATTTATATCAAGCTCCTAAGTGCGACATAAATAATTTTTATATGAACAAGCAACTATGAATTATCTTTTAAATTAGCTTTTAGAATTGAATTAGACCAACTCAATTCTAAGATATACTCTCAATGGCAAAACAAATTCTTATTTTGTTACATGACATCGCCGCTTTCAAAGTCCGGTTATGAAGCAACGCAGTATTCCATGACAGTTGTCACCATATCTGCACAACCTGGAAGTGGCATATGGTAGAAAAAACGGAAGGGATCAGCACTTCCAAAAGAGCAAAGCCTCAGCAGATAATATAATGGTTGACAACTGAGGTCAATCATTATTAGTTCTGAAATAGATATTATTTAAAAATCAACATGTTATATTTGCAAGCTACATATATTACATTTTTAAGGGGATGAACAAAGTTCAATTCTTGAAGATATTAAATTTTGACAATTTAGGGCACAAACTTTGTGCTTTGATGACATGAACTCGTTGATTCTAACACAAGTAAGCGGGTTATGTTTCGTCCATGCCCCTAATTAATTATAGATGGATCCATTCTACTACGACCAATTCGGATAAACCCAAATAGCTTACAACTCGTACCTCGTACAAGGCACAAAAACTCTCTAAATGGTGTCACACGGTGATCTGATCGATGCTTCGACATGGGCGGTACCTGCAAAAACCACTCTGACGCCCTTCAGTGTATGAGTGATATGAGGTGATAATAGTTTGAGACGTACTTTATGGAGTAGCAAGATGCCCCTTTTATGGCCTAAGTGTGAGCTAGACTTATGAAGATTTATGTTGGATTTCGTAACGCTTAGAAACCTTATGAGGACTTATGTCGAATTTGTAACGTTTGTAACGCTCACAAGCCTTTTAAACTAGGCAATGATGTGATATGGTTGATCATCTAGGACAGGTTATCTCGACTTGTATATCAGACCTAAGTCCTTGCAGATTTAGTATGTAACATAAGCCCTCCAAGTTCGATATGTGATGTGAAGCTTCACATGTAGGGCTTTAAATGCATATTCATGTTTTAGATGAGTGGCTTGGTTTCAATTTGTAATGACATTCGGTCTTGATCCCATATACGTAGTTAAACTTTTTAATTTATTACTCACTTTATTATTTCCTTTTAGTACTTGCTTTATGCTTTCCTTTTGAATATTCCAGTACTCATGTTAACTTTACCTTGAATGTACACTCCGTATTCGAGATGGAATAGGTTGCGTTATGCCAAGCTTATTGGGATCCCAGATAAGTTGGGTATTAGTATTCGCAGGCTTACTCATCCGTCCAAGACAAGTCAGTGATTTCTTGTTAGTATCTGCTAAACTTACTCTTGCGTCAAAGGCACTGTGGATTTCTCATTAATATCCACTGAGCATACTCTTGCATCCAAGGTTAGTCAGGGATTTCTTATATTAGTATTTTTGGGTACCAACTCAGACCATGGAGATTTCATGGGAGTATGATATTTCATCTTGTAAGTATCCGCCGAGCTTACTTTCGTGTCCAAGGTAAGTCAAGGATTTATCATATTGGTATTTTCTGGTACCAACTCAGGCCCTATTGGTTCCATGGGAGTATGAAAGAGATCTTTCACCTTATTTGTGGACTTTGGTGTTTTCATCGAACACAAGATCTTAGAGTTAACTACTCTTTTGCTCGCTTTACAGATCATTCACCAACTCGGACCATGGATACTTCATGGGAGTGTGATTGGTTGGTTTGAGTTATACAATCAATCACAATTATATAAGATAGTCTAAAAACAATGGCAATAATGGTTGGAAGAAGTACTAGCCAAGTACCCATTGCTGATGTTTCAAGGTATATGACGATGGTGAAATAAATTTGTACCTTGAGTCGTACTCTTATAGCGTTGAGGGTTTGAAGTTGAACCCTTAGTCTTGAAGAGATCCTTTTTGAGCCATACTTTCTTCTGTTTTCACTATTATGGTAATGGTTTAGATATGCTTATGTCGAATGCTTTGATAATGTTGACATCGTCTTAGTTCTTTGACGTGGTGGCTGTTTGGGTCGTATTGAGCATCCGCCTCAACTTGATTTGACCAAATTGTCTTTGGGTCTATGTCTTCCTTCGGTCTGGTCCATAATATATGCCCCAACTTGGATGTCGGGCTAACACTGCACTTGTCATGGTCTGACATTTTTTTTGGCCACAAGCTTATGGATCCCTAGCTATAGTGTTTATGTATCTCCCAGAGAATTTCCCCTAAGGAGGGCTTAGGCTTGCTATAGGTCACCCAACCTCGTATTACCCTGATTTGGCCATTGTTGTCAGGATCTATCTTGTATTCAAGAGTTAGTCTGTAGCACAAACCCCCAAACTTCGTCATGAGCAAATGATCATGCTTGACCTCTGAGTAAGTTTTATTTCATGGTGGTTCTCCTTTTATACAACTTCTCAAATTTGGAATTTGCTTTGACTTGAGGCATTCAGTTTATCGTAAATCCATGTTATTTGGTTTTCATGTTTTTTGTATGTTTGTCATGGTAAATTGAAGAGGACACTGAGCTCATTTTCGAACCAATGGATTAATTTTGTAGAGAAGCACAAGCCTTTATTATGAGCTCATTTTTTACTTGAGGTGTTCCCTTAATGAGGGTTCTCCGACTCAACATGTTTTCTCAAGGAGATCTTGAACGTCATCCAACTTGAAGTATTTTTTCAAGGAGGATGCTCTGACTTGAAATGTTTTCTCAAGGAGACTTTAACCACATTAGAGGTATGAGTTTTTGAGGTATTGTTTCGAGGATGTTGCTCTGACTTGAGATGTTCTCTCAAGGAAACTTTATGTTCCCTTTTGAATGGTATCAATTTTCATCGAATCTCGTGTTCCAGTTATCGTTTTATATCATCTTTAGTTGAAAAGTTGTGAGTAGTGCATATACCACATTCTTCAATTTGAGATTGGCTAGCTCCACTACCTTTTTTCGTTGCTTGTCTTGTTCATAATGTTCAACTATAGAACTCAGTGTCCTAATAAACTAATAGCAAACATGCGTATATGAATAAGGAGATAATACCAACACATAAATAATAACTTATCTTTTTTTTCAATTTTCTTTCAAGTGGGTTTTGTTGCAGTTTTTGTCTGGGTTGGTTTTCACAACTCCTTAGATAGTTTCTAGCTATTTAACATACCTCCAAGAGACATTGTGTTGATCTTGTTTTCATCACAACTAAAGCGACATCCAATGATAATGGATTCTCAAACTTGAGGTTCTTCCTCAAAGAGTGTGTTTTGATTTGAGGTTTTTCTTCAAGGATGGTAATTTGACTTAATGTGTTCCCTCAAAGAGCTTTTTGCTTACTAGAGGTGTTAAATCATGAAGACTTTTGCACGTCATAAATCTCTGAGATGTTTCCTGAATCAGAGTGCTCTGACTTGAGGTGTTCTCTCAAAGAGACTTTGGGTGACTTGAAAGGCATACATTTTAATATATGCTCTAATTATGGTCGTATATGCTCTCCATTTCAACATCAAAAAGGAATCAAATGCATCCCTTTGTATTTAAGGTTGTTGATGATGTGTACAAGAATGTGAAAGCTTATGCTGAGTTACTTGCTCTCGAGATGGATCTCTTGGTGTTTTTGATTGATGGCCATACTGTTAATGAACGAATAGAAAAAAATTCTACCTTCCATCGCAAATGTACAAGTGGAGGAAAGTATGACCGATTTGTCTCCGGAGGACCGACAATAACATGACCAATAGTAGTAGTAGCTTATTAGCTTTTAAATATATATATATATATATATATATATATATTTGTGGTACTTAGCAAAGAGAAATGCTATTTGTACACCTAAATATAGTCACACAATAGCCACCTAATAGAGAAACAAACATTACAAAGCAAAGAAATAAATATTACACAACAGAAAAATACAAATTGTCATCGCACATTTTTGCGTGCCCGTGCACGCTTAAGTTTAATGTTACTACTAAAATAGTAAAAAATAACATTGTCACTAAACATTTATGTGTGCTTGTGCATGCATGTGTTTAATATTACTTGTTTTATGTGTTTGACAATGTTTATTTCTCTATTATGTAATGTTTGTTTTTCAATTGTATAATGTTTGTTTCTCTATTGGGTGGTTATTTTTTAAGTGTACAAATAACAGGGTTGCTTAGCAAAAATGTCATATTTCCCTTCTAGTTATATCTTTGCTCCCAACTTATTGACATCTCATATAAGTTGGGTAATGACTTGTGTGGTTTAGATCATAGTAATATCAAGTATATATTAATGTCGTGCTACAATGTAAAACCTAATAGATATTGTGTGAAGTAATTTGAAACATTTTAGAAAATGTTTGAAACACAATGTGCACATATAGCACTTAGGCACATGAGAATGTGATAGTTATGTTTTATTGAAACAAATAACTTAAAGGTTAGGGTCTCATTAAGCATGTGCATATATTTAATGTAAAGCTCATGCATATACATATAGCAAGGAGGATGTTTGTGTGCACGGTCATGCATCAACCTCAAACTATGACATTTAATAGAATTTTATAAAAGCAAGTGTGAGTGTAAGATGTCATTTAGCATCACAATCTTGTTGTTTAACTTGTTTATTATGTCGGAGCTTGGAACTTAATTCGTTAGAGACTATAAATCAGGAAATAATACAAGTATAACAAGTAAAGCAATTACATGCATTTACTCATCGCAATTAATATAAAATAATTAATTAGCTTATAAAATGTCTAGATTTAGCTATTCCTTGTTAGGGTATTTCATACTTAGCATATATATTTGCACTTTGAAATTTAAATAATTTATAAATAGTTTAAATCACTGTTGAGATAAATGACTAAATAAGTAATGACTTATCTATTGAAGTTCTTGCACAAATTTTGTTGCAAATTTGTTTCAAGTTGAGTTTAGTGGCATCTTTTAGTTGGCTTGCTATTATCCTAATTTTCATTAAAGATTTAAGTCCGACGACCCAACCCGATGGAGATGGCGGTAGCAAAAATTTCATAAAAGAATGTTCTCAAACTTAAGGTCTTTCCTCAAGGAGAATGCTCTCAGATTTAAAGTTTTTCTTCAAGGAGAGTGCTCTAACTTGAGGTAATTTCTCAAGGAGACTTTAATAGACTTAAAGAGTTACCTCAATGTAGGTGCTCCAAAATGTGTTCTCTTAAGGCAAGGAGACTTTTAGCATGATGAATGACGACGACGACAACAACAATAATAATAACAATAATAATAATAATAATAATAATAATAATAATAATTTTTGTGGAGGGTGTTCTAATTTGAGATTTTTTTCTCCAAAGAGAGTTGGTTGGCTTTAGGATATAAATTGATCTCTATCATGTTATTGTACAGCTAGAGTGTGTATTGCGGCATAGGATACATATAGTGCATAAAGTGCATTTGCTTCTATGCCTAATATTTGCACCTTTGGGTGTTACACTTTTAACAAACAAGCAATAGAACTCAACTCACAAGAAACCCATAAAAAAATGAGCGTTGCTATTTGGCTATAATGGTTGCCACAATTTCTGTCATATTGAGAAGACTTGTCACATATGAATAATGATAAGGACATTCCAAAAATATAATCTCATGATGATAAACCAGTGTACTTAAAATAATCATAATAATTATTATGAAAAATAATAAGGGATGAGAAAAATGAATCATCACTGACCTACTGGAAATTTTTCTTTTCCAATAATTGATTGCATGGTGTCTTTCATTTATCAAGTCCATGATGGTCCTCGTCATGCACCTTCTTCTCCTTCGCTCTTTCTTTCTTTCTTTTTTTAAAATTTTTTTTTCTGGACTCCCAATTTTATTTATTATTTTTTTTTAGAAATGGGTCATTGGCTCATTTCTTTCCAAAAACCCTTGCAACAATCAAAGTAGCTACAACCTGTTGACTTCACTTCTTCTTCCACACATCCATGGCGGCAGCATCGTTCTCCTTCTCTCTCGTGCTCATGGTGGCTCGCGAGTTCACTGCTTCTTTGAGTCTGCCTCTCACTTTGTCAGAATTTCAGAAGCCCTTCGGGAGCTTGATGCCTCACGTCTATGGCGGCAACGTTCTTTCCCGCGATGTGGTGTGGCGGCGGCGCAAGTCCGGCTTACGACGGCGAGACAGGTCTGTGACGGTGGGATGGTGGAGTGGACGTCACGGCTTGCTCACGTGGTCTTCACTCCTTTCTTCTTTCTCGTAGTCGGAGTGCTGCCAACTTATTGCTTCTCCTTCCTCCATATACAACGCACGAACTTGTGGCTGTGGAACCCGAAAATATGGTGAGAGTGACACATCTCGGGTTTCATGGATGGTAGCGCAACTCACTTCCTTGCCGATGCAACTCAGACCGTAGTGGCATTTGTTGATTGCAGTAACTAGTTTTGTTACTATTCTTTGGAGAATAGTGATGGGTGCATGTTCTTTTTACAATGTTCACCATCTCGACTCAAGATTTTATTTTAAGGAAAAGCTATTGTTTTTGCAAACAATAAGTTGTCCCCACAGACGACGCCAATGTTATGAGTAATTCGGACAAACTAAGATAACTCACAACTCTTACCTCGTGCAAGACACAAGAACTCTCGAGATGGTGTCACATGGTGGTCCAATCAATGCTCCGGGTGAGGTGGAAGCTGCAAAAATCACTCTGATGTCCAAGTCAGTATATGAGTGGTATGAGGTGATAATGACCTGAGATGTACCTTATGGAGTAGCGAAATGCCCCATTATAACCTAAGTATGAGCTATTAGGATTCCGTAACGTTTACAAGACTTATGAAGATATATGTTAGATTTCGTAACGCTCAAAAGTTTTATGAAGATTTATGTCGGATTTGTTACATACATAACGCTCACAAGCCTTTAAATCGGGCAATGATGTGATCTGGTGGAGCATCCAAGACATGTTAACTTGTCATGTATATCGAACCTAAGTCTTTGTCAGATTTAATCTATAACACATTCCATTCTCAAATCAGCTTTGTCAGCTTTTGGCTAATTTACTAAGAATTCAATATGTTTCCTTTTGTATTATAAGAACAGGTTCAGAGTGCTTTCTATCCTTTACATTACCATTAAAGAAAAATATTACATAGCTATACTAAAATTAAATGGGCATGGTTATGAAATAAGGTCAACATCTCCAACCTGTTTATATACCTTGCAATCCGTGGGAAGGTGATCTTATCCAAAGGGAGATTTTTGTGTATAATTACACTATATATAAGTTGTGCGTTTTAACAATAAAGTCTAACATAGTTAGTAGATGGTTGGGTTCCTGAAGTATTTGGTTAGGAGTTCGATTTGTGATAGTGTGTATGAAAAAGACTTTGTTGAAGAAGTATGCCCACTTCAGTGATCTCAAAGTCTTAAAAGGATATTAGTTACTTTTAGTGATCAACATCTCTTGAACAAAAAAAAAGTTGTCAGTGTAAAAAATGTTTAACATTGATTAATGATGAGTTGAGTGAAGAATATGTTTTTTTTTATTGTTTTCTTTCTTCTATCAGCATTTGAACCGTGGTTATCATGGTTGTATCATTCAACATTAAAGAATATGTAAGTAAACCTCTAATTCACTTTTGTGTTTATGATAAGAATAGATAATATGGATATTATGAATATTTTAAAGCTATTATAGAATGATGACACATATCATACATGACAAGTGACATGTGTTTCACAAAGAATGTTGTAAATTATCTTGTATTCTCTATAAATGTAACTCCTTTTCTATGAATGGAATAGAGAAATTTTTTTTAGCTTAAAAGTATCACAAACTTTTGATCAACTAGACATGCACAAACTTTCCTATACACATGCACAAACATTTGAAAAACAAAAAACAATGAAAATGATAGAAATGAAAATGAAAACTTAGATTCATAAAGAATAAGATGAAAACGAAATCAAACTGATGGAAGATTGAGGAAGAAGAGAGAAAAAATAAAGAATAAAAAAAAGGAGAAGAAATACAAATTAGGGAGAGTGAACAGATTTTAGGTTGTACACAACACATTTCTTATAAAATATCTCGATCCTTGACATGAGAATATAAAGTGATAAAAGTTTCCTGAAAATGATTTATTCCTAGAAATAAATTTTCATATCTTAAAACAAATACAAGTATAAAACATTCTCAAGCTAACATTTTCAAAAATATTTAAATATACATTAAAACAAATAGTTTGTAGCTTTTAAGAATTTCTATTTTTAAGAATTTCTATTCTTAACAATTTCTTACTTAACATGATAATTTAAATATCTCCAATTTAAGTTCTTTCCCTCCCACACATCTAAGGTGAGTTGGTCCATTCCTATTCCTATTCCTCCACCCCTCTGAAAAATACTTCACACTAAATATCAAATTAAATTAATTAAACTCTTAAAATATAATTTCTCACAAATAAATCTTGTATCTAACAACTTGTTTTTATTGGTCAGCCTTTTGTATCAAACAACTTGACTCATGATGCCTAAATTTCCTTTCGATGGATCGATCATATTGCGTCTCATAAAATTATTTTGTAAGACAATCATATATAGCTTAGCTTGAGGGCAGTCACCAACACAAATTTTCGGTCTTTAACTATTATATCTCTTGGTATTTTAATTTGGGGATGGTTTGGAGTGGACCCATCTCCATCTCTCCGGGTAAGCTTCACACTTCACAGTCACACTTCATTACTCACACGTTACTATTTCTTTTAATTATTATTATTATTATTATTATTATTATTATTATTATTATTATCATTATCATCATCTTTTTAACAATTTCAATAAAGACATTTGACAATTTTGGGTAACAAAATAAGAAGAAAATAGAATATTATTATCAAGTTAAATATCATTCATTAATAAAAAGATAATTAAACTAAAAGGTTAAGAGGTCTAAACATCTATTTTTTCAACAAATTCCTCTTAATCAAATGTATGTCCTTTCTTTGTTCAACTTTATCCTTCTTATGCATCTCAAAGTCAACCGGGTTAGGACCTCATCGTCCTCACTGCCCGTCCAAGAGTGTCCCCTCTTAACCTCATGTTCACTGGAGGTTAATTTAGTCCATACATTTAACCTTTTTAATCCTAGTGTTTATATCAACTAATTTATTAACATGAGTGTTTTTATTAAAAGGAATAACAAAAAAGTGAACAGAAAATATCAATTACTCTATTAAAATACTAAGTTGACTTGGAAGGCACTACACGTGAGATATCTGCTTGCTTCGTGCCACGTACGTACATATAATTTCCCCATATTGAAGAAGGAAAAATAGGATAATTAAATTTCTACATTGCTGTCGTATGTGTTTTATGGGGCAAACTATATTCCTACTTCATTGCGCCAGTGCGTGCGTTGCCCTATTGATCTGCTAACATAAGTTGTTGTGCTGATCAAATCAATAAGAGACACGTACAAATTCTTGACTTTAAACAACTGATTAATTATAATGTCGAGCAATTAAGTTAAGACAATATTCTGTAACACGGATTAATTGTCACTGAGTACTCAGATATGGGAGTTAGGTACAAAGACGTATAATGATCAGTGGTATGCAGCATTGATGTATATATAAGCAAACCAATTAATATATGGTGGTGGCATTGCTTGCAAGTTGGAGATGTTCGCCTATCTTACTGTAGCAGTTGTGCTCACCGCCACGACCATCACATTTCTACTTCAAATTCACACCCTTTTGAATAATTTTATTTTGTATTGCTCTTCAAGGTGGCGTCTGGTTCCGAGCCCGAGATAGAAAAAATGTAGTCATCAAGACAATAGAGATGTATCTATGGTGTCCCTTAGTTTTAGAAATACAAATGTTAAAAGAGACAATTTTAAATTGTTTTGTTTTTGTTTTTGTTTTTGTCAAACTTGTTTCTGTTTTAAATGTTTCTATTTGTTGTGTCTTAGAATAAAAATTAAATACTACCTAAATATTGAAGAATTCTACTACGTAGATAAACTTTTAATTTGGAGCATTTGATTCTTAAAACTAAAAAAAAAAGTGTTATGTTCAATTATGAGGAATCATTGGTTAATATTTAAGGTTAAGCAGATTGGGACAAATGGCTAAGATTGGGATAGTATCTTTTAATAATGCGAGTTTGATTCCTATTGTTTGATGTGAGAATCCTTTTGTTAGTGCAATATATAATCCCTCCAATAAAATCTTTAAAGAGGTTAGGAAGTCTTTCTTAATCTTGACTCACAAAAACTCAAACTCAATCCTATCTAAAAAAAAGGTTAATCTTTGAGGAATTTCATTACTAAAAAAAAACACTGAATACCGGTGGATTTTTCAGCGGATTTGTATGAATTATCGACAAATTTATAGGGTTTTGGTGGATTTTACGTTTGATATTATCCTCCGTTAATGAGCTCATTGGTAACTAATTATCAGTGGATAATGAATCCTTCGGTAACATGTCTTAGAAACAATGCCTTCTAAAATGGTTACTGACGGATATATACATCAAAAACCTACAATATTAAAATAAAAAAAAATAAAATTCAAAGAAAAAATATAAAAATATATAAAATAATTAATTAATACACAAGTAAAAATAAATATTATCATTAATCATCATAACAAAAATACATTAATTTAAAACACACAATATATTCTTTATTACAAAAATAAAAAACCTTACATTATTAGTGGTCAACAATGGATTCTCTACCTTGCAAGTAGTAAATAAAACCCTAAACCCTAGTAAATAAAACCTAATTCAATCTTACAATAGACATTACATTATTATTGTAGACTTGGTCATGTAAGGATTGCCAAAGACTTGGTTATCTGCTGGCAGAGGATTCCCTACCACCATAAACTTGATTATCTCTGGCAATGGGTAATTGTCTATTGACAGATCCATGGTAAAACTCCCAAACTACTAAACCCTAATTTGATGACGGCAAACCATCTGTTGGCAGAGAAAGATTCCCTCTCTTCACATCCAAACCATACATCCTTTCAAGGAGAGCAATTTGACATTCGTGATCATCCACAAACAGTGGTCATGACTGTGAGAGAGGTGCCTCTGAACGTGGAGGTGGAGGTCTACTTGGAAGATCACTTTTGTTTGTCATATCCTAAAAAAATGTAAATATACAAGTTAATAAAATATAAATACACAAATTAACTTCAACCCTAACTCTAACCCAAACCCTACACATAAACATAAATATAAACATAACATAATCATTATCCTAACACTACCCTTCACCTTAACCCTAACATTAACCAAACCTAAACCTAACACAAATCCTAACCCTAAACTATACCCAAATCAATTTTGAACATACTCTTAAATCATAGATCAAAAATCACCATAAAACAATAACAGTCTCAAAACACAATCACATCCAATTCAATCAAAATGAAATAAAATAAAATAAAATAAAAAAAGACAAGGAAAAGACTAAGATTGATTGTGCGATGGTGGTTGGAGCAATGATGGTTGCTAGTGGTAAGAGCGGCGATGGTGGCAAGGGCGTGGGGACACAGTGGCTGGTGGCAGGGGCAGAGAATGTGGCAAGGGCATGGGGGCATGGTAGATTTGATGGTGGTAGGGCATGGGGTCATGGCAGCGATAATGGGTCGTGGCAGAGACTTTGAGGCAGGAGCATGGTGGTAGGTGGTGGCTGAGACAATGAGGCAGGGGCATGGGGGAGGTGAGTTAGGAGAGTGGGAGGTGGAGAGAGTAGAAAGGAGAAAGTGGGAGGTGGAGAGAATTGAGAAAATGTGGAAGAAGAGAAGATTATGCATATTTAAAGACGCGGTGATCATTACCGTCAGAAAAATCCACTAGTAAACATTTAAAATATGTCGATAATACCAAAAATGAAACTCATCATTTCATTTATGCGAGAAATCTCCCGCTCAATGAAAATTGAATACCGGCGGATAAATCTGCCGCTATTTTGACATATCACTGATAACAACTAAACCTAAAATCTTAACCTTAAATGAATGCCTAGAGCAATTACATGAATCATCATCGGTGAGAAAAAGTAATGTCATATTAATAAGCAATTACATGTATCTATGCTATCTAAATTTGTCTATATACACCTTTTATCAACCTTTTACACATTAATAATTAACTGCCAAACCATATACTATAGGACAATAATTATATATAAACAACAATACATATTAGTCCTTAAACATGAATCATTGGTATGAGTGTGCACAATAATCAATTATGAATTTATTCGTCTCGATCATTAATTTGTATGATAAATTTTGGTATGATAATCCCTAAACCTTAAAACGTGAAAACCTATTTTGTTTTGGTCTTTCTCTATATATATAGACACATAGTTTTCAAATGAATTTGCTAGTCTCATTTATTGTATCATAACCTTTTAGTAGTATGCTTATTTTGTTATTATTTATTAAAGAAGATAAACCCTAAACCTTAATAAACTCAAATTTCCAAATCGTAAACCATAAACCCTAAATTTATGAAAAAATTACCAATTACTGGCGGATCTATCTGTCGATAAATGTTTTTTGTAATTTTAAAATTATTTAGTGATTACCGTTGGATATATCTGACGGTATATGTAGGCACCACTTGACGCCATATTATTCCAATAAATGAATTATCCACCAGCAAAATAAGCTTCTACATTAACATTGTCAAGAAAGGTATTTACCGGCGGATATTGTACTTAAAGTCCGCTGATAATGCTGGCAAATATATCAGTCATTAAAATTTGTCAATATTCAGCGATTTTCTAGTAGTGTTTAATTTACTTATTGGGGAATTAAAAACAACACTTTTCATCTAATCATCTATTTATTTATTGGAAAACAAACACAGACATAGAAACACAAAAAATATGAAATATTCTCATGGATCAAGCATCATTCCCCTTATTGTCATTTCCTTCTATGTTTGAATCTGTCTTAGTTTTAAATGATTCTCTTGAGTTGAAAATGTGGGTTTAGTTGGTCTTCTACTTGGTGAACATGAGACTGAGAGGGGCTACTCTTTGGACTTGATAGTGAAGAGGATGAGGTTCTATCCCAATTAGCTTTGAAATGTAAAAGGTAAAAAAGAAGTTAGGCAAGAAAAAGGTTGTTTAGTGTAAGGGTAGACATTTGTTTAATCTTTTGAGAGGTAGTGAAAATGTTGGAACAAATCAAGGCTGGGCTGGAAGACTCTAGCGATGCAAGCCAATCTAAGGCCGCTGTGGAAGTTAGATGTATGTGAGATCTTGGAAAGAGGTGAGTTGATTTCTGACAATAATGATGATGTGATTAATGCCTTAGTTGGAATTAACATTGCTATAGAGGAAGTATGGTTGTGTTAAGAGGCCTATTAAACCATTCAATCACTTTTATCCACCAGCTTATGTTTTTGGAAGAGATAGTTCTTGACATGGTATCAGAGTTACTATGACCAAGAGATCTAGAGTTTGATCTTTGTCAACTCTCATTTCTAAAACAATTATCTACGCTGCAAGCCAAAGAGCTATTGAGAGAGATGATTCTTAAGATTTTGGAGAAAGCTTAATTAGTCAACTTTGATGTTGAGTTGTTTATGTTGTGTGATAATCTTATTAGTTGGGGGGTGTTTGTGCAACTTTAAGGTCCATTTTTGAGGTTGATGGCTTGGATTTTCTATTTGAGTTTTGATAATTGTTTTGATTTTGTACTTGCTGATTTTGGTTCAAGACTTCCGTTGAATTATCAAAAAAGTTCTCTACCTAATAATTATTCATTAATTACATGAAAAATATATAAAAGGTGGAATGTGCTGACTTTCAGTTTCTCAGTAGATAATTGATTTTTTTTTTTACACATTAACACATGATTATTCAGTAGTAGTAATTAAATATAGCGAAAAACGTTTTATGTGAACATCTATTCTGGCTAATATGTTTTGTGACCATCATAAAAGCTTCCTTAAACATCACTTTCGTATTTCTTAAATGTATGGGTACCTGTCGTATGCTGCCGCCAAGACCACTTTGTGTACTAGCAATTTTAGGGGTACAATTCAAATATTGTGAATTATGTTGTTAATTTATGATTTACATAGTGATATTAAATACATAAATTTTTGTATATATATGCACAAATTTTTTCTACAGACATGCATAAATCTTTTTTAATATAAAACCAAATTAAACAGGATCTGTGACATATTAAATACTAAAAATTCTCTCCATCTCTCCACTCACATGTTGACTCACTTTTTACCATGCACAAACATTTGAAAGTATATGCACAAACTTTTGAATTGACGTGCACAAACTTTTCAACAACCAAAAATAAAAAATATGATAAAAACGTAAAGAAAACGAAGACGATGGAGAAAACTTTTGTGTTCACATATATAAACTTTTAAATGAGAATGATCAAATTTTTCTATACACATGCACAAACTTTTGACCAATTAGACATGCACAAACTTTTCTATACACATGCACAAACATTTGAAAAATAAAAAATAACAAATATGATGGAAACAAGAATGAAAACTCTTGGATTCATAAAGAAAAAGATGAGAATGAAAAAAAAAATTAATGGGAGATTGATGAAGAAGACAAAAAAAGAATAAGAAAGATGGAAAAAGAAAACATATTAGGGACAGCGAGTTATACAAAAGTTAAATAGATTTTAAGTTATAAACAAAACCTTTAAGTAATTATAATTACCAAGAGTCAGCCTTTTATGCCCGATTACGATTAATTTATGTAGTTTCAGCAATTATCTGACTTAAGTATCTGTTTAAACCTACTAAGCGCACTCAATGCTCTTTATTTCTAGCGTAGCATTTTGATAACGAGAGAACAATGATTAATATGAATATCTTATCAAAGAATTCTCATACTGTACATTAAAGCATACATCCGAAAGTAATTAACACATGAAAATAATTGCGCAATTAGAGAGTAAGGCAGGCGTCACTGAGACGAACACTAGGCAATAGAAACTAACCACGTGGAAGACTGGCATGACTAATTAAAGTGATTAAACCAAAAGTTGCACTCTTTTAGTGCTATTTAGCTTTTGATTGTGTTAGTGCACTCCCGTAAGTCCTGTGTGCACGCTTGAGAAATTTTCAACTCAGTTGAAGAACACAGCATTCGATTAGACTTCAGACCAAAAATCTCCCAAATTTCAACAGCTTAATCGGTGATATTCCGAGAAGCATTCATGAATCATGATGATATGATGGCGGCATTTACTATTTGGGGATTGGGATTATGATTTAGACGAAAATTTGATGACAAGATTCAGAGTAGTACGAGTGTACGATTTCAAATGTAAACAAAGACATTAGCTAGTCCAGTATTTATTAATTTTTATAATTTAAAAATGCTCAAATTCTCCTAAGAGAGGGGCCAGAGAGGCACATGAATCCTTCACTACAAAAATACTAATAAAAGACACAAACACACAACACACCGACTGGCCTAAGCAGCACAACATTTTAAAACAACATTGAGGATCACTCTTTAAGTACCACTCTAAAATAAACATATTAAGGCGTCGCTCTAAAGAAGCAATGTGAAACAACAAATTGAAGCAGCGGTCTGACGCCACACTCACAGCATAACTATAAAACTTGGCCTGAGACTTAACTCGACCATCCTATTGGGTCACTGGGTCAGTTGTTGACCCAGATATAAATAAAATAATAATAAATATATATAACCTAAAAAATNGTTCAATTTTAAACATAAGTAACCAAGTTTTAAATCAAAAATACATAACAACAACAATTCTACATGAGTATTCAATATCTATTACAAGAAGGCAGCAAAATAGGTATATGTAACAAGAAAAATGGTACAAAAATGAGGAACTTAAACACATTTTGTAACAGGAAAATGAAAAAAAAAATCAGCTCAATCTGACAAACAATAATTAAAAAAAATTCTTTATTAAATGATGTTGTTTGTCTTTTTTATAAAAAAAAATAATTAATAAAAATGACCCAACCGGGTCACCGGGTTTCACAAAAATCGGTTGGGTCAATCTAGGTTTGGAACGTGGCTGATCCCCTCAGATAACTGGCCTGGTCCCATGACTAGTTCCTATGGCTGGGTCACCGGGTTCCAAGTCTACCCGGTCGGGCTTGGCTGGGTCTTTTAACTATGACTCTCATGCCACACTCTGAAGCTAAGCTTAGTAGCCAATAGCCACAATCTAAAAGAACATTGAGTCATTGCTTTGTTGAACATTACACTGCTTTCATAAATAGTGTGACCTAGTACAACTTCAACTCGGCCACCAGGAGCGGAGCTAGAGCAATTTTTTAGTAAGGTAAATACTAAAAAGAGTATTTTTGTAATTTGAACCTGTTACAGAAGTATCTGAGATTGAAGTATCGAATATATTTCTGTAACTCAGACTTGAGTGTGGCTCAAGAACTTGGAAAGGTGAACTTGAATGTAATGTGGATGGTGAAGTTTAACTTAAGCGACAATGGTACCTGCAAAAACACTCTAACGCCAAAGTAAGTAAGTTTCTTATGTATAATTAGCTAGATTGTAAAAATGTACCTGAGTATGAGCATTGCTCTCTCTTATATAGTTATACCATGATAATGATCGTTATAACTGTCGAATAGCCTTTAACACTTGTGTAACGACCTTAATGACGCTTTAAATGAGTCATTTTAAAGCCTTCTGAAATGCTCTTGAAGCATGAAACCCCTATCCATAAATATGTCAACGAGTATTCATAGTCATTATTACTGTAACAACTATAGTTCTTCAGCTGACCAACCCGAGATAAGATGAGGTGATTAATTGACCTGAGATGTAATGAAGGATAATCTAACTTGTCAAAGTCGTGTATCCTCACTTATCTCAGTTACCAAAAACTTAAGCCAGAACTAAATTTAGTTCGTAACATAAGCCCGCCAAAGTGAATATGTGATAATGTCACATGTCGAGTTACCTTAAATCACCATATATCACAAAAAAATACAAGCGATTCCGATATGCCTATCATGCTTATTTTCATCGTGACTTTTATGGGAAACATACCTTCGACGCGATCGCAGCAGGTACACTACACCTATGATTTACCCATCGTACCCCTAGATTTATCAAAATCTTTTACCATTGTCCCCCTAGACTTTTTACTTTTCGCAGCAAACGTTTGGGAAAGTTTTAAAACTTCCTAACCTCACTCCATTAATTTCCATCAATCTTCGTCTTCTTCTTCTTCTTCCCTTTCAACCACAATCGTGTACTCTTTAGTTTCAAAAAAAATCATCTGAGCCATGCTCCATCGTTTCCTCAAAGACTTTAAAGCTTTCTTTATCTGTGATTCATTGATATTCCTTGTAAGTCAATCTTTAACTTCTTCTTTTTCATTTTAACAAAGGCATACATTTAGCATAAACATGGCTGATTTTGACATAATTTTTTGGTATGAACTATATCATTGTGTTGGAAGTTTGCTATTTCACCGCTAGAATCTAGATTATGGAATTTTTCTGTAAATGGTATTGTTAGGGTTTTTTGATTTTGTGGAAACAAATAGGACAGTATTTTGTAGATTAGTGTATGATGAATGTTGGTTTTTTCTGAGATCTGAGTAAGGTTTATGGTAGACATTTAGGGGAACAATAGGGTTTATTTCCACACCATCCTTTTCTCGTGTTAACACTTGCTTATATCTCAGTCCTCACTTTTTTAGGGTTTGTTCCCCCTTTTTTATTGTGTTTAGGTAATCATGGGTAGAGCTATCCCTCCTAGACTCTAACAATTATGTCGTGCTGAGGACGTTGAAAAATATGACTAGGTTAAAAAGGAGGTTTTAATGATGTTTACCGACATGAAGGAGGATCACATGAATGGATGTCATGATGCCAAGAGAAAGACTTTGCCAACGAGTTTATCACCATGCCAGCCTCTCCGAATGAATGGATTTGCTTCTCATACGATGAAGGAGATATCCCCTTCATGTACATGTATGTGTCCTTCTTCAACCTCATAGGCTTAAGACTTCCCTTTAGCGGCTTCAAACTCTCTTTTCTTGAGGTTACTGGAACTCAAACTCTCTTTTCTTGAGGTTACTGGAACAGCCCCTTCTCAACTCCATCCCAATAGCTGGGAATTCATTTTGTCATTTGAAGCCTTGTGTGGACATCTCGGGCTTCCCTCGACTTTGAATGTTTTCTTAAATTTATTTCATTTCTACAAATAAGGGGATGACAAAGAAGGCTGGATTTCTCTAGAGGGAAGGAAGGACATGTCTTCTTACAAGATTTTTGAAAGTTCATTCCATAACTCTTTCAAAAGTTGGTGGTTTAAGGTCTATCTTAGGGAAAGGGTTCAACCGTACTTCTTTGACGTACACGACAAACCTTGCTTTTCATTTTGTTGGAACATAAACTATTTTTGCTCAGAACCTGGTCCCAAGATGCCAGAATGGGAAAAGGCCTTTGTAAAAGGACTTCTTGATGCTTTCAATAATGACTTATTCTTCACGAAGCGCTTAGTTTTAGAACCTGAAAAGAAGAGAGCTTATATCGATAGATCTGTCTCACTTGTTTCTCTTGTTTGCACTTTCTAATATCTATGATACTCTGTCTGAATTGACACTGATAATTCTTGTTCCTCATCTTACTTCAGCTAACATGGTCAACAAAATTATAAGTTTTGTTGACATCAAGACCTTGAAAGCAGCTTTTGTTGGTCCTAAAAATTGTCCAGTTCATTTGGCCCTTCCGTTCCACCCCCAAAATCAACAACTCCTAAGAAGAAGAAGAATTTAAAAATGAAGAAACCTACTGACGATGTCGTGGATGTGCTTAACTCTTCTATGTCCAAAGATAAGAAACTAGAGCCATAGTTCATCTTTGGCCGAGATGTAGATCCCTCACAAATTGTGAAATCATTTTTCTCATCTCGGGACAAAGCTTAGATAGAAGACAAAAACCGTTCTGACATGTTGTTAGTAGGTCTTTGATCCTCACTCCATAGCACTTTAATACTTCAGAAATTCTATGAAGGCGCAAAATCTTCGGAGAACCGCTTCGACTCACTTACTCATGAGGCTGAGTCCTCAAAGAAAAATTATGAGCAAGAGAAATAGAATTATGAATAAGAGATAGCCGAGTTGAAGAAGACTCTTGCGGCTTCATAAGAAAATTTGAAGTAATCTGAAGCTAAGCCGGGAGTAGTGGGGAAAGATAGAGATACCGCTGTAGATGAAACCACAGCTGCCGAGAACAAGTATCTCAGACTTTTGGATTAGGTTGAAGAAGCCATGCTGAGTCAATTTAACTCAGTAATTGACCAAGTTAAAATTGTTGTTGCTATAGCAGGGGCAGATGTGGGCTTATCAGACATCTCCACAGATAGAAAGCTAGAGGACGGGAAGATTATGAAACCCTTTCAAGAAATTGCTCATTCTCATCTCAAATCTTCAACTCAGAACCATGAATAGTCTAGCCCTGACACTGAAACAACAATTTAACCATGCCTGAATCAATGTATTTTGTTTCGAGATGCCTGTTTCTCGAATTTTACTTGCAATATATGTTATTTTGTTCATTGTTGTGCATGATTGTCGGTACTAGTTTAAAACGTTCCCTTAAATTCAGGCAAACATTTCTAAATGAACACTGGATTAACATATATTCCTTTAAGTACACAATGTAAATTTACAACATATGTACTTATTTGAAATATTTCATCACAACCGAGCTTATTGGCATCCTAGATAAGTCGAGTGTTTGAATTATGCAATGCAAAGGAATGTATATAACCAACATATAAAATAACAAAAATAAATAAGTCAAAATAACTCTTAAAAGATAAAATGATAGAATTTATTATGAAATGGGCCTCATTAAAACCTTTCTAAGAAAATCTTCCTTGAGGACAAAACATGGATAAGGAAAGAGTACCCTCTATTATACTCATAAATAAAATTTCTTCAAATTACGCATATTCCATGACTAGGGTATTTCAGTACTCGATATGTGACCCAACTTGTAGGCTCCCTTTCTTAGTACTTTTAGAACTTTCAAAGGTCCTTCTCAATTTACAGCAAGCTTTCCTTGCCTTGGAGTTGGTTATGTTACCTTGATAGGGGGAGTTTATCCTACATTTTAATACTCCATAATAAAAAATTGCATCCTAAAAATATGCGGTTTTGATGATTAATTGATAAGTTTCGCATATTGTCCTTTTCTATTCATAATAGAGAAATTTGCAATTTAAGCACCATTTTTGAATGATTTAAATGTCTCGAGTAACCTATGCGTTTAACATCTTATGTTTGAGTTGTTAGAATCACAGATAATCGAGTGTTGATGCAAGAAGTGGCAGAAAAGGTGCTAAGAATGGAAGAAAAGAGTGCAGGAAGGAGAAAACAGTTCTCGGCAGCGCGCTGGAATGCATATGGAGGCGCTGCAGCACCCAAAACTTACCTTGCCGCTGCAGCGCGTTCAGGGAGCTGTAACGCATGTCTGGACGCGAAAATTCGCCGCCAGTGATTGCGATCCCAAAAGGTTATAAATAGGCATAAGGTGAACAGAACTTCACATAACTTCATACTCTGCCTCTCAGACTAGTTTTCATTCAAATTTTTTTTTATCTTTCCAGCATCATAGGTCTTTGTTAGTGATTCTTAGATAGTCTTTTTTTCATTTGAAGATTATTGGAGCTCTCGCAATCGCGTTTGAGGTCTTACGTGTTTGACTTCGTTTCTTGCCATTAATTTAATTCAGGTTTTATTTGTAATTTCATATCTGTTTTTGTTTAATTAATTTTATCATCATGAGTTTTTATCCTCCACTCATGGAGGAGTGCTATAATATCTTGCATGCAGTAATTCTAGGATTAACATTAATTGGAGGTTCTGTGCTTAATGATAATTTATAACTCGTTCCACTCTTAATTAATAATATATCGATTGCATGTTATTGGTTAGGATTAATTCTAAATTGATAGATCTTGGCTATTGTAAAACTTATTAAATTAGGATTAGGGAACCTTTGGGAACTAATCAGATTTGATTAGGTTGTGAAATTGGGAATTTAATTAATATAGGTTTTTTATGCTAAGATCTTAATTGTTAATTCCTTTATTAGTTAATGCTTAGGAGATTGACGATCGTAATCTTTTAAGTAAATTGCGCATTAGTTAGAGATCTTTGACTAATGAAACAACATCCCCTTTATGAATAATTAGTTGAGAAACCAGTGATAATTAATTCTTGATCTGTGAAGAACTGCATGCAGGATATTGCTTTTAGTTCATTATTAATTTTCTTTCAATCAAGTTCACCCAATTTAACCCCCCAGTTTACTTTTACTTTAATTGGTTCTAATTGCTTCTTTGAGAAAGGACTTAGGTTAGCCCATTTTACTACCTTTTGGGGGGATTTGCTTAGTCTTATAAATTATTGTTTGATCGCACACTAGAATTGTGACGTTTTGGTGTGTGTCATAGCTCTTTGTAGTAGTAGATTTCCTTGCCTAAATTCTCGAGGCCAGAGTTTGGCATTATACCATTTTTCCACTTGCTATTTTAGAACCTCTTCTCTGAGGTATGCCCGATATCGTGTCTCTTGTATTAGCTCAGCTTCTATATCTAACCTCTTTGTATTTTCAACTTCGTTATAAAAAGACACGCGCAAGCATGGTTATCAAACTCGCGAGTTTAAGTAAACTCGTGGAGCCTCCGTAAACTCGGATCGTAAACTCGTACGAGTTTACCTATTATTAAAAAAATATTAAAAAATATTTTAAAAAATTATTATGCTACAAAAAAATATTTAATAAAACTTAAAATTCATAAATACTTTTAACTCCATAACAAAGCACTAATGAAAATGAAATATAAGAGTTCTAAGTTCAATTCATAGATAATACATAATATATATGTTTAAACAAGAACATATTCTCCTCCACATAAACTTAATGACAAGTAAAATCTATCAACACAAGAGAGAGACAATGTATTGAGCAACCAACATAGCAAATGTAGGTAAAGAACAATGTCACTCATTTTTTACAGAAGTAGTCTGCTTTGAGCAGACAACAAAGAATTCGGTGATGAGTTCGAGGGGCATGCCCTTTGTTTTTGGAACCTTTAAGAACATAAATATTCAGGAGATGACACACACAACAACATAAATACTGAAGATACTAACGAGTCCCATAGTACTGAGCATCACAGGAAGCAA
>QANU01065503.1:77728-113732 GCA_003254905.1 Nissolia schottii | reverse complement strand
CGACTGATCAGAGATTCGAGGGGAAGGCCGAACATGAAGAGAGTTTCACAAGCCGATAGGAAAGTATGACAAGCCCCTAAATGTCAGTCCAAGGACAATCTTCAAAGACGTGAATTTCATCAAATCTCCAGTAGTTGTAAGAAGACAACCTATCCCTGACGATGCCGACATGAGCAAGTACTATAGTTACCACCACAAGTACAACCACACTTCCAGCGACTTCAAGACCTTGTAGGATGAGATCGAGAGGTATGTTCGGGAGGGAAGACTCCCCCAATATGTTCAAAGGAGCTGCCATTTTGATTCATGCATTGGGCCGATTTCAGTTAGTCGCTGTCCGTGCCTCTAAAATAAGCACCACTATACCCAATTTTAGCCCGTGACTCCAATCTGCACCCACCCGTGTGCATTGGGTTTAATTTTTATATTTTTAAATTTTCTGAAATGGGTATAAAGAATTCCAATTTATGTAACTAACCCATACGATTGTAAATATTTAACGTGGACCCAATCTAGTATTATGATGTGGGCATCATAAGACGAAAAAAAAAAAAAAACCTCAGTACATCAGCTCCTATCATCATTCAACTGATACAGTAATACGTGGGTACTCAGGTGGGGCTTGCCTCCCTTGCAGGTGTCAATTTTAATGACATGAAGTTCGCAATTGTAATTTTCAAACCACCGACACGTCATTATACCACCCAGTAATCGCAGCCAATTATCTTTTAAAGTACCAAAAGATTTATGGTCCTTAAAATTGCCTCAGTTCACCAAACGAAACTTTTTTTATCATGCCGTTTCTCCCAGCCCCAACAATCGCTTTTATGTGAACTGGTTAACAGACAATGGTTAATAGCAAACGGTTTTGCACATCCCACAATTATTTTATGATATGATCATTTTTGTAGTTATTTTTCTTATAATAAAATATCTTCCTCCTATTATTTTTTTTATAAAAAAAAAAACCCACTATTTTTTATTTTAGCTTAAAGACGTAGATAATAAATTATAATTTCTTATGCATATCATATTTCCTTAATAAAAAAATCAACAAAACAACCGATAAATAACTTTTTTCCTAAAATGAAATGTTCCAACTTTTATCTTTCACGCTCACTCAGACAAAATTACATTGCTAGTGATAAATAAACCCGCTACCAAGAGAAGCTATAAACACCTCAGAAAAAGGCCTTACAAACTGTAAAAGTTTCATGATTTCATTAAAATGAAAAGGCAATAAATGCTAAATACCCCATGCCTGAAAAACTGAAATCAAACAGAATGATGTTGACATTCTGAAATTGTTTACTTAGAACCTCCAAACTTGCTCATCATTTTCGCAATTACAGGAGCCACTTTAGGATTTGCCTGATGCTTAGCCAAATTAGCAGGGTTCGTCATCACTGCAATACCCAAATAAGAAAAAGAAAAGATTGTCATTTATGACCAGAGGAACAACATTTCCTGGGGAATCAGCTGAACAATAAAAGGATAGAAAACAAAAACCAATCCCCAAATTCGAACTAAGCGCGATTGTTAAAGGCCTTATATGAAATGACAAAGCAACAAATAGTCTAATGGGGACACCATCCAACTTCTTTCAAGAGTTTCCCAAATGTACTAACGTGCAATTATGAATGTTATGACAATTGACAAAACTAAGCACAGATTATATAACTGATCTTCATAATCTATATGCAGAACTTGACATGTGAAGCAAGTGAGTAGTCCTCACGCAAGCTAGACAAAATAACTAGCGGAAACGATGCAAACCAGGTCATCAATACTTATACATTCTGCCCCCAACAAGTAAATGTGAATGTGCATTGGCACAGAAAAAGAGCAGGATTTTCAGTGAAATTTTTGCGAGTTAAAAGTTCAATCTTACGCCTATACTCTCTGGGATAAAATTGCCCATTCATTTCCATGCAACCACTAGTTAACCATGGGCTAGATCCAACAAAAAAAATTGACAGCAAATTTTGGTACAGACCAAGACATAGCACTCGGCATTGCAGTTTCAATTTAGCCTGTAACTAATGAAAATTCATGCTTTCACACATTTCAAATGTTTTAGAGTGAAAGAATACAAATTAGCTAGAAAACGAACAAAGCATGGAACTGCATATCAGAACTGATAATTACCATCTTGAAGAGCAGCCATGACCTCTGGATCACTAAATGCCGCCATCAGATCAGGATCCTGAGAGTTGTGTGAGGAACATTAGATATCAAGACTAGAATAAACATGAGGGAGAGATTTTATACAAATCACTTGAAAAGCATGCAAAAACATGAAGTCCGGATGTACATACATTCAAGATTTTGCTAAAATCAACATTTCCTGGCACACCGCCTGGCATGCCCCCACCTGGAAAGCCACCAGGCATGCCTCCTGGCATACCACCAGGCATGCCTCCGGGCATACCCCCAGGAAACCCACCAGGCATGCCCCCAGGAAACCCACCAGGCATGCCCCCAGGATTTTGACTTGATGATGATTGCTCTTGCTTCTTAGCCTTCTCATATGCAGCCTGCAAAAATACACATGGCAAGTTAGCAGCAGCCCAGTTACTAAATTACATGGATATTACATGACATGGCTTGTTTTGTTTTTTAGCAGTGCATCTAAAACTTGAGAACCTGAGCTTCAGCACGACGTCGTTGCCTCTCACGCTCAGCTTTTTTCTCCTCTCTTTCCTTGTGCAACCTTTCATACTTACGCCGGTGTTCCTCAATCTTGTGAGCATTTGGTTCCACCTAGACAATCCAGAATTAGCAGTGAGATCCCAACGAAATCCAACCAATTACCACAACCTAACCTATTACCTTGCCTTTTTTGGTTAGATAGATATGACAGGATACCATAAACGAATTGATACATTGCAAGGTATTCCTACCAGAATAAACAATTTATAACATCACATATTGTGTCAAGTGAATAAACAGCAGATTGGAATGTTGGTCCACAATTAAATGTATCAACTCCAATATTGTCTAGTCTAAATGAAGGTGCATGTAATATCTTTCTCAAAATGCCAGATTTCACTCTACAGTCTACACTGTAAACGAAGGTTTTAAGTAGAATACCCGACAACTGATATTCAGGGAAAAATCAATGAGCAAACAAGCCAAGGAGCACTTATACATGCAACCTTTCAACTCCAACCTTTCATAACAGTTGACAATCATAGTGTGGAGCGACCAACCCCATAATGCTATAGCAGGATAGTAGATTGTGAGATGGTCACTATACCAAAGATTATAGATACAATGCAAATAACCTATACTAAAGCATATCACTGTTCAAAACTAAAGCAATACTCAAAATTTAAGACATTCATAATTAACAATCAAAATCAATGATGACCCATGAAACAAAACAGATGGAGAAGGCTTCTTCAAGAAACTGCCGTCAGAACAAATCCGAACACCCATGGCAGGCAGAAGAAAGAATGGTTCTTTTGCCAGAAAGGGATGGTGTGACCTGAAAACCTCTCGACAGCAGGGATTAGGCTGGAAAATGTGTAAACTATGGGCAGAGATTTTGACCACTCTTCAAGTTCAAGCCTCTTTCTTAAAACTAATTTTGTTCCCATAAAAAGTTTTGCCAGTCCCACACATTTTTTTGCTCAAAGTTTCATCCCTTCATAATTATCTTAATCCTAAGAGTACTTGACATTATCCTTCTATTTAATTTTGGTTTAAATACTTTATACTATCCTTTTTCTTAGGGAAAAATGCAATTTAATCCCCTAAAGGTTAGGTGCACTTAGTCACTGGCTTTCAAAAACGCGCGAATTGGTTCCTTAACTTACTTCAATGTGCATTTTAGTACTTCTGTTAAATGTCTGCTGGTTGTCAATGGAAAATATGTGCACTATACCCTCTGAACTTTGGGTCATGTGCACTTTAGTCCCTATACTAAAAAACAATGTACAACATGATACCCTAAACCTTCTCAAACTTGTGCTATTTTTATCAACAATAGACAAAAACCTTAACAAAAGGACTAAAGTTCACATTAAGGGAAGACCAGGGATCTAGTTGCATGCTTTTTTTAGCTTAGGGACCAAAGTGAAAATGACCTATAATTCAAAGGGGAAGCATTATATATATATCATCTGCCACAGTGCATAATAGCTTTGCAAATATCTCATTCAAGTGGTTATACCAACTGACAAGAGAGCAAACCTTCTTAAGTACAGCATGTATTTCCTCATCGAAGTCTAGCTTTGAAGCCACATGAAGATCCTTTGCAGCCTCTTCCCACTGCCCAAGCATTGCTCGTGCTATGCCACGCGATTTGTAGCCTTTCGCAGAATCAGGATTAATCTGAAAAAAAAAAAAAAAGAAGCAAATTTTAACAAGTACAACTACAACCTAAAATGCATGTAAAAGTACTACCACTGGAAGTTAAGTAACAACATGGGTTGTGCACCATATTCGTCACAGAAATCTCATTAAACTAGTAGTCTAAATCCATAATCCTTATCAAGCCAGTTGTCATATTTAGAAGCAGCTTGGAACTAGAAAGTCAGGTACAATATGATTTTAGAAGAGGTGGGAAGATCTGACATTCATGTGAATGCCTACCAAAAGAATTATGTAGCACAAATTTTCTTGGCTATGGGGATGTCACTGCCCCCCTCACCTCCCACCTCGCCCTTGCTCAAAAAGCATATTTGGAAACTATAAATCTTTCAAACGCATGCACCAAGCACACTCATTGACCAATTTTAAGTCAAACAAGGATATGATTCAGTTTATCACCCTAAGCTACTGTGAGGCAAGAATATTACCTCCAAAGCAGCATTTGCATCACGGATGGCAGCATTGGGTTTCTTCATTTTGATGTAAACACTGGCTGTACATGATTTAAAAATACATAAAAGAATGATTATCCTTGCCAATAAGAACAATCACACAGAGCATGTGAAAAAAAAATCAGATCACATCATACCTCTGGTAGCATACATTATGGCAGAGATAGGATTGAGCAAGATTGCCTCTGTCAAGTTCTCAATTGCCGCCTCAAACTTACCTGAAATTAGAAAGAAATGATTTCGAATTACTGTTATGTGATAGACCCAATTCTGGGATGGCTTTACCACATAAATAAGTATTTTCAGTGCAATAGGACAGAATAACCCTAGATAATTGTCTGAACAGTTGAAATTGGATAATTGGGTGGTGTATTTTGTGGGAGAGTTTACAGCTTAAGCTATTCAAAAGATGTAATATATTTTATTAGTCGAGAATTTTTAATCAATTTCTAAAGATCATGACCGAACCTTGCTATTGTATTCTTTTTTGTGTCCAATTTCATATTCATTTTCTTGAAGTGCTGCTCTTTGATGAGAAGAGCAATTGCACTACGTGGCTGTGAACAATGCATGATATTTTGGTGCAATAAGGTCTTGTGCAAGTTTGGATCATGAAAATCCCAAAGAGAATCAGGGTGTAAAGCATCAAACGCCATGTGCCTTGAATTGATTTCATAACGAAAAATTAAAACACACAAAAAAAAGAGGAAGCTACTTTCATTAAAGATGGATCCCAGATCATAGGTTAGTAAGTCCCAAGAAGCCCGTTAGAGGATATTCCATCTCTCAATAGCTAAGACCCCAATGAAACCTCTGATGATGGGTTTATGAATGGAATTTCCTTCATGCCATCAATCATCCTAAACAAGAGGAAATATATGCAAAAAAGGGTCCCTATCCAAGCAACTACCGTTGCTATAAATGCTGGTTTACACCATCAAAGTATGGATACAATACCTCGTTCTCTGCTCTCCTTGAATACACTACTGACTTAAGTATCAGAATGCCATTTGAGAGTACACCTCCCATCACCTATTACTGCCTCTTTGTGATTTCATTCCAAAGAGCACCCGGGTCTTTCCTCATTCAATTATGCCTCACCTTGAACTCAGGACAACAAATTTTCTTCTATATTTCTTTTCTTTTTATTGGGAGCAAAATAAAAAAATAAAACTCATTCAATTACGAAAAAGAATTGTAAAAATAAAAAATAATTCTCGTTTCAAAAAAAGAAAATCCTGTTCTCATTCATCCAAGCTAGCTTCAACTTTCACCATGAAAATTACCTTCAGAGATTGCTTCCATGGCTTTAGCCTTGGCTGACTGCGAAGCATCACGACTCTCTTCAGTGACCTCCACCGAGGAGTCTCCCATCTGAAACATCAGATCACATCCATTCACCACAAGGAAAAAGCCCAAACGCATTCACAGATATATCATGAACAACAACAAAACAAAATCTACAAAAGATAAAAAATAATAGTAATAATTTTAAAAACAAAAACCTTTTGCGGAGGATCATTGTCAGGCTCGACAGTTTCACCCTCGAGCTCAACATCAGATTCAATTATCTCATCTTCCTCCTCTACTTCATCCACCTTCGGTTGTTCCTCCCGAGCATCCTCTATGTCATCATCGCTCTCCAACTCCTACACACGCATGCCTCACATTCATACATGCATTCATTATATTAAAATTTTTGGAAAGAAAAAATGACGAGAACGAAAGAAGCATCGATTCATTAGAGCAATAGAGTACCGATTTGGAGTAAGCAGATTCGGGAAGCTTGGCTCCGAGGCTGAAACGAAAAATAGAACCAATCGAATCAGCCACAACAGAAAACAGAAAGGAATAATTTCAATTGAAAGAGAGGGATTCGAATTGGAATTTAGGTTTTAACCTTTCGAGGTAGTCGCGGAAGAAGGAGAGGGAAGGATCGGCGAGAATGGTAGGGTTGGACTTGAGCTGTTTGACGAAATGCTTCAACTGATCCAGCTTCGCCGCGTCCATTGTGTTTGTGTATACTTCTCAAGAGGCACCACTTCACACGGGTTTTGTGTTAAACCTGGCCGGCAATTTGCAAGCACAGAGTCTCTATAGACTTCTATTTGACGAGGCTCTTCTAGTACCTTCTATTCGGATTTGTATGTCAGCCTCTAGCCCTCTTGTGGACTCTTGCTGATTTTCCAACTTACTCCTATCCGATCTCAACAACCCCAAAATTGGAATTTTACTCTCGTTTCCGTGCCTACTAGGAATCTTAAGAGGGTATTCGCACTTCTTTAAAAAGTTTGGAATGAAAAAATTTACAGATTTTTAATGCATTTGAACAACTAATACTTTTATTTTTATAATCAAAGTTTTTTATTTTTTAATAAGTGTCTTAAGAACACTTATTAGCAAAATAAAAAAAATAGTTTTGTTAATGATACTAAAAATAAATTTTTTTTTAATTAAAAACGGACAAAATCATAACATTTTAATGTATTGAATACATTAAAAAGTTTTAAATATTTTTATTTTTGAATTCTTAATAAGTATCCTAAAAGAATTAAAAAAAAAAAGCTAAATGAAGTGTGTTTGAGAAAGTTGTAGTTAAACTTATTACAATGACTATTTTAATAATTATTTTTTATGTAATTAATTGTGTAAGAATTAATTTATGTTTCGATATTTAATTTGAAAATTTATTTTAAAATCTATTTTGTTTATATTGTATGAAAAAATTAATTTTATATAATACAATTACTAAAAAGGAGTGTGAAATAATTATTTATATTTATATATTATATAATATTTAATTGTTACGGTCAATTTAATAAAATCATAGAATTGCATGTCCGGTTTAAAAAGTTTTTTTTGAGATAATGACAAAAAAAAAAAACTGTTGCTTTTATCTAGCTTAAATTTTATAGAATAGATTAAAACCGATTTGAGAACATTTATCAAGTATCATGCTTATTTTCAAATAGCAAAGGTTGTCAGAGAAGCGCAAGCAGCAACAAAGAGTCTTGAACGGAAGTAGGACAAAACTAGCAGGCTAGGCATAACCAAAAAATGTAACAAGTGTGGGCTAGGCAGAACCAACAAGTAACAAGATTGCGCGAAGGTAGTTAAGGAAACATCAAGACTACGCAGAGGCAGTTAAGGCAACATCGAGATTGTCAAGAGGCAACAAGAAAGGGTGGGAAATCGAGCTGGCGGAACAGGACTCATATAGAAACACGTAGGGGCTTTCGTTGAGGCGTGGTGGTGTATGGATGACTAGAACAACCTAAAATTTTAGCGGTGATGCCGTCAAAGGACGGTGAACACTAGAGTGTTGATGGTGTACGAAATTTGGGTTCAAAAAATATAGAACCAGAGGCAACAAGGCTAGGCTTTGTAAAAAACAATGAAATAAACAACAACGGCAATAGAGAGATTTTTTTGGTGGAAAGCCTAACATAGAGACTCTATGTAATACCCTAGCTAGTTAAACACGATGTAGTCGTATTTAAGGCTCACTAGTTGCCACTTTCTAGCCTAGACTTTGATTTCCCCTTGTTTAGTTTAAAAATATTATTTAGAAAAATAAGGATACTTTTGAACTTCTGACAAGAATTATAAAACATGAGTCATACATATGCAAAATAGAAACAAAGTCTAAGCATCAAATAAATAATGGAAGATGATTCGCAGTGACGCCGGAAGATTTTGATTGATGGATACTGAAATACCTCGTACTTATAAAAGAAATAGAAGAAGAAATCATAGTACATAAAATCTAAATAACTTAGGCATTACAAGTATGTTAGTAATAATAAAACTAGAATACTCGTAAGTAATAGGAAAATAAAGGAAGATAGATAGTAGAACACTACTACAGAAAGGTCCAAAGTTGCCCTTCACAATATCCTTAGCTACAACTATCACGCCCTAATGTTGATTGTCATCTAACAACGGTAATTGATAAAGAAAAAGGAGTGAGAAACTCATGTCTTGATCAGCCACTAGGGGGTGAAATCCTATCGTGAAGGCATGCAAGGTTCAATTATGCTCTTAGTCCGTTTTACTCGTAATGACTTCAATTTTCTTAGTAACAACAAATAATCATATATGTATAAAGGTAATACAACGAGTACCAATATTATCATAATTTAGGTACATAATTTATAGTCTTAAACCGTGGTATTCTATTTATCATTATGCTAGTGGGGAATCAACATCCATGACATACAAACGACCGCCCTCAACATACCACTAGTGGTGTGTTTTTCTTTGTCTTAGAATATATTGAGATATTCTAATATCCTATTAGAGTCATTTGCTTGTCTCAAATATTAAGCCATGCATGTGGAAGTATGAACTAATTCAGACTGTGAAACTGCGAATGGCTCATTAAATCAGTTATAGTTTGTTTGATGGTATCTACTACTCGGATAACCGTAGTAATTCTAGAGCTAATACGTGCAACAAACCCCGACTTCTGGAAGGGATGCATTTATTAGATAAAAGGTCAACGCAGGCTCTGCCTGCTGCTTTGATGATTCATGATAACTCGTCGGATCGCACGGCCCTAGTGCCGGCGACGCATCATTCAAATTTCTGCCCTATCAACTTTCGATGGTAGGATAGTGGCCTACCATGGTGGTGACGGGTGACGGAGAATTAGGGTTCGATTCCGGAGAGGGAGCCTGAGAAACGGCTACCACATCCAAGGAAGGTAGCCGGCGCGCAAATTACCCAATCCTGACACGGGGAGGTAGTGACAATAAATAACAATACCGGGCTCAATAAGTCTGGTAATTGGAATGAGTGCAATCTAAATCCCTTAACGAGGATCAATTGGAGGGCAAGTCTGGTGCCAGCAACCGCGGTAATTCCAGCTCCAATAGTGTATATTTAAGTTGTTGCAATTAAAAAGCTCGTAGTTGGATTTTGGGTTGGGTCGATCGGTCCGCCCTTGGGTGTGCACCGGCCGGCTCGTCCCTTTCTGCCGGCGATGTGCTCGTGGCCTTAATTAGTCGGGTCGTGCCTTTGGCGCTGTTACTTTGAAGAAATTAGAGTGCTCAAAGCAAGCCTACGCTCTGATACCATGTTAAGTTTCATCTTGAATTATAAAAATAATAGGCATGGGAAAACAAGACAGAAAATATTGGAGGAGAAATGTTTGTTAATCGTGTGTTGTCGAATACAAATGAACCAACGCCTATTTATACGCTAGGCAGAGAATCAGAACAATAATGAGAAAATAAACCTAATAACAAATTGAATCAATTTAAATCAATCTAAATCATTCTTGAATATAATCTACGATATGCTAGGATATTATAATATCTTAATATATTCTAATAGGATATTAGAATATCTCAATATATTCTAACATATACCATAAGGTCCTAAGGCAAGTTCTCTAAAATACTCCGAGTATATTTAGGAGAATGATATTTTGGTGGACTATGATGAGACATTTATAATAGCCACACTCTTAATTTTGGTGGACTAAGTACGTTTAAGATGTGTGGCTATAAAATCATTTCCCATGTTACCTTTTCGCCCCGTCTTCATCTTCCTCTACCATCTCGCTGGCGACGGCTCCTGTTGGCCTTCTGCCCATCCACCGTCACTAAAATAGGAATCATCATTATCAAATTAAACCAGAAAACACCATCATAAATCTAAAATGACATTCTAGAAACAAGGAAAAAATCATTATCAAGAAATTATAAATGCCTCCAACAAGTTTTAATGATGAAATTTTATCATCTTACAATGGGAGAAAAAAAATCAAGATTTGGTTCCTAAATGACAAAAGAAAGAACCTTTAACATATTTACACTAAAAAAACACATCAAGATCTTAGAATAAGAAAAAAAATTACCAAAAAAAATAAAAGAAAGAAAATTTAGGATCTTAAAACTTATATCTAAAATCAAAAGACCTTTGCATTCCATCATGTGAGCGGTCAGCCGAAGAAGGAATGACAGAGGAAAGATCTTGTTCAAAAGAAGGAGCGGCCGGCGAATTCAGATTGATGATTAATGGTTTGAAATGATAACTTACAAATTATCTTTACGAAATGAACAAATGGAACAAACTATTATTAACAAAATGGACGGGAAGTGTAGAGATACAAGAATTGCGTTTTGTAATTTAAGACCTTTAATTTGACAAATGTCTTAACCTAGCATGCCCTATGCTACTGGACTACTGGTTAAATATTGAAAACAAATTATAAACTTAAGAGCAACAAGAAGGGATGTGAAGAAAGCATATTTCAAGACAACATATAAGCCCATAAGTTGGTTACCTCAGTTGACAATTGTCAAATATAAAATACTTTGATTATCTCCGCCCAATATAACTAAAAGATTTTGTGATAAGTGATTCTTAAGCTAGAATGCCTCTATCATCCAGTGGTTTATTTTGTTAGATTTTCTAATTAATTTGGTTAAGTTTATAAATGAAGAGGAAATGTTCAATTTCAAATTCAAAATTCACCCTCTCTTGCTCCAACCAGCGACTTCTATCTTTCGTCCCAAAAAACAATGTGAGCAAATAAAAACAATTACAGAAACCAGTCTGAACGAAGATATGAAAGGAAAGAACAGCAGAAATTGTGTATTTATTTAAAAAAAAATTGGCCATTTATTAAAGTACAAGTAATCAAATCACTCTAGTGTAGTAAGAATTTGAATAAAGTAACAAACCAACATTCCCCACCCCACTTTTTACACAGCAACTAAATTTCTTCTTATTAAGTATACCATCTCAAATTAATCTATTGCAGTAGCACTGAAGTAAACTAATAAAGAGTTACACAGCCTTCATGGCTTCAAATCTTGGCTCCTTAGCTTGGAACTTGAGTGTAGCATAGAGCCTCATGTAGTCCTCAAACACAAATTTTGGGTATGCTTGGTCCAATCCTTGTTGATTCCTCTCCAACAATGCTGCTGCAGGGTAGATCACAGCATCACTGCCAGGGTTGTAGAATGAGGCTATCGACATTCTCGTCCCATCAGTTTGTGCAATCACACGGTGCTCCACACTCTTGTACTTCCCATTAGTAATTACCTGTTTTGTCAAAATGTTTGATACGAATTAGAGTAACTCTACACATATAAGAGAAATATAGCTAAAATATTTGACAGAACGATACACTTCACTTATTAATCATGACATATTATCCAGACAATTAAATTATGATAAACGTTTTAGCTTTAACGTTTTTTAGGCACATTAATTAAAGAATTTATTACCTCAAGCTGGTCGCCAAGGTTAACAACAATGGAGTGGCGCATTGGTGGCACATCCACCCATTCTCCATCTTTGAGAAGCTGCAGGCCGCTGACCTTGTCATCCTGCAACAGAAGGATGATCCCGCCGGCGTCGGTGTGGGCGCGAAGACCCTTAACCAGCTCTGGCTTTGGGCATGGAGGGTAGTTAGCCACCTTTGTTCCAAATGTTGGACCCTTTGATCCATAAAATGCCTTCTTGAGATAACCCTTCTCTAATCCAAGATTCTCACATAACATGTCTAGCAACTCCTCTGCTAGCTTCTCCAATTTCTGTGCAAATTCCTTCATTGCCTCCCTGCATATCATCAATTACCTCCAACTATTTCAGATTACATGTCATGTGTAGCCAATTAATCATATATACGCTTCAAATTATTAGTTCCTAATTAAGCCAAATCACAATTTCATCATATGTGTCATTATCATATGCCTATAATCAGTGTTGGTCAAATTCGTCTCAAAGCTTTTAAAATAACCAATTCGCCCCCAACGTTAACATCTTTACGTCAAATTTGCTCCTGGTGTCAAGGATTCAGAGACGGATTTGATAGACAGGATGTCAACCTTAGGGACGAATTTAATGTATGAATATAAACTTGGGGACAAATTTGCTATTTTTCAATGCACAATGATAAACTTGACTGATGCTGTCAACGTTGTAGAGAATAAGAAGGTTTACTCTTACTATATGACATAAACGATATTATGTCATGACTCATGCATATAAATTATAAATGTATCTCTAATAATTTGAATGATGACCTGTATTCTTGGGTGAGATCAGGGAGTTCAGAGATGTTGGAGTGTGGGAGATGGCGCAAGAAGAAGGTGCTCTCCCAATCCATGTCCTTAACTTCAGCTTCAACACCTTCTAAGCCTTTGCTAGCCACAAGCTCCTTGAACCTCTGCTCCATGCATTTCCTATAATGCTCTTTGGTTAGCCTCTCCACAGTGTCCAATAGTTCATGTGGTATTCCATGATTCACCAACTACAATTACCAACAAAAAAAAAACAACAACATAACTAATAACACATAGTTATATAAAATGAAATAACTACATGAAGAAAATTTTTGGGTTGTGATAATATGGTTTAGTGGGGTGTGTACATATATATACCTCAAAAAATCCCCAATTCTCACAAGCATCTTCAATTTTCTCCAAGATAGCCTTCCTCTCATAACCATTCACATTCTCCAAGCTGATCACCGGGAAATTCTCCATACTCAAACTTTTTTCTTTCTTTCTTTCTTTATCTTTGTATTCTCCCTCTTTGTAATCTTAATTTGTTTTGTCTATGCTGATTAAGAAGCCAAGTGTGTGGGGGTATTTATAGGAATTTATTGTGCACGTGTACGTGCCTCATGTATGATTTTGATATGCATGGTTACTTTATCAAGTAGGCCTACCAATGCCAAAATCAAACTTAATTCCGTAGTTGAATTGCCTACTTTGTTAGACTCATCGTGATGCTGCCAACCTTCCAAGCATTTTCCTCATTTTGGAGTTTCAGCATGTGATGATTTCTTAGAGGTGTCACAAGCTAGCTAATTGTACAGTTGCAATATTTTAGTAGCATCTATATATCTTTAAGTAGCCTATTAAACCTATGAATTTTCAAATTTTGTTTGGTTTGGAAGACAAAAGTTCAAGTTTGATTTGGAATGAAAATTATTATTTTATATAGGCTTAAATAAGTTTTTGCCCTTAATAAATTACGAATTTGGATTTTGCACTCTAAAAAATTTTTGAGCCCTTAATAAATTTTTTTTGTTTGATTTTAGTTCCTGACGTTAAATTAGACCGTTAAAAAATGACGTAGTAGACAAAAATTAGATGGGTTTCACTGTAATTTGGTTGAACATGGACATAACAAATTTTAACCATTGTCGAAACGGTAAAACATGGTCAAATCGATTAGAACCATGGATTGATTTGAACATGATTTAAACTCGATTTGATCATAGTTAAAACTTTATTTGACTATGTTTTACCAAATTATAATGAGGTCCAGTTAACTTCCCTCCGCCACGTCATGTTTTAATAGTTCAACTTAATGTTAGAGACTAAAACTAAATATTTTTTTTTATGAAGGATTTAAACCCCAAAAAAATAAGTTAATAGGGTTTTCAATTTATTAGAGAACAAAATAATTTAAGATGTTTAAAAATTGTTTAGTGGTACTATTCAGCAGATCAATAATATTCTAAAATTAGAATTTTACTTTAAAGAATAAAGTAAATATTTTTATAATTAGATCATTAAAGTGAATAATGAAGCCTTAACCATTGATTAGTCGTGGCATTATTACATCATATTTTTTTTCTCTAAAATGGCTTACGAATCATCTCTCTTAAAAATTAATCAAACAGAAGAAAACTAATTTCACGTTGTGTGGGGGGGGAGGTTATCTATTTGTAATTGAATTTTGAACAATTTGTAACCAATTAAACGTCATTAAAATGAAAATATCTCATTAAAAAAATAAATTTTTAAAATTTTCAATACATTTAAAAAAAATTAATAAAATTTTACTACTTTAAATTTTTAACAAATACTTTTAAAATTCTTGTTAATCAGACCCATTAAAAATTGCCTGACATTAATTTCTTTTCTTACCCACAATCATTGCTTTGGAGAAGAAGTCAACTTAAGAGAGTGAAAAAAAATATTCAAAGGAATAGAATAGGTCAAAGGAAATATCACCGTTAGAACTGTTATATATTTGATTCTTTTACTTTGACCACTTGACCAATATAGGAGCCACATATTATAAGAAAAATCAAGGTGTAACTGATTGTACACACAAAATAGTTTTGAGAATGACAAGTAATAGCGGTTGGTCTTGGTCTTCCCTTAATTTTTCAATCAAATCTTTGCATATTTTTGACACCACTTGTCTTGGGGTCTTTTCATCATACATACATTTTTTCCCCATGAAGAATAAGTTTCTTTAATAAAATGTGAAAAATGATCATAAATTCAATATTCCTTATCTGGCATTGATGATGTGCATAGTCATGTGGATTAGTATACAATAAACGAAGTACTGTGACTAGGTCGAAGAAGACGAGGAATAACTAAATAACACTAGTAATTAAATAAATATTCACAAATTTCAATTATACCAATGTGATGGTAACTACCATTATAAGTTTCGGGTTCCAGTGCCATGGCCGATGGTTTAATCGAGATTATTTTTTTTTTTCAGTTATATAATTAATAAATATAATAATAATAATAATAATAATAATGTTAGAATATATTAATATTCTAATAAACCCTAAACCTTAGTTACAAAACTGACACTTTGTAAGGATATGATCTCAATCCGTGGCTGTCGCCACTCTAATATGACCAACATCTAGGAAGGCTGGCGACGCATTTTTAGTCATGAGTGTATTGTAAAATGATTTATTGCTTAATTGCTTTTTATTTGACTCATTCACTTGTATATAATAACACATTTATAAGAGAATAACAATATACACATAAGCATAATCATAGGCATAACATAATAAGTATTACAATAGGTATAAATTCATAAGCATAAACATAGGAATTCATAAATAACATTCACGAACATTCATTTATGACGATTTAACTCTACAGACAATAACCAAAGTGTTATGAGCCAGTTTTAAGTCATTTTTAAAGGTTCTATTTTGAAAAATTTTTGTAAAGTAACCCTAATAAATTATCATGAGGAATCCAAATATGTAATTAATTTTTCCAGATTTCAATTGTAGAATTAAAACAAGGGCTTAAACGGAAACACTGCTTTGTTCGAAAAATCATTGTTAGTCCTAACTTCAAATGATCATTACGACTGGCATACATGTCTGATTTCAGTGGTTATTTTTACAATATTCAAGTTAAAGTGTTAACTTTAATCCAGTGAAAAAAATTGGGCTGTCAAAACGGGCAGGCTTGCCCTTATGGCCCGCCCGTTTAGGCCCGCGGGACTAAACGGGCCAAGTAAAAAATATTCATATTTTTAGGGTCTAACTCATCTATGGTCGGTCCGTGGGCCTAAACGGACCGCCCGCTAGTCCATTTATTTTTTTAAAATTTTTTTTAAAAATCAAAAAAATTCAAAAAATTCAAAAAAAAATTCACGGGCTCACGGGCTGGGCCTAAACGGGTAGACTTAAACAGGCCGGTCTAATTTTTTTTCAAATTTTCGCGGGCCTATTTTTTGCATATAAAGTCTGTCCATTTAATTGGGTTAATGGACCGGGTAAACGGACCGAGCCCATTTTGACAGCCCTAGAAAAAAGTAATAAAAAAGGAAATTCCTAAACATTGGAAAAATCTTAATCAAATTTAGGTTGCACATAGACAGCATGAAATAATTGTTTTCAGTTCTAACTTTGAGAGCTCATTGTAATGAAAATCAGAATACAATGTTCTTGGTGTCAAAATTTAGCTTAAGATGTATAATTTATTACAAAAAAAATGGCAAGATAAAACTCCAAAGATTTGTATATGATTAAGCCGAAAACAAATAGCATGTTCCATTGATAATTCATTCTAGCAATTTCTAGTTTTAACTTCTTTTAGTGATTTGACCTAGGAGTTGATCTTCTTTTCAAGAAATGTTCTTATGAAAATTAGATGACGGTATTAATTCTAGCATACATGAATTTTAAGGTCTAAAACAAAGAATTACTATGGGGCACATTTTATGTAAGTTTAGAGTTCAAAAGAGACATAGTTAGTTTCCTTAGGACTAACAATTTATCACTTTAACATCAAAACTATAATTTTTATAAACATAGAATCATGGAGATGTTAGAATGATATAAAATAAAGATCATGAAAAAAAAGAACCCACTCTAATGAAGGTAGCTTTATCTAAGACTTGTTAAGCTTGAATATGATGAACTTGGAAGAACAACTCCTCCTTGCAAAGGGGTCATGACGTTTCGGCTAAGAGCTTGGAAACTTGGAGAGTTTGTGCTTTCTAAGGCTAGAGAATATGATGAGAACTTAAGAGAGAGTATAAAGTGCTTGCAAAGCTAAGCAATGGTCCCCTTAAAATACTAGAATGAAGGTCATATTTATAGGCTAAGAGGAAAGGAAAAATTTCAGCACATGGCTCTCATTTTTAAAGGTGACTTTGCATGTGTAAGACATGAGTAATTGTAAAGTCTAAAGTAGTGTTTGTTAGATGAATTCTTGTCGGTAAAAATTTATGGAGATGGTAAATGGAGCAAGGGTGGCCAAAATTTTCCTAGTCTAGGAGGGCAGCTATGGTTGTCATTGTTAACTTGTGAGAAATAATAATAATTTGATGCAGTGTATGTGGGTGTAAAATGTGAGTTTGTGAGGACAAAATAGGCATGGAGATGATGAAATAATTCGTTGGTGTTTTCATAATAATTGTAACCCTTTAAATTAGCTTTCCAACGATATAAAATGATCGTCAATTGAGCATCTAGAACTCAAGATATGATCAAATTATTACAACATTATAAAAGAACCACTAGGTTATTAGTGTTATTGTTATATGATGTTGTATATATTTTATATATTTTATATCTGAACTGTATTACTAATAAATGACTAAAAAAATTTAACGGTTAATAGAGAGACGTGACACGTTAACCGCTATGTTAATAAACACTGTTAGTCAAGCGAACATAAGGATTAACGGGACTGATTTTTTGAATTGAGAGGGACAAAATTGACCAAAAATTTTTTTGGAAGGGACTAAGTTGAGGGGTTCATATGTCTCACTTGTCTACGTGAAAGGGGTGTTGTGACAGTTAACATGGCACGTCATTCCGTTAACTGCTACATCATCAACCACCGTTAGTGAAATAGACGGAAGGACTAACATCTTTGATTTTTTGAATTGAGAGGGACGAAATTGTCTGAAAAAATTTGGGAGGAACAAAATTGACCGAAACCAAAATCTAGAGAGACTAAGTTGGGGTTTTTCCAAAAAAAATGAAGTGCAGACTAGACTTGTTACTAATTTAACTTTTTCATGATTTTTTTCCATCAATACTGGTTCTTAGGCATGACGTTCTTATACAAATCTTAATTACATATAATAATTTTAATATATTGGCTTTTGTTGTGATTGATTTGGAATTTTGATTGTATTCCGTTATCTCTATTACATGTAACGCATCAAACATTAGATAGTGTAAAAATTTATATAACGTATTTCTTATATTATATTATCAAGTCTTATATTATCAGACATTATCATATACAACATGTCAAAGGGAGCCATGCCGTATAGATGTAGATTTAATACATTGGAGTAATTTATAAAAATATCACAATTCGAAAATAATCAGCAATGATAACATCCAAAATTTTGCTTCAACTTTTTTTTTTTAAAAAACAAAAAAAAACAAAAAACCAACTTAACAATTATAAAAGGCATTTCCATATTGCCTCTTTTACCAAACAATGATAAATTTTGTCAAAACAATTTTTTATTTTCAAAATAAAAACTGTTTTCCAATATTCCCAAACATAGACTTAATGTTGAACTTGTAGCCGGAGGGATGGGGTACTCAAAATTGTCAAGTGAAGTGGCCTCTTGGCCAAATTTGTTTATGTTGTTTTGTTGTGCATAGTTTAAAATAGGCCCCGGGACAGATATACCTACAGTTATGTGACGGCATACGCCGCCACAAGTTTGAAAATTTGTATGATTATATAGGTCTATATGTATTTTTATTCCCCCATTATTTCACTATATTTTCCCAGTATATTGAGATATATAAAAGGTAATTGAAAGAAATCAATTCACTTTTCATCTTCACACATTACATTGAAAGAATATTCTTTCTCTTAGTCCTTACAAAGTCGTTAAAAATTAGTTAATATATAAAATTCACCTTGAAAATCTTCACCCAAACTTCCTTAATAGTCCCATTTATGTACTAAACATCCAGTTATATATTCTCATTCAACTGATAGACTCTTACGAGTTTATGATTTTACAATATAAAACGAGTTAATAATCATATAAATTCTCTTTCGGTAAACTCGTGTAAGTTTAGATAAACTCTCAATTTTATTAACGAGTTTACAAGTTAAAATTTACTTACGAGTTTACCTTAAAATGTTTAAATTTGACAATATTTTTAAGTACTTAGCTGATTTTGTTAATGTTAAAAAATATTTAATAAATTTATTAAGATAATTTTATATGTTTATCATAATTGAGTTATATTTTATTAAATTATAAAGTAATACTTATACATAATAAAGTATGTTACGATATATTTTATAATATTTCTTTCATTTATTTTATTTCAAAGTAACATTATCTAATGTCAATTATAAATATAACACTTAATCATGTTTAATTCCTAATTATATTGCTTATAATATATATTTTTTTATGTTTGTAAATTCTTACGAATTTACGAGTTGAGTTTACGATTCGAGTTTGCTAAAACTTCATAAGTTTACTTAAACTCTCTAATTTGACAACCTTATCTACAATTGACACAATTAAAGAGCAAGCTCATATCCTAAAAGAATGTAAGTTCAAATTATGTTGTCAATATAAGAACTATTTTAGTGAGTAATATGTAAATACCGCTCACAAAATCTAGAAGCATGCCCTAGCCTTGGATGACCGGTGTGAACTCTAACTGAACTTTATAAACCAAAGAAAAACAAAATCCTATAGTTTCTTGAGCCAAACATTTAGTTAATTCTTTCAGGTTCACTATGACAGGACATCGGTACATTTCACCCAAGGGCAAAAAGATCAAAATAGGAAAATGTCGGCATAGCAAATGAAATGACATCATAGCCCGCACAGATTGGAGCATGGTGGGTCTCGTCAATGATTCCATGAAGGAATGCAGAGATAAACATGGCAGGACAACAAGAAACCATTTAAACAAATAATAGTCATTGCTGCCGTACTTAAATATAAAGAATCATATGTATGATTCATGACGTATATAACCATGCTTACCAAGCTCATTACATTCCGTCGAGAACACGTTACTTACTTGCAATAAAATATGTATCCATATGCAAATGCCGGCCTTTGTTCCTCTCTGTTGACTCTGCAAGATCTGGTTTCCATTTTTCTCTTTTTGTATATATATGATGAAGAATGTTCAAAACACACTCATCAAGCAGAAAGCAAAGTTTCTGCCTAGCATGGATGTTTTCCATGTAGTTGCTTTCATTTTTATGTTGAGCTGCCATGCTCATTTTGCTCAAGGGAGTGAACTAACCCCTGCCACTGAGAATACTGAGACAAGCAGTTCAAAGACATACATTATCCATGTGAGGCGGCCAGAGGGCAAGACAATTGCTCAATCTGAAGATTTGGAGAGCTGGCACCAGTCGTTCATGCCACCTACTGCTATGAGCTCTGAGGAACAACCACGAAAGATTTATTCATACCGGAACGTGCTGAGTGGTTTTGCCGCTAGACTCACTGAAGAGGAGCTGCGAGCAGTTGAAAAGAAGGACGGTTTTGTTTTGGCTCACCCCGAAAGGCTACTACGTCGTCAAACCACACATTCCCCAAAATTCTTGGGGCTGCAACAACAAATGGGGTTGTGGAAAGACTCAAATTTTGGAAAGGGGGTTATTATTGGGGTGTTGGATTCTGGCATCACACCTGGGCATCCTTCCTTTAGTGATGCAGGAATGCCGCCCCCGCCTCCCAAATGGAAAGGGAGATGTGATCTTAATGGGACGGCTTGTAACAACAAACTAATTGGTGCAAGGGCTTTCAACCTCGCAGCTATGGCGACGAAAGGAGAGCCACCAATTGATGAAGATGGACATGGGACTCACACAGCAAGCATTGCAGCTGGTGCTTTTGTGGAAAATGCACAAGTGCTTGGAAATGCCAAAGGCACAGCAACAGGGATGGCCCCTTTGGCTCACCTGGCAATTTACAAAGTATGCTTTGGAGAACCCTGCCCTGAGGCTGATGTACTAGCTGCGTTAGACGCAGCTGTTGAAGATGGAGTGGATGTAATATCAATATCCCTCGGTCTCGAAGAGCCTCCTCCATTTTTCAATGATAGCACCGCAATAGGTGCATTTGCAGCAATTCAGAAAGGAATATTTGTAAGTTGTGCAGCAGGAAATTCTGGCCCTTTCAGCGGCTCCCTAGTTAACGGAGCCCCATGGATTCTCACAGTTGGAGCAAGCACTATTGACAGAAGCATTGTAGCAGCAGCAAAGCTTGGGAATGGGGAAGAATATGATGGTGAATCTGTTTTCCAGCCTACCACTTTTCCTCCAACATTGCTGTCATTGGCATATGCTGGCAAGAATGGCAAACAAGAATCTGCTTTATGTGCTAATGGATCCTTGAATGACATTGATTTCAGAGGCAAGGTTATTTTGTGTGAGAGAGGAGGGGGTATAGCAAGAACTGCAAAAGGAGAGGAAGTGAAAAGAGCAGGTGGGGCTGCCATGATTCTAATGAATGATGAAAACAGTGGCTTCAGTCTTTCAGCTGATTTACATGTCCTACCTGCTACACATGTAAGCTATGCTGCTGGACTGAAAATAAAAGCCTATATAAATTCCACAGCAACACCTACCGCAGCCATTTTATTTAAGGGAACTATCATCGGAAACTCCCTATCTCCTGCTGTTGCATCCTTCTCTTCAAGAGGCCCGAACTTGCCAAGTCGTGGTATCTTAAAACCGGATATCATAGGGCCAGGGGTTGACATCTTAGCTGCTTGGCCATTCTCCTTTGATAACAGCACGAATTCAAAATCCACTTTCAACATTATGTCTGGCACATCAATGGCATGCCCACATCTCAGTGGCATAGCTGCTTTGCTCAAAAGCTCTCATCCTCAATGGTCACCGGCTGCCATAAAATCTGCCATGATGACTTCTGCAGACATACTGAACTTAGAACACAAACCTATTGTTGATGGAACACTTCAGCCTGCAGATCTCTTTGCCACAGGTTCTGGCCATGTGAATCCATCAAGAGCAAATGATCCAGGACTAGTTTACGATATCAAACCTGAGGATTATATACCTTATCTGTGTGGTTTAGGCTACAGTGATAGGGAAATTGGGATCCTAGCACAAAGAAGAATTAAGTGCTCTGAAACTTCAAGCATTCCCGAAGGAGAGCTTAATTACCCATCATTTTCTGTTGTTCTTGGTTCCGCAGAGTCGCAGACACTCAAAAGGACTCTAACAAATGTTGGTGAGGCCTATTCATCTTATGTTGCCATTGTTACAGCACCAGAAGGAGTTGACGTGAAGGTCAAGCCAAATAAGCTTAGCTTTACAGAAGACAACCAGCAAGAGACATATTCAGTGACATTCTTCCGTACAGGTTTGGGTAATAAGACAGCCGAATACGCTCAAGGGTCACTAAAATGGGTCTCTGCCAAACACACTGTAAGGAGCCCTATCTCAGTCAAATTTGTATAAGACAATAATTAACCACCCGGTAGCATCTTGTACTACTAGACAATCAAATCAGTGCCATGGTCAGAAAATTTCCCTACTAGCTACAACATGCAAGAAGTGCAAAGAAAAATTTAAATCATACATCGACACCATTTTCATTTCTATGTTCCCTCTACCAATGCAATGCATAAGCAAAATTTAATTTAGATCACCAAAAGAATTTGAAATCTGCCTTTCAAGTATGTGCATATATTTAGGTCTGGCAGTGGCACTGCCAAGAACGTTAAAGAAGTGGAAGGAAATAGAAAAATGGAATCTAATTTTAGATAAAAATCATCAGCCAACAAAATAATGAAAGATTATTGTCCACTATGTCATGGAATACTAGAATACTACAGTGAGGTAGATACTAAATGAAATATATTAAAAAATAGTAAGTCCCACATTGCTTGGAGTAATGGCCTACCAAGTATTTATAAGTGTGAGGCAATCCTCACCCCTCGAACTAGCTTTTGGGATTGAGTTAGACCAAACTCAATTTTCTATAGTTGTGTCGCTTTACCCGTTTATTCAAGATGTTTAACATAGTATGTGACCAAGTGGTCCAGGGTTCAATTCCTATCACCCCTACTTCAGCACAAGGTATAAATTAAATCAATCTGTGCCATGTCCACGCTTCACGGCCAAAAAATGGGCTCATGTGCGAAGGGGTCTATCAAATATATAACCATGAAATAGTTTTTTCCCATTAGCTTAAGCTTTTGGGAGAGATGGTTTGTCAGATTTTTCAGATGGTATGAGGGCCAGTTCCACGCAATGTTCAGTCCTGCTAACTTCATGCTCCCAATCCAGTATCTAGTCTTGGGCATGAGGGGGCGTTTTAACTCCCACATTGCTTGGAGTAATGACCTACCAAGTGTTTATAAGTGTAAGGCAATCCTCACCTCTTGAGCTAGCTTTTGGGATTGGGCTATATATATATGGCCAAGAAATGAAATAGGGATAGGTCCTAGACTTCAGCTTCTTTCAAATTTCAGTGGAAGAATTATGTGATCATGCAAATAACCTAAAATACAAAAATAATTGATAAATTTGTATAAACCGCCAACTTTAAAGTTGTTTATATGCTCACTTAAATAATTAGCAGAATCTCCAATAAGCGTAACAATAAGAGAGATCCAGAAAATGTCCAAGACACTGATTAGAACACACCAACATGAGAAAAGCATGGCAATGGTGGTAAATAAATAGAAACCTGGGACAGAATCGCATCATTTCTATGTCTTCTGACTATAACAAATATTGAAACAAAAGCTCTGATAACTTAGCTTTACTGGTCTTAGTTCCTTCTTTGTATGAGAATAGAATGATGCTAAATAGACAAAAACCAGAAACTCCTTCAATTTGTCAATAAATTCTAAAAAAAAATCCTTATGAAGATCTAGCATCCATTTCAGAAAATTTTGGGTTGATTTCCGATAAAATATTGTAGATGATATCTGACCTCCTGCGAATATAACAGAATAAGTTATCCAAAATTAGATGGGGAAGCAAACAAACCTCCAGAGTGTCACATTTTTTAGCTGGCTCAGTCATAAACAATCACAGAAAATTCAACATCTGTGATATCCAACATAAGTAAGGGGTCGTAGAATACATGAAAATGAAATGCGTTCCAATCATCAACCAAAACCAGGAGGTACATCAGGATCTTCATCACTACAACCAGAATGAGGATTATGTTCCACATCTATCAAAAAACCAGGAGGTGCACTGCTATTAACATCGTCTTCACCAATCTGTTCCTGTACCACGTGGGAATCTTCAGTCTGCTCTGCAGCAGATCCATACTTATTGCTATGAACCCGTGCCTTCCCTTGATCCAGGTCCTCGTGATTGCTACTCACATGATTATGCAAGAGAGTGAAACCTGGCGGCTCTTCGGGCTCATTTTCATTCAACTTATCATCATCAATCTCAGTAACTGCACCCGTTTCACCTTGTTGTCCCTGAGATGGCATCGCCTCACGCATAGATACCAGAACCTCGTCTTTCCCTTTTGGGTTTGCCAGCTTCTCATAGACAGATTGCACCGTTTTCGCAATTTCGATTTTCATGCCATCACTTGATCTGATTATTTGCCATAAACTATCGGATATCTGACTCATAACTTTATCACTAGTAACAAAACATGAAGCAAAATTAAAAATTTTGTTCCCTTCATCCCATGTAAACTCACTTGCTCAACTTAGATATATAAATAAAACAAATGCAATTTGACTAGGAACCTCAGAATAAAGAGTAAAGCAATGCAATTTAAAACAACAGCTGAAGATGGGATTAACTTACTCAACTTCATCATATATGGCATCAGATAGTTGTCTAGGTTTCATATTCTCTGCTCCGGCACTATTAAGAGCCACTGACAGCTTCACAACTGAGGCAATATGTTGTCGCAACTCTTCCTGTGTCATAAATTGTGGGATTCAGCGTTACTCACACCGGAGATCCAAAGAATTTGCATCAATTACAAATAGAAATTAAAAAAATAATTATGAAATATGATCTAAACCCTGAAATGAGGAAAGAGAGAAAGAGGGGAAGCATACTTTGTCCTTGAGCTTACGAACGATTTTCAAACGAAGTCTGTCAAAGTCGCCATCGTCCTTGAGTTTTGCGATAATCTCTTCTTTGGCAACGACTATTTCTCCTCCGCCATTCTCACTACCTCCCATCACATTCATTAACGCCCTTCGCTTCCTCTCTCCTAACACACAACTTCTCCCTTCCCTCTCGAACCTACCTGACCTTACCCGACGCTTCAACTTGTCAAAGAAAAGGGTATGATCATGGATTACGGACGCCAAGCCTTGACCTGTATCAGTAAATGAAATGCGTGTCATTAGAACGGAAGAAACTGAGCTTTGTTATTGAAATCCTTGTCAAACTCAAAGTATGCATCACTAATCATGGGAAAATTGATTTTGCCATTGAAACTAGAGATGTTCAAAAAGTTTGGAACATTGACAAGGAGTAACTGAATCTATGTCATTTGAACTCAAAAAACAGCCAACGACACATTCAACACAGTTAGGTTTAGCTTAGTACCTTTGATAAACAGAAAGCATGGCAACAAACCAATCCAAACCAACGTAAAGAATATTAGCAAACTGAAAAAAAAAAATTGAAAATTACTAAATCTCTGATTCTGAAATGCATAAGTAAAAAGAAAAGGAAGAAACAATTCGGAATCCAGAAGACCTATCGAAATTAGCCGCTGCAGCTGCCGGCGATGGGGAAGGGCAGTGGAAGAAGAAGAAATGCTCGAGAGGGCCACCAAGGTTCGGCAGTGGAACCTATCTCTAATTTAATTATTTATTTAACGTTATTTTATCTTGTAAAATAAAATATTGAAAAAATTATTTAGCAATTTTTTTTTGGGCAGAGGTATTGATACTGTGAATCGAGTGATGATTTCAGTATCTTTAATATAAAAAAATTGAAAAATTGTTGTGGCTGATGTCTAAAATCATTAGAGTAGATGGTAATTTTAGCACCTTGCCATGAAGTGAATTGTAACATGACATGTGTCTGAAATTGTCGGAGTATGCGGCGATTTCAACACCTAAATAAAAGTGGAGAGATCCCTCGTTTCAGTTATATATACTTGTTGTGTAGAATTTTTTTTTACACCATTCCTCTTCACCTCTTCTTTTCTTCTCCATTTCCTCTCCCTGTTAAGAATTTTTGGTGTTATTTGTTTCTTGTTTATTTCTTGTATCTATTTAAAAAAAAAAAACAAGAGTAGGGGCAGTGTTGTTGCATTTGTTTTTTATAATGGTTTTATACAAAAGTCCAATATTGAGGGTGTTGAGTTTATTAGTGAAAATGACAGAATTTATTGTAATTTGGCCAGTTATGTTGTTCTCATATTCGTGTGGTGCAATTTCTTCTCATTTTCAAAAGAGCATATCAAAAATAAGATATAAGACTCTAGTGTCTTTCATAAATGGGTTGACTAAATATCAACATGTTGCGATATCGAATGACCTTCAAATGCAAAAGATGTTTTCTTTATATGAAGATTATAAGATTATTTAAGTGGTATTTAAGATCATACGAAGGTTGTATGGTTGACAAACTGTTAATCAACCCTTCATCTTGACAAATCCTCAGCACATTGTAGGTGAAGTCGTGGCCGTTGAAGTTCGAAGATTTGACATTGATCTTAAATAAAACTTTAACATCCAACAACGAATCTAATATGATTGGGTAGGCATCACTGGTATCAACCTAACATCAAAAAAAAAAAAAGATAGTCATAAGAAAGTTATGTACAGTTGCGTAGCATCGGTAGCATACGTAAAGTTTAGGCCAAGCGGTGAATATTCTCACATATGATCCCTTGACCTCGACAGCCGTTCGTCCAACCAACTGAACGGCCTCCTTATCCCACAAAATAAAATTAAAACAGCCAGTATTGTCAGACACAATAAGTTGAAGCTTATACCTACAGAAGCGACAATGTACTATAAGTTTCTGTCTAATATGACATGATTCTCTAATGATCAATTCAATGGCTATGATACACAATCCACACCTAAGCTGGGCGTTTGCATCATTTTTTTTGACAGGCTTTACAATAAAACATAGTCCCTACTTGTTCAACCTTCTTCTGGCACCGTCTACACGATCGATAGTACCAGTTGTCTGGGCCAGCATCAATTGATAAAATTGTACAAACCACCCAGTAAACGCCCTCCTAAACAGCCCAAACAACATGTAACCCAGTCTCAATGCATTCCAAATGATAACAAAAAATGCATATGACAGCTTCTAATGTGACACTATGCTAGTTCACATGATTAAAGTGACATAATTCTTCACAATTGATGACTTCTTCTACAGTCTTTACTGAAACCAACTCACGATTTATTTCATCAGCAGCAGACAGGAATGTCTGGGAGGAAATTTGACTTATCCTTTGAGAAGATGATTGGCCTGATTCGCACAATCTGTGTGCGTACATGTGAAATAAACATGAGTCACAGTTTTAGTCCTCACAAAATAGATTGTTACATTAATGCCAGAAAGGATAATGACAATTCTTACTACAACCTTTGCTTAAAGCAGCCGACCTCTGGAATTTCTGGATTGACCACAATCTTAGAAGCAAAAAAACTGCTTTGGATGTTCACCTTTCCTGCGGCTCATAATAGCAAAGAATTGTTAGGAAATAAGGACCAAACACAAATGCGCATATCAACCATATACACTTTTTGACATTACTCATGAATTTGTTCTTTTTGAACATTTGCAGCACCATGATGAGTGGTACTGTTTGATCACATTCAAGCAGTTGAATAAGCTCATCAACTAAATCTCCAAATATAGTGCAACTAATCCTGTTGTGGCTACATAACACGTTGACGATTTAAATTTAGTTGTTAGCACAATTTAACCGGATATAGTTTTGAAGGACCCTACTCAACTGAATGTGAAAAAAAACAACATACTCAGTGTCCTCAATATGTACTACCATACGATAGGTGGTGTCCCCTTTCTGTGTTAACAACTGCTTAGGTTCTTCCTTCCCAACAATCTCACACAAAATATCTAAGTTTTATATCAGGAGTAGGAGTTAGTAACATAATATGTTTATCATGCAATCTTCAAACTCGTTGGTTATGTGTGTATAAGCGTATGTTAGAAACGTGACTCACCAAACAATTCTGTCTCACTGACGTCGTCATCAATGAGGATGTTAGTAACATTCTTTAAGCTGAACGGCAGAGGAACAAAAGGATTGCCATCAAGCATCCTAACGACTGTTCGCCGGACGAAAGTCAGCTTGTATTTGTGAGGGGTGGTCTTGACTTTCATGCTGTTTGCTCCAACAACGAAGTTTTGGACCTCATAAAATCTACCTTCAGTAAGAGTTGAATTGAATTGGTGTACCAAATTTTTGGGAACTGTTGCATGCATTCGGCCCCCTGAAACATGACCATGGTATGAAACTGATAAATTAAAAATGGATTGAAAAAGGCAAGAGCAACTCATTTGTGAGAAAGGTAAAGTTAACAACAACAGTTTAAGAAATAACCAATAAGGTAAAGTTACCTTATCATCAACAAATATCATCTCCAGTGAAAAGATTTCAACCTTGTTGGTTGTGTTTGGTACTCTTCATAGTCGTGTAGTGTATACCTTAAACTGCCATGTGAGTTTTGTTGGATTTGCCATGTCAAGGAAATCAGATTTGGCCTCCATGTTTTCCTGAAAGCATTTACCAGCAAATAATATAGCATCAGTGAAAACAATATGCGAAGGAAATATATCTTTTTGATATGCGAAGACAACAATGTGCATTTTACATTTGTATTGAAGAGAACAATATTAGTTGCAGCAAAGCAAACATTGCAGGGTAACGATATGAAGGAAAACTCTATCACCTCCAGAGAATATGTTTACAGTGAGGTATTATAATGGAACAAAATAAAACAATGCAAAGATGACCAGGAAGATGCGACTGTATAAACATCAATGCATAAGTGAAGATCATTAACACCTGTGAGGAGCAAAGATGATAAGCAAACGTTGAAGGCAGATGGGAAAGGCAAAGCAACAGTGTGCATCACAAATGGATTTCACCTGCTACCATTTCAACAATTTAGTTTTAGGAGATGAAGCTGTGATATTTCATAATCTACCACCATCAGCGATTTGTTAAGACCGTATTGCCCTCAGAGGGAATTTTGAGCGGGAAATTTTTGCGGGAGAGTGCGACATGTGTTCTACAAAGGCGTGGGCATGGGGTGAGAGTTTCTGTCTTTAATAGATATATAGATATAGATTCTTTTTGCTCGTAAAAAATAAAGGAGAAAAAGACGGGAACATCACAATCAAATGATGCAAACTAAAGAGAGAGAGGGGAAAAAAAGGACATCAACTCCTCGTAATCCTTAAACATTCACGTGACTTGGGCAAGATATGTGAGGTGGGTTGTATAACTCCATGACTACACAAGAATAACAATTGAGATTTTTTTTTTTAACATGTAACGCCAATTATGAAAATGAAATAATGTCATAATATTTTATTAAAGATATTATGAATACCATCAATCTCTAGATTTTTTTAATTATTTTTTTACTAAAAAATAACTTAAAATTCTTTACACCCCAATAAAAAAAGTACATATATTATTTTTAAATTATATTCTTTATAATGCATAACATTTAGACTTCTATTTTTACACTAAGCTTTTACAAAATTTCAAATGCTTTTAAATAAATTCTCAATTTTAACCACCTCACTTTTATATAACCTAATTATTAATAATTTTTTTTCTTTTCTTTTATTTTATGGTAAAGAAAGGGGGCAAAGCGCCCCAGCATTATTATTAATCTTTAACCCTGGCTATACCTACCTAAAAGGTAAAAGGTCACAAATAATAATATATGCTTTGTTAAATATTTAAAATTAAAATATAATATTATTGATGAAATTGTGCGACTCTAAACTTTATCTAAGGTACTTTTATTTGTATTTGGACAGCAAGAGTATAACCAAAGGTCATAAAAAAATAAAAATTAAATAAAGTTTAACCAAAGGGGAACTTCCCGCAACAGCATTCTCGAGAACATTAAAACACGGCTGAGTAATATTCATTTTTGTTCTAATATTTTAAGGTTGACATCAATTTAACCCTACGATTTTTAAATTTTAAAATATGGATCCATATGAAAATAGCCGGCCATGTTCCTGACTTGTCTGTGCAAGATCTAGCTTCTATTTTTCGTTTTTGGTATATATATGTTTGATGTTTTGCATGTTCAAAGCTCACCCAATACAATATCGAACCTTCCTCCTCCACTTGTTCATCAACCACAAAGCAAAGTTTCTGCCTAGCATGGATGTTTTCCATGTAGTTGCACTCATAGTCATGTTGAGCTTCCATGCTCATTTTGCTCAAGGGAGTGAACTAACCACTACCACTGAGAATACTGAGAGAACCAGCTCAAAAACATTCATTATCCATGTGAGGCAGCCAGAGGGCAAGACAATTGCTCAATCAGAAGATTTGGCAAACTGGCACCACTCATTCCTGACACTTACTACTATGAGCTCTGAGGAACAACCACAAATGATTTATTCATACCAAAACGTGCTCAGTGGTTTTGCTGCAACACTCACTGAAGAGGAGCTGAGAGCAGCAGACAAGAAGGACGGCTTTGTTTCTGCTCACCCCGAAAGGCTACTAAGTCTTTAAACGACACATACCCAGGAATTCTTGGGGCTGCAACAAGAAGTAGGGTTATGGAAAGACTAATTTTGGAAAGGGGGTTATTATTGGGGTCTGGATTCTGGCATCGCACCTGGTCATCCTTCCTTTAATGATGCAGGAATGCCGCCCCCACCTCCCAAATGGAAAGGGAGATGCAAACTCAACGTGACGACTTGTAACAATAAACTAATTGGTGCAAGGGCTTTCAACCGTGCAGCTATGGCAAGGAAAGGAGAGCTGCCAATTGATGACGATGGACGTGGGACTCACAGCAAGCACTGCAGCTCGTGCTTTTGTGGAAATAGCAGAAGTGCTAGGAAATGCCAAAGGCACAGCAGTAGGGGTTGCCCCATTGGCTCACCTGGCAATTTATAAAGTATGCGTTAGAGGTCTCTTCCCTAATGCTGATATACTAGCTGCGTTAGATGCAGCTGTTGAGGAAGGAGTGGATGTAATATCAATATCCCTCGGTCTAGATAAGTCTGCTCCATTTTTCCAGAATAACATCGCAATAGGTGCATTTGCAGCAATTCAGAAAGGAATATTTGTAAGTTGTGCAGCAGGAAATTATGGCCTTTCAGCGGGTCCCTAGGTAATGGAGCCCCATGGATTCTCACAGTTGGAGCAAGCACTATTGACAGAACCATTGTAGCAACAGCAAAGCTTGGGAATGGGGAAGAATTTGATGGTGAATCTGTTTTCCAGCCTACCAGTTTTCCTCCAACATTGTTGTCGTTGGCATATGCCGGCAAGAATGGCAAACAAGAATCTGCATTATGTGTTAATGGATCCTTGAATGACATTGGTTTTAGAGGGAAGGCTGTTTTATGTGAGACTATGTCAAGAACTGCAAAAGGAGACGAAGTGAAACGAGCTGGTGGGGCAGCCATGATTCTAATGAATGACAAAAACAGTGGCTTCAGTCTTTTAGCTGATGTGCACGTCCTACCTGCTACACATGTAAGTTATGCTGCTGGACTGAAGATAAAAGCCTATACAGATTCCACAGCAACTCCTACAGCAGCCACTTTATTTAAGGGGACTATCATTGGAAACTCCCTATCTCCTGCTGTTACATCCTTCTCTTCAAGAGGCCCAAACTTGCCAAGTCCTGGTATCTTAAAACCGGATATCATAGGGCCGGGAGTTAATGTCCTAGCAGCTTGGCCATTCTCCTTCGATAACAGCATGAATTCAAAATCCACTTTCAACATTATATGTCTGGCACATCAATGTCATGCCCACATCTTAGTGGCATAGCTGCTTTGCTCAAAAGCTCTCATCCTCAATGGTCACTGGCTGCCATAAAATCTGCCATGATGACTTCTGCAGACATACTAAATTTAGAACAAAAAACTGTTGTTGATGGAACACTTCAGCCTGTAGATCTCTTTGCCACAGGTTCTGGCCACATGAATCCATCAAGACCAAATGATCCAGGGCTAGTTACGATATCAAACCTAAGGATTATATACTTTATCTGTGTGGTTCAGGCTACAGTGATGGGGAAATTGGGATCCTAGCACATAGAAGAATTAAGTGCTCTGAAACTTCAAGGATTCTCGAAGGAGAGCTCAATTCCCCCTCATTTTCTGTTGTTCTTGGTTCCTCACAGACATTTAGTAGGACGGTGAAAAATGTTGGTGAGGCCAATTCATCTTATGTTGCCATTGTTTCGGCACCAGAAGGGGTTCATGTGAAGGTCCAGCCAAATAAGCTTAGCTTTATAGAAGTGAACCAGAAAGAGACATATTCAGTTACATTCTTCCGTACAGATTTGGGTAATGAGACAGTGGAATACGCTCAAGGATCACTAAAATGGGTCTCTATCAAACACAGTGTAAGGAGCCCTATCTCAGTCAAATTTATATAAGACAATAATTAACCACCTGGTAGCATCTTGTACTACTAGACAATCAATGCCATGGTCAGAAAATTTCCCTACTAGCTACAACATGCAAAAAGTGCAAAGCAAAATTTAAATCATACATTGGCACCATTTTGATTTCTATGTTCACTCCACCAATGCATAAGCAAAATTAACTTATATCACCAAAAGATTTTGAAATCTGCCTTTCAAGTATGTGCAAATATTTAGGTCTGGCACTGTCAAGAACGTTAAAGAAGTGGAAGGAAATAGAAAAATGGAATCTAATATAAGATAAAAATCATCAGCCAACAAAATAATGTAAGATTATTGTGCACAATGTCATGGAATACGGAGAGGTTGATGCTTAAATGATGCTAAAAACAAAGAAACCAGAAACTCCAATTCATCAATAACTTCTAAAAAAACTCCTTATGGGATGACTTTTGATAAAATACTGTAGATGATATCTGACCTCGTGCCAATATAACAGAATAAGGCATCCAAAATTAGATGGGGGGAGCAAAGAAACCTCTGGATTGTCACATGTTTTTAGCTGGCTCAGACATAAACAATCACAGAAAATTCAAAATCTGTGATATCCAACAAAAGTAAGTGGTCGTAGTATAGACAAAACTGAACACACTCCAAATCATCAACCAAAACCAGGAGGCACGTCAGGGTCTTCATCGCTACAACCGGAAAGAGGATTTTGTTCTACATCTATCGCAAAACGAGGAGGCGCATTGCTATTAACATCGTCTTCACCAATCTGTTCCTGTAATTCGTGGGAATCTCCAGTCTGCCCTGCAGCAGATCCATCCCTATTGCTATGAGCCGGTGCCTTCCCTTGATCCAGGTCCTCGTGATTGCTACTCACATGATTATGCAAGAGAGTGAAACCTGGTGGCTCTTCGGGCTCATTTTCGTTCAACATGTCATCATCAATCTCATTAACTGCAGCCGTTTCACCTTGTCGTCTCTGAGATGGCATTGCCTCACACACAGATACTGGGACCTCGTCTTTCCCTTTTGGATTCGCCAGCTTGTTGTAGACAGATTGCACTGTCTCCGCGATTTCGGTTTTCATTCCATCACTTGATCTGATTATTTTCCATAAACTATCGGATATCTGACTCATAACTTTATCACTGGTAACAAAGAATGAAGCAAAATTAAAAACTTTGTTCTAATGTAAACTCACTCACTCACTCACTCAACATAGCTATTTAAATAAAACAAATGCAATTTGACCAGGAACCCTTACCCAACTTCAGTATATATGGCATCAGATAGTTGTCTAGGTTTCATATTCTCTGCTCCAGCACTATTAAGAGCCATTGATTGCCTCACAACTGAGGCAATATGTTGTCGCAACTCTACCTGTGTCATAAATTGTGGGATTCAGGACTCACACCGGAGCTCTAAAGAATTTGCGACAATCACAAATAAAGCGAAATATGATCGAAACCCTGAAATGAGGAAAGAGAGAAAAGGAAGGAAGGGAAGCATACATTGTCCTTGATCTTACGAACGATCTTCAAACGAAGCTTGTCAAAGTCACCATCGTCCTTCAGTTTTGCGATAACCTCTTCTTTGGCAACTACTTGTCCTCTGCCATTGTCACTACCTCCCATCACAGCTTCCTCGCTCCAACCTAGCTGAACCTGACCTCAAAGCGCGGCTCAAGTTTATATTTTTCTTTCAAAGATGGCTCAAAACAAAATGGGCTTTACACATGGTATGGTCTCCCCCTCCTCAGAAATACCCAAATCCATTCTCTTCCCTCTGTTTTAAAAACATACATTCCATTTCCTTTAACAATAAAAGTAAATTATAATTTATTTTTTAAAATATTTTTAACCAGAATTCCCTTCAAAAATAATTTTGCACATTAAAAAATATTTATGGATAATTATAATAATTATGTGCAACTTATTCTATTAATAAATAAGTTGTTAATAACAAAGTATCATAATTTTAAAATAAAATAACAAGTGTTTTCTTTACAAATGGTTTAAGAATATTAACATATATTACATATACACATTATTATTTTAAAATCAATTTCTGAAAAATAATTAATCTTTCTTTAAAAATTATCATAAATTGTTAATGCTTAATTAATAATTTATTATTTTAATAGAATAATTTTATATAATTATTATAATCGTGTATTGATGATTTTATATTATTGTTATTATTATTCATAGTTTTTATTTTATTAAAAAAATAATATGCATAACTATTTATAAAGAGTATATTAGTAAAAAAAATGTGAATGGAGATTAAAGTGCAGCTTACTTTCATTTGTTAGGATAGACAAGTGTAGGTTTTTAAAATGGGGGAGGATATTGTAATTTAAGCATTTCTCAGGGAGGGAGTTATATTTTACTTTTTTTTATATAAAAACACAAATGGCTGAACAAAAGTAATAGCAGAAAATCTTTTTTAGGTTTATACTAGCAAATCGCATGCACCTCATGCCTACCAATCTGAATATTTTATGGATTGTTGTTGATAACAAAAGGTAGGATGAGATTGACAATCAAGAAGAGATAAAAAGTGGTGGTTAAAATAATAAATGGAGATTTTCAAGTTGGAAAAAATAAAAATTGAGTAAAGGTAAAAATAAAAGAACAATTTTGGACACCAAAGTGGACGTTATTGTGGAAACTTATCTTTATTTAATTGTATAGATAATTTTGACATTATTACTTATAAACTAATTGTTGGCATGGTTATTAAATCCAGTATCGTGGTCAACTCGGTCACCCCATCAGATCACTGTTCAACTAATGTGGGTCATGAGATCACTTGTCAAACCAAATATAATAAATTAATAATTAATAAATATTAAAAAAAAATTCGTATGTGTGTTATTGAGAATGTATGTTGTCACAATTAAGCTTCTAGCATTGGCAAGGGGAAGTCATGTTTACCTTAGCGTGTAGGGTTCAAATTTAATCTTGGATGGATTTTTGAACTTATGGATTAAATTTCTGCATCCAAGAGGTGGATATTTGAGCGTCGTTTTAAGCAGAGTTGAGGGCTAGACCGATCCGAATTTTACAGTTATCTATTACCTTTATAAAGCAGCAAGAAGGAATCAATCGTTTTTGGTCACATTATAAAAAATTCTCATATACCCTTAACACACACCCATCTAGCCTTTTGTTAACTAACTCTTATGGGAGTTAAAATTATAAAACAAAGCTCCATTATCTCATGGCCACTACCACATTTTACACTTTTATAACTTCTTAAAAGTGAAAACTACCCCCTCATCTTTCTCATTCTTATTTCATTTTTGTGCTTTTATTTGCAAATCAAAAAACAAAAC
>QANU01065503.1:5437-76953 GCA_003254905.1 Nissolia schottii | reverse complement strand
GGGGGGGGGGGGAGCAAGAGAAGAAGAGCTAACAAAATGCATAATTAGCTAAATAATAAAAGCAAGAAACCCAAACTTAGAGTGTTTTTTAAATGTAACTTTCTCTAAGTCTAATAAGTCCGACTAACCCAACCAAAAAGCTCGATAAAGCAAGTAACTATTACGAAATAATAGGAAAAGAGTAGTGGAAAAAAGAAGAGGGAGAAGGTACAGGGAGAGTAATGTTATGCATAATTTCAATAGGGCATCATACAATGAGCATTTAAAGACTTATTTATAGATTAAGTGTGTGATATACAAAATCATATCAAATCATAACCGATTTAGGCTAATTATGGACATCCATCTAATAATATTTTCATAATACTCTCCCTTGGATGTCCATCTAAGATATGACTTATTAAAATTTCACTAAAAAATCTATTGGAAGAAGATTTTAGTGAAGGAAAAAAGAGTACAATATGCTTGTGTGAACTACCTTGTTAAAAGCCTTATCAAGAGAAACTCAATAGGATAAAAACCTTGATTAAGAAAATGAGTATAGTGTTTCTCCCTCTCTTAGGAATATTTTCTCCCTCTCTTAGGAATATTATTTCAAGTCTCGGACTCAAACATGGCGAGTCTGGTATATTTGCTTCTCAAATTGTTGAATATTTGTGTCATCATTTCGTTGAAGACCATGTGTATAAAAGAGCTTTTGTTGAATATGTTTTGTTTTGTCTCCTTTAATGCACCATTCTTTGTGCATTGCTATTATTTTTGCATAATTTGAAGAAGGTGTAACTGTAGTATGTTTTGTAGATCTTCTTGATATACTCATTCTTTCACACATAAATAAATAACCTTTGAATTAGTGCATTTTGATATTATGCAAAATATAGAAAGAAATAAAGAAAACAATCATGCATTTACATAGCCAAAAAAAAAGTGATTTTGATTCATGTAGATAAAATAAATCTTCAAAGATATCACAACAAATATTTAATATAATTTTAATGTATTTTTGTTAGACAAAAATTAAATCTCGCTCACATGAAGCCACTATGATTGGTCTAGTGGTGAGGGACTTGAGTAGTATGCATTATAAACTCATTTCAGAGTCTTCTTGGTATAAGTTAATTAACAAACAAATATTTCTTCTTTTTTTTTTTCATTTGTCAAATGTCCAGCATGAGGTTAAGACAAAATTTTGTCTTATCAAAATATTTTTTAAAAAAAATAATTCACAGATTTTGGAATCTCTTCAAGATATCCAATGATGTCTGAAACATAACTTATACTTGTCATTATAACAAAGTTATATCCATAGTCTTTTATAAAGATATATTGGTAAATGGGATCAATTTAAAACCCATGTTTTTATTAAATAATGACTTCAACAATTGTACCACATATTGTTTTAATTTATATAAAGATTTTTAAAGCCTTTATGAACAAACTTCTCGGGAATTTTTATAGGCTTCAGAGATTTTAAATCCTTCAAGGATTTTTAGAAAAAATTTGCTAACTAGTGAGTCATATAAATAGGTTTATAGATGCATGTCTAGTTTCTTTATTAACTACTAGAATAAAATTAAATCCACCATGGGAGAATATATCTCCATATAGTCAATACTAGGTATTTTGAAAACCCTTGAATTACAAGTCGTGTTTTATATCTCATCTTTTTCCATTTCATTTTTACACAAAAACTCACTTGTACCTCACTGGCTTTACAGCTTCAGGTGCCTGACTATAGATCCCCAAAACTTCATATTTTTCATTTGCAGTTAACTCAACATAAATTGGGCCTTTCTACTTTGGCCAATAGTTTCTTTACCTACATTCTTTGATAGATTTGACTCAAGATTCTCATCTTGCTATATCTTTTCAATAACAACATTATTTGCAAACAACATTAACGACAATAATATGATTTCGATCGGTTTCATATTTTTTATAATGATATAACTTATCGAGATCTCTTTATTCTTGTTATTTTCAAGTACCTGAACTTTTTTTGGGGTTATATCAATAGTTATGTCTTAGGGCTCTTTTCAAGGACTGGCCTCTATATTATGACCATCTTCATAAATAGCTCATTTCCATTTTAAAGAATTTTTCATATTTGGAACCAATTGTGCTACCATGCTTCAGGTATGACATACTTTCATTTTCAGCAATAGGTAACTTAAATTGGAAATTGGGGTATTAGTTTGTCCTTCAGGCATGATTTGTCTACTGTAGAAATAACGCAAAGAATTTCGCCTCTAATTGTGTAGAGCAACTTAACTACTAAAGCTAAAATTACTAAGATTTTGACTACTAAAGACCCCATTATAATAACCAACGGGGGTTGGTCCAAGTGGTAAGCGGCTTGGTATCGCTTAAGCAAGGTCCCGAGTTCGAGACCTTGTGTACGCAGTTATCCCCGCTGGGAGACTCACCCGCCATAGCCAGGTGCGCGACCCGAGTGGACCTGGATTAGTCAAGGCTAAGTCTTGGATACCGGGCAGGTAACCTAAAAAAAAAAGAGACCCCATTACAAAGTAGATCTCACCATGACTCAGAATATTGACTGCAACTAAACTTGAGGATCGTTATCAAGGTCCTCCTGAATATCTAAAACCAATAAGACATGGTGTGAGTATACACAACTTGCCTACTGAGTCGAGGCATCACACAGATCGCTGATGTCTAAAAGGTGTGCTACATAGACCACTGATATCTGGATTTGTCTACCTCCTTACGAGTGGTCAAGAAGAGACTAGGTCTCAACCATGGTCGAGGGAGAATTGGCTCCTAGCCTTGCTTCACCAAGGCTAGCCCTGCTTCACCAAGGCTAGCCCTTGATACCGTCAACATCTCCTAAACTTATGGTGTATAGTACAACCCGCCCACACAATTTGGGTACAAACACAAACAGTTCCAACAAGCAACCCAGTTGATTTTATCATATAACATTATAACTGAGTCATAACTAACTGATTCTAATTCTAAACATGCTTCTATTCATCATACCTTGCTATGAGTTACTATAAATTATCCTTATCTTAATTACCTGGATACATCAGTCATCTAGCCTATGGTATATCCTAATCTAACATAAAAAAAAAATCAGTTCAATTACGATCAACGCATAGTTGATACTAATCGCCACTCACTTGGAGTCATTATCGAAGGATCGCCGACACCAGATGCACATAGTGGTGAGCTCCGCCTCATAGTGGAGTAATCAGCATTTTAGTTAGCAGTTGCTCCAGTGGGTCACACTCTATGTCTTTGGATGTTACACACTTAGTTAGAATTAACATCAGGATTTGTATTCCGTTAAGCATGTAAACAATATCACATTTTCAGCTATATAGAAAATCAGTTTGTGAAATATAGTTAATTTAGTAATATTCTCATGCATGCTCACATTTTAGCACATTTAGAGGCTTTCGCAAGGGAATTAGTCCCTTACGTGCCAGTCTCAACTTCCGGGTTGTGACAACATATTTCTTGGGCACTTTAATTACATTTATGAAAAATTGTTTCAGTTCCCCAAATTGAGATCCTAAAACAAGGTGGACTTGTCGATTATTTGTTATCGACAGTAATACCAAAAACCATCGAAAATACAATGTTTATTCTTTTTTAGTGTTAAATATTTTTAATTCAATAAGTGGCTCAAATCTTATATCTGGAGAATAATTATCTCCTTTGTGGTGTTTTGTTTTTCCTTGTGGTATGTTTGTTCTCTTTGGTGATGTTTTTGTTCTCCTTTGTGGTGTTTCTTTTATAAAGAGTCTTACATATGGACAAAATATTTATATCTATTAAGAAAGGAAGCGTAATGCATTTTTTAAGTTGCAACACTTGTAATATAGGTCTCTAGCGTAAAAGATGCTTAGGCATCGATACTTTTTAGGCAAGGAGCAAAGCTACAAATCTTCTGTTAGTTTAGAATGCAGAATGTATTTGTATCTTATTAACATTAAATTCAATATATTATTTTCAATTTTTAAGGGTTGCAATTAAGTTTTTTTATGAAAAATTATTTTCTTTGCTGCAAAAAATACTACTTTAAAGTGTTGTTAAATGCAAGTAGACCATCACAACAAAAATCATTTCCTCCCTGTTTTCTTGGGATCAACGCCACCTAGCCCTCTCTCCTTCGTTATCTTCATCTTTTTATTTTGTTCTTCCATGTTCTTGATTAAAACCCCAAATTCTTAATGATTCCTTAGTTTAATAAGACATTTCTAAAGTTAAAATTATGTATTATATTCAATTTTATATTTATTAATAAGATTTTTTTCCCTCTCAAAACACTGAAAAGTTTGATAAGTATTATAAATAAATAAGTAATGCATAATTAATCTCAATAGTGGAAAGGAAACAAAAAATGTCTATCCAAAGCTCAAACAAAGAGTCCTCAACACCTCCAATGATATGAGCATGCAGGACCCAATTTGATCAATTAATGATCAGCACCTAGGTTCTGGTAGTGCGGGTTGCGGCTGCCTCCTCAATGATGAACTCGAATTGTTTGGTCTTGATTTTTCTGCTAAGTTTGGCTACACCTCCATCAATATTGCTGAACTATGGGGAATCTTTCTTGTCCTCTCTGCTTCCTAGAGCTTGGATTTTTCTTGTGTTCGTTTGGATTGCGATTCAAGATGTGCTCTACAGTTTATCCGTGTTTGCAATTTGTCGGCTCATCTGCGTTCTTTATTGTGAACAGAATTCTGTGAGCTTTTGGCGTGACAATGGAAAGTTCACCTGCATCATATCTTCCGCAAGGCTAACAAAGCAGTTGATGGGTTAACCCATTTGAGTCGTAATTTAACTTCTTTTGACACTGAGTGATTTTCTGAGGCCCCTTCTTTCGTCAGGTCCTGTCTTTGGGATGATCTCGGGAATGTGATTTGGCCTAGGAAAGCTAGTTATTTCTCTTCTTTGTGTTCTGTTGTTCTTGTTTTTGGGCCTAGGCCACCCATCATAATAAAAAATGATCAGCACCTATTTTTTTTCCTCGTCAAAAAACTAATAATATAATAATAAGGGAACGGATTATCTCATATTAAATATTTATGTTTTTCTCTTTCATAACATAATCAAACGTGATAATATTTAACATGAGAGGATTCGTATTCTCTAATAGAACTATATGATTATAAAATCATAAGCGTATGTCCTGGTTGGGTTGTTTTTGGTAAGTATCTCTTGGTTTAGTTGGTTGGTTTGCAAGAAATTAATTAATTTAAGAGAAGTCTCTCAATTATCTAATCCCTACCAACACAAAGTTAGCAAATTCATACCCTTTCTAAAGAAAAGGTCTCAAATTCAAAACTTGAAAAGAAAAAAAAAAAACTTGTGTCGAGAAGGACATTCACAGTACTTAGCATACAGTTAAGATTACACATTGTTATAAATATTTATATTATGAATGTTGCAAACTCAAGTTGGTTTCGTCCATATCCACTTGAGTTGTATTTATATTCCTCAGTGCATATATAGGCATCCCATATCATTTGTACAAATACACAGCACTCAATCATTTTAGTAATACTTTTTGAGATCAAGATCCTTTACTTTTTAAAATGAAAAATAGAGGGTAATGTTCAAGATCTCACCATTCATTAGAGATTGTGAGATAAGATGAGACAAAATATAATGTGTAAAGAATGGTGTTCTTCTTTACATTAGGTGATCTTCTTTTCTTTTCTTTACTAGAGAAATGTTTTTCTTTTTTTTTTTTAGAAAATAATTGGGTTGGGGTCTCTCTTTTTTCTTTGGGTTAGTGTTTTTTTTTTCTATTACTCATTTTTTTCTTTAGTTGAAATCTTTTCTAAAAAAAATGGATTTTGCTTCTTGGGGTATTTTTTTGTTATGAAAATTTATTTGGGTAGAAACAAAAAAGAGTTGGTATTGCTGCATTTGCGTAGTCCAAGTTGTTGCCTATCTACTTTCGTGCAGACTAGACCACTGTCTTTGCTGATTCTGTCCAGTCCAATCCGTTGTTGTTGCCTTTGCACAGTGGTTGCTTTTGTTGCCTTCGCACGGAGCTTAGGCTTGTTGCCTTTGCTATCTCTTTGTAGTGCTCAAAATTGTTGCCTTTGCTCCCTCCGCAATCCTGATGTTGCATTTGCTACCTCCGTGCAGCCTGTCGTTCTTGCTTACATACAAACGACTTGTCGTTCCTGTTTACATATAGACTTGACTTCTGGTTCTCTTTAGACCCTGTTGTTGTTGCTAGTTTAGGCCAACCTAGATCATTGCCTCTCATGGTTCCTTTACGCAAGTCCAGACTCTCAATTGCAACCTGCCTTTCTGCAGATTCTCAATGTTGTCTACATGTAGATCCCCTATGTTGCCTCCATGTAATTCTCGTTGCCTCCGCATAGGTTTTCCTGTACTTCGATTTACAAACTCAAGTTGGTTTTGTCAACCCTACTTAAATTTTAGGGGGGATGTTACAAATATTTATATTAGAACATTACAATATTCGTTAATTAGTTATAGAATTCATTTGTCAGTTATGAATTGATTTGTAAATGTTATTGTATTTATATTCCTCAGCCTATGTATAGACATCCTATATCCTTTGTACAAATACACAACACTCAACTATTTTAGTAATATTTATTTTTTCGGTCAAGCCCTGAATGTCTATTGGTCAATATTCTTGTCGAGCATCGTCGCACAATTATCTGTCATGTTGGATATCACTACTATATTTTATACTTAAACTATATCACTAATAAATAGCTTAAAAATCTTACCTATATTGATGAGTATATGTGTGTGAGTTTAATTAGGGCGATGTGTGATGAGATTAAGCATTTTGTTGACATTAAACACGTTGGGTTCACATTATTGACACGGGGATATTTAAAAGGATTAGATCAGCATGACCGTACAATTACTTGCACGTGTAAGAGCCTAGGCTGAGAAGAAAGATATCTCTGCTGAGAAGAAAAAGAATTTGAAGGAACAACTATCATACCCAGAGTTTTGAAAAAAATATTAAACCTTGTGAGAACTCAACATATCTTGTAACAAAGCAACAACAAAAAAAAAGAAAAAGGAAAAAACATATCTTGTAACTGTCATTCCATCACATAAATATCATTTATTTATGTTACAAGTTTATATCATGGAGAAAATCCTCATGCGCCCCATAAAAACAATGCCAAAATATATGGCGTATCTTCTTCATTGAGGTCAAATCTTATATCATCTCGAATGTGAAAATCATAAAAAGATGTCTATAATAGCTTAATTAATTAGGCCCATGAATGTGAAAGGTCGCACTTTTAATATAGCTAGTCATAGATAGAGAGATAGGATAGAGAAGAGGCAGGGGAGATTCGTGGCTCTCTAAAACAATAGCATTATGGATTCCATATTTCAACTTGACCAAACAGATGAGTTGTTCCAATTCCAGTTCCAGCTATACACCACCGAAGAACAAGTTCAACAACCACCATCAACTAGTACTACTACTCATGACGGCAACCACAATAAGCCTTCTAGCTTTGGAAGCTTGCGGCGTAAATCATCATCATCATCTTTGTCTTTCAATGGATTTGATAGTAATCCTAGTGGACTCGAGAAGATCATGAGGAAGAAGATGGTGCATAGAGACGTTGAAAGAGAGAGGAGACAAGAAATGTCAACTCTATATGCTTCTTTGCGATCTCTTCTACCCGTTGAATACATCAAGGTCACTAATTTCTTTTCTTTTTCCCCCTTCAAAGTTCAAACTAATAATCCACCCCATGCCAAGTGATGTCCGAATCTTTTCCGTTTGTAAAATATTAGTTATTGCTAAGATATAAAATCATTCAATTACATCCATTCTACTAATTTAAACTTTTAGAATAAATGATTACCAACAAGAAATTTTTGTATGTTCTTAGAATAAATTATTTTTTTTTGCTTTGATCTATTTATTGTTTGACAAATCACTATCTTTATTTCATAAACTACCGACATTCAATTGATGTGTTAATCAATAAACGGACCAAAGCAAATGAAATCATTTGCTCTAAGAGCACAGGAGAATTTCTCAATTATTGACATAGTACGTATGAGAGTTTTTATGACCGGGCATAAAATTCAATCATTCATAACCTCATATCTAAATATTCAAAAGAACTCTTGCCTAATAAGCAGATTAAGATATAAAACTATTCAATTATTTGTATCTAACAACTGGAGCTTTTAGAAGAGATAGATATTAACAATCAACAGCCGTGATTATGGTTTCAGGGAAAGCGTTCAACATCAGATCACATGCACCAGGCTGTGAATTATATCAGAAATCTTGAGAAGAGAATTGAGGAGCTAAACAACAATAGAGACGAACTGCAAAAATTGTTCAACCCTTGCTCTCACAAAACAGGAACGGTAATGGAAAATAATTCCAAGGCATCCGAACAATATGTTGTGACCGTTAGGCCTTGTTTGGTAGGAACAGAGGTTGTCATAAGCACCGCACTTGAAGAAGGGCTTCCACTTTCAAGAGTGCTCCAAGCTCTAATCAGAGAAGGTCTCAGAATTATCAATTGCCATACAACTCAAGTGAAAGGAAGGTTATTTCATATCATTGAATCCGAGGTATGCATCCGACTAAATTAAGTGAGAGAAGTTATTGCATACTTCTAAAACACACTTAATGCATCCTCTAAAAATATTATCAACTATTAATTTTAATTTGTCGCTAGCTAGTCTTTAAATAATGTATAAAAAATATTCTAGTTGGACAATGAATTCCATAATTAATTAATTCCAATTTTCATTGATTCAGGTGATTGATAGTGAGAGAAGGATCGACCAGACGGAGCTACAACAAAAACTGACTAGCTTAATCAGTCAATCTCATATTAGCTAGATTTTTTATGCGTTGTGCTTGAAAAGTCTGATTGATTAAAAATGTTTGACCAGAACTTGGTGAAGAGAACACGTTGTCTTTTACTTTGTACATGTATGATTGATTTATTGATTTAATTTTCTCGTGATTTGATTGCTTATTTATTAGGCTGCCATATGATCTCGGGTTAATTTCTTGCCGGTGGTCACTAAAATTGTTTTCTGATTACAGAGGGCACTGAGGTTTATTTTTCTTTTTTGGTTCGAATTAATTAATTACTGATTAGATAATACACTATATTGGAGAGAGAGAGAGAGAGAGAGAGAGAGAGAGAGAGAGAAGAAGAATTGGAGGGAGGCTTTCAGGGTGGACGTGCCTCCTGTTGCGGTGGCCGGCATGCTGTTTCCCAGGCCAATGAGGCAACGCCGTTTTTGGAAGGTGAAGGCTAAGTCAACATTGGGTTAAATGGTGACTTCAGTTTTCAACCCACTAAATCCAACCCAATCCTATCCAGTGTTAATGGTCCAACTCACAAATTATGAAGAAAATATGGGAATTGTAATAGTTTTTGTTGGGCCAAACCCATTTATTCTTCACCAAAAATGAAAATTTAGGTATGGGCCTTTCTGTGGTACCTCGGGTAATTTTACTGTACGGTATCTGAATTCATATGGACAAATCATAATTTAATATCTTATTTGATTATATTAGTTTGAATTTTTAAAAATTAATTAATGATAATTATAACTTAGTCCTTTTTAAAAATTTAATTGCAATTTTTTTGTCTCTTAACGCTAATTACACTAACAACACCTTTCTTCTCCCTACCCTATCTATCTATCTCTCTCTCCCACACTCTGGCGTATCGGCAATCCATGGTTGTAGTGATCATAATCCAAGGGTGCCCAAAGGCATTCAACTAACCAATGAGTAAAAAATTTGTGATTAGACTAAAGCAAGAGTTGCATTTTTATTTTATTTTTTTGCATTTTTTTCTCTCATCTATTTCGGATGTGAATTACAATTTATAAAAAGTAAAATAAAAATACATTAAATACGTTTGCAATCAATCAAAATAAATTAGCTCTATTAGACATTCTCATTTAACCCACCATTAGCACAGTTGGTTATGTGTGCATTTTCTTTTCACAATTCTTCATTTTCTAAAACCTCTCATTTATCCTACCATTTACTCACGCACCTCCCTCAAGCTCTTCATTCTATTTTCCTTTATCTTTCTTGCCACTAGCATTTTTTATGTTTTTTCATTTACCCTTAATTTCTTCGTAACGTGAGGGAAAAATCAAAGGAAGAGATTGTTTTCTCCATATTTTTCAAGTTAGGCAAGAGAGCAGGATCAGAGCGATACTATGAGTGCGTTGCTGAAGGAGGTATATATAAAAAACTAGATTGTTATTTATACTAATATTATATATGAAATCATTTTGGTTAACCTATAATATATTGTTGTCATAGATACAAACAAAAGAACAGGTTAATAATCAATCAGATTTTGATGTTAAAACCTTACATAGCTTGCTCTTCCTTTACAAATATTTTTTCATTTTTGACTTCATGTTTGCAGCTTCTGTGTAATAATACGTATGCTCATTAACTAATAGCAATTTTTTTTTCATAGTAGTGTCTTTTTCAATTTAAGATGATTTGTGAATCATTATTTTTTTAATTTTACTATTTGTATTGAATAAATAAATACATTGTATGTTAAACATGTATATTACACACGTGACATTAAATATGTATATAATTAGTAATTAAATTTTAAATTTTCTATAATATTTTACATCAATATATTCAAAATTTTACAACAATCACTTGATACGAAAAATATTGTCTGAACGTTTGGGAGAAATTATGCTCAAGGTTAGAAGAATCAAAATCATACAACTTTTATTTATTTATTATTATTGTTACTATTATAGTAATTATACATATTTTTGACAAATAAATTTAGCCTTTTATTTTGTTTAGATCATTTTTCATTATATCTATAAATTTGTATTTAGTATTTTGGAGATTTTTATTTTTTTGTTAAAAACTAAATTCTACTAATTTACTTTTAAAAATTGTTTTAAATTTTAGTGGAACTATTTAATTTTTAATCACTTATTTTCTTGGGTATTGCCACATGAATCTAGGAGGAGTCCATGAAATTACACAATTTATATGGAGCGAGGACGGAGAATGAAAAAGTTAAAACATTCAGTAAAGAGCGAGAATGAAACACAATTTATATTATACAAAGATAAGGAGCAAGAATATTACACAATTTGTATAAAGTGATAATGTGAAGTAAAAAATATTTAAAAATTTGTATGAAACGGTGTTATAAAGTGAGAATATTACAAAAATTTGATCAACATTATTATATTATTATTCATAAATTATATTTAGGCTAAATTCTTTCAAATTGAAATGCGTAGACTACATAAACATAAACATGTTCAATAACCGTTGATATTCATGGTCCAATTGAATAATTTCGTTGCAATTATGTGAACATACATAATTGAATCAGTAGTTGATTGGGAGCCCGTCGGTTTTAAGAAAGAAAACTTCAAGATTGTTTTTACTCCAAGCCTTTTGAGTCTTTGACACTCCACCGGAAATTATAACTTGTAGGCATATAATAACTCATCCAATAACGTCAGATGGACATATCAATGAAAATTTTATTGGCTAACAACCTTAAGGAATTATTAATATGACCGGACTTAATTTGTCTGCTTGGTGGATGATATATATGAAAACCAAGACCTAGGAAACATGTGTGCACGTTTTTGCTACTGAGGGGTCTTTCTCTTAATAACCTCATCATTGTCTAACAATGTTTAGAGGCAACAAAATTTTTAAAAAAAAATAAGAAAGGAAAAAAGATTAGTATTGTTGACTTGAGCGATTAGAGAAGTTATCTTCGTGGTGATCACGAAGGCTAAAATTTCTTTCGCTTAGCGACGTGCTAAGTGCTACTGTAATTGGATGTTATATATATAAAAGGATGCATTTACAAGACAATGATTCATCCCATAATTCCTTCTCCTAAACAAATTAAGCTACAGAGGCAGTTAGCAGGGATATCCAAAAACATAAGCATGGCTGCAATTAATCAAAGTTGTAGCTTTAGTAGATTATCGTTGGTTGCATTTACATGGATGTTCACAATCATTGGAAATGCAGCATTAGCAAAAGGCATATTCCAACCCAGTCAATGGGCTGTTGCCCATGCCACATTTTATGGCGATGAGACTGCTTCTGCCACCATGGGTATGTTATCACAATTTCCTTGCTACCCACTAGTTAAACTTTGTTAAACCATTTCAACAATTGATGTAAAAGCCTAAGTCCATTTATTTAACATCTTATAAAGAAGAAGAAAAATGTTATTCTGTACGTGACCTTTCCATATACTTATTGATATCACTAATATTGCAATTTAAACAAGTGTGAATTTTATTTATTCAAGTATAGAACATGATATTAACTGCAAATATTTTATTTTGGTAATGAAGATAAAGTGTTAATTTCACACTTACATAATTAAAATTTATAGTTGTTTAAATTGTGATTCATAAACGCCGCTCTGTAGGTTCAAATAAATATGTACAAATATCAGTGTTGTCTTATAAAATAAGGGGTTAATTAAGTTTTTAATCCTTGTAATATGAAAAAGTTTGGTTTTAGTCCCTCATGACAAATTTTAGTCCCTGTAAAATGTGAAAATTTGATTTTGGTCCCTGTGGACGACTGGTGATGAAGGGTGATGACGTGTCAGTTAACCCGTCATCAGTGACCATTTCTACATCACTGTCCATTACCAACCGTTCACAAGGACCAAAATCAAATTTTCACATTTTACAGAGACTAAAACTTGTCATGAGGGACTAAAACCAAACTTTTTCATATTACAGGGACTACAAACTTAATTAACCCTAAAATAAGTAAATCATCAAATTAGTTCTTATAGTTGCCAAACAACTTTAAAATCCATCTTTTCAGCTTTGAAACCCTACAAAAAAATTCTTGACAAAAAATCGATTAAGTTAATCATTTAACATTGGTTATATTAATTTTTTTTAAGGATTAATTTAATTGACTTTTGACATGTATAAAAATATTAATTAAGGAAGTCTCCAAATTACATAGATGAATTTAAAGTTAGTTATGAAGTTGAAGGACTAATTTAGTGGTATAGCTTGCATTAATTGATTATACTATCTTATTAAAGGAGGAGCATGTGGGTATGGAAATTTGTTCCTGAATGGTTACGGAACAGACACTGCTGCATTGAGCTCAACGCTGTTCAACAACGGGTATGCATGCGGGGCTTGTTATCAGATAAAATGCACTCAATCGAGCGCGTGTTACTCCAACGTGCCATACACCACGATAACCGCCACAAATCTCTGCCCTCCTAATTGGGCTTAGGCCTCTGACAACGGCGGCTGGTGCAACCCACCAAGGGCCCATTTCGACATGTCCAAGCCCGCCTTCATGAAAATTGCGCAGTGGAAGGCTGGCATTGTCCCTGTCATGTACCGCAGGTAATAAATTAATAAATGCTCGGTTTTCCAAACCCTATTTCTTTTGTTACACGTATATGGGTCTTAAAATTAAACTTAAACATCACGTGTTTAAGATACTCAGTCATCTTTCACTTGAATCAATACCTATTAAGAACTTGATTTTAACACATGTTGTTAAAGAATTTTACATTGAAATAATCATACATTATTTTATAACATAATTACAAGTAATATTCATACTTAAAGCGACGTGATGATATATAATTAAATGAACTATAAAACTAATTCCATTTACTAGTTAACATATTTAATTACCCATATATAGAATAGAATAAACATTAAATGTACATTCTTAATTGGATTGGTATATGCTTCTGATGGTCTTCTTCTTGCAATGTGATGTGTTGATTCAATCAATTTGATATAGAGTACCATGCATAAGGAAAGGAGGGCTTAGATTCTCATTCCAAGGGAATGGATATTGGTTATTGGTGTACATGATGAATGTGGGGGGTGGAGGAGACATTGCCAACATGTGGGTGAAAGGGAGCAGAACAGGATGGACCAGCATGAGCCACAATTGGGGTGCTTCTTACCAGGCATTTGCAACACTTGGTGGCCAATCCCTTTCTTTCAAGATCACTTCCTACACAACCAAAGAGACTGTTATAGCTTGGAATGTTGCTCCTCCCAATTGGGGTGTTGGACTAACCTATTCCACCAATGTCAATTTTCAATAAGGCATTTTCATAACTAAGCTTTGAGTAAGCCATTAAATTATTCCTTAAAATTAGGGACCTGCTTTAAATTCATCCTTGTTTTTTGAAAAAATTTCTATAAGATTCATAAAGTTGGTAAAAAACAATTAAATTAGTTTTTCTATAAGAACTAACTTGATCGATATTAAAATACTAACTTAACTGACTTTTGTCAGTATCATAAATCTTAAGAGGTGTTTCAAAACTTTGGGATGACTTTGAATTTGGTTGCCACCTTTAAGCACTAATTTGATGGTTTACTCAACAACCTTTCACTCTTTGGCCACCCTTTGATAGATGCTTCTCTCAAATCCTTTTACATGTTAAGTGAAGTAAAATAAGCTTTTAAGACATTGATTGCATATAAATTTTTACTTCATTTTACAGTATTTGTAAGAAGATATATTGTTACTCTTTGGTTTACTTGTGTAAACTCCCACGGTTATTTTTATATGCTGTAATGAATTTTCCACAAGGGAATCATATTGTCATTTTGCTGAGAGACTTGTCTTCTTGTTAGTTTGACAAAGCTAAAATGTATACACCCAATGAAGTTCATCTTTCCACGTGTTGACATATTGGGGATTCTCCTCCGAAACTTTGGTTCAATTAAAGATGGATCGTGTTTGGAATCATTAAAAATTAGGAACGATGATTTGGTATACTCACAAAGATAAAAGCATATACTTTTGCTGTATAAAACGAGCGAGTCTCTCTGGCTTTTGCCTTTTCGCGTCTTACGTTGTGTTTGTTTGCCGGCTTGTTTTTGTTTTCTTTATCCTACCTATATTAGAAGGTTCTTTTGCGTAAAGTTTTTTGGTTTTATATGTACCAAATAATTTATTTGTTTTTATTTTGGTGGTCAACACTAGAGTCAATTTTAGGGCCGATTAAACAGATAATAAAATGAACTTGTTATTTCCTATTGCGCTGTTTGTGGTTTGTTTGGGTTCGATTTTGATAGGAGAAGAATATTTGAACCAAACTAATTGGTTTTTCTTATGTCAAGAACCAATTAATTTACTCTTAATTGTAGAATTGAATTAAGCTAAGCTAATTTATTCAGTTTTTATTTAAATATTTTTTCATAAACACATTAAAATCCAACATCAACCCAGCTTTTTCACTTTTCTTTATCCAATTTAACAACATATTTGTCTAAAACCCATAAATAAAAAACACCATAATAGGTATTATATAAATAACAAACTAGTCTGGAAAAACTTTTTTAAAAAAATTCAAATACAATCCACTTGTAAGTTTGTAATTAAATTGGAAAATATATATTACGTAACTAAACAAACTTGATTTGTTTAGCTTTAGAAAAAATTATACCTACCTCACAAGGTCTCCTCCTAAATTTTTAAAAATTACTCACATCCTTCATTTAAATAATTTTAATATCTAAATAATAAATTTACAAAAAAAAACAAAACCATCTAATTTCACTTCTTTCTCTTTATCTTCCTCTTCAACCTCTCCATCTTACACTTTCATCACTCACCCTTGCCGCCGCCGCCACCACCACCTTCACCCCCACCACCCACCCATGCCACTACTGCCCATTGCCCACCCAGAGCTCCGCCACCTCATCTTCACTAGCCACCCACCTTTGTTGCCTTACCATCGTGTTGAGATGCTCATAATGAAGTCACAGCCACATCGCCTCTTCGTTGAGTTGCAATTGCGTTGCGGTCACGTGACAACATTGATATATGATCTATGTTGCACAGATATAGATACAATATCGGTATTGGATATGGATAAGGGTACAGGATACAATTTTTTTTTTAAAATAAAGATATGAGTATAACACAAATATAAATAAATTATATATATAACTTTATAAATTTCACATAATAAAAGTAAGTTTTATTAAAAAAAAGTAAAATAAAATTCTATACTTTTCTACTTCTCTATTACCAGCACCTCAAAAAAAAAATAGAGATTCCCTCTATTTATCCCAAAAGCAACATCAACACAACCCAAAATTTAACTTGAACACAAGCCAACCAAGACCATGAAACACCAAATACCAACTAACCACAAACAATTGACAAGAATAAAATGAAACAAAACTAGGAGAGAATAATTATGTCCGGGGAAGGGTGAGATCACTAACTAGAGAGATTTATGGCCAAGTAGACAGAAAGATCCCCGATGGAATCACAGGAGAGAATGACCTAGAAGTCCCCAAAGAAGAGATCTTTCCTTGGGTCTCGCCAACATTACTCTTGGGTCATGCCAACATTACTCTTGGATCTCGTCACCATTGCTCTTAGATCTCGCCTTTGCTCTGTTGACGTCGTCGATGGCAGTTGTCTGAGTTGTCAACAGTTTTTGGTGGTCAAGTGAGATTGGAAGATTTAGAAGAGAGAATGAGAGAGGGTTTGAGGGTTTGGGGCTTTGAAATGAATTTCTTTTTAAAAAAGAAAAAACACAAAACGATGTAGTTTCAGGGCAAGCCGCGTACCCGAGCCACACTCAGTTGCATCCACACTGTACCCAAATACAAAATTCAAAAAAAAAAAGGTACATACCCAGCCATACTCACGGCGTACTCGTACCGAGTACATACCCCGTACGGGTACTTTCTCAAAGAAATGGAGTATCCATGCATCATAGGATATGGTTGTATCTAAATGTCAATATCCCACAAATAGCTAGGGATTGTGTCTGAATCTTAATGAGAGCAACTAGACACATATTTATGATTAAGGGTTATCGCCTTGTGTAAAATAATCTAATGTGCAAAGATTTTTATTATTATTATAACAAGTTCATACATAAGGAACCACGAAAATATCTATCAACAATGCTTGATAATTCTCAAGTCGATCTTTTGCACATCTTGGTAGTTTAGTAGTTCAACATGTAATTTTTGTTTACTTTTGATTTTAGTTGTGAAGCAACGACGAGGGGTGTAAGCCTCAAAACCATGAACTTGATTTCTAACACATGTTGTTCTCATTGTTGTTGCTTTATTTTACTTGTGTTGCTTAAGTCGGCCGCAAGGCCTCCCTGAGTTTTGCGGCTTTTGTAAGGGATGTACATAGTTTCAACCACACAAAAATATTTATTTTTTCTTTATTTTCTTTGGCTTAGTTGTGGTTTTATTCTACATTGCCTAAGTACAAGCAAAGTTCTCAAGTTGGGGGGTTGTTAATAACTCTCCAATGAGAGTTATCTTTTACTTTATTTTCTCATATAGATTAGGTACTAACCATAACATTGCATGTAGTTTGTAGCATTTTCTCATTCAATTTAGGACGTAGTTCAATTTAGGAAGCTTAGGAAAATCTCATGCATTTTAGGCATATAGTAGACTTTGTTTGATTGTTTTTAGGACCAAAATGGACCATGGATTGAAGTATGAAGGTGGATTAGAAGCCAATGAATGAGAATGGAAATGGAGCGTGAGCTGAAGACAAAACGCTCCAGAGTTAGCAAAAACTCTATAGTGTTTTGAAGGGCAAAGAAAGGGAGATTGGCATCACACCAAAAAGCTCTAGCGTTTTTCTTAACTCTGGAGTGTTTCAAGGAGCTCTATTTTGGTTTTGGTGCTACGAGGCAAAAACGCTCTAGAGTTTTTCCTGACTCTAAAGTGTTTTGAGGCTATCTGAGAGCAATTTGAGATTTTAGGGTAAAATGCTCCATAGTTTTTTGAAACTAGAGTGTTTTCTATCATAAGTGAGGCATGTGTTTACCTTGATTTTGCCACTTTGTGGCACCATTATAAATTTCCAACACTCATTCCAAGAATTCAATTCCACCATCACGTTTTTGATAGCTAAAATTGAAAATTTGGGGATTTTGGGAGAGATGAAAAACCCTAGGAGAGCTAAGTCCAAGGATTAAAGAGGGGGAAGAGATTCAACTCAGCAATTTCTTGTTCAAGCTTCTTCATGTATCAATCTTTTTCTCCCATTTCTCTTTGTTTTTTTCATTTGAGGTTCTTGTAATTATGAGTGACTAAACCTTTTTATGCTAGGGCATGATGTAATTTTAACATGAGATTTTAATCTAATTTGAGGTTATTCATCATCTTTGTGTTTGTTTATGTGATTGGTTCTATTTCTAATGTTTTCGAATGCTTAATCATCATTTGAATGATTTATGACTAATAGGTGTTTGAGAAAATGCCTCTTAGAGTAAGCTTGTGGTTTCAATCACCATGAGTTATGTGAGTGCTAGAGATAGACTTTCCGGCTTGTGCAATCAAAATTAAAGTTCTATAATAACCCATAGTTTTAAGGGAAAAAAAAGAAAGAAACAGCGAGCCACTGTAGCGCCCTGGGAACATTGTAGTGGCACGACAGAATAGGTGTTGCAGTGCCCAGGTTGCACTACAGCGGCACGAAAGTGAAATCCCACATCATAAAACATTTCTATAAGGGTTCTTGAGCTCTCCTTTTAAAATAGAAGTCTCCCTAAGTGTTTTTACTTGCTAATTCACTCAAAGGGCTCTAAAGATTGTGCTTTGAGCGCAAACTTTCTTCCAAAGTTCTAGTAATATTTTCGTTCTCTCTCTTTTTCTTCTTCTGTCCGTGGGGAAGCAGTGTCTCCACGTAGGGTGTCAAGAGCTCCCAGTATCTGTGCTCCTTAGTCATTTTTAGGTGAGAGGCTTTCTTTACAGTCTATTTTCAGACCATGTAATTATTTTTAGAAATTATTTATTTATGCATGTTTTTATGAAATTCTAGGAGGCGAAACTTATGATTTTCTTTTAATGTTTATGAAATTAGTCATTATTTAAGAATTTCCATATTTATGAAAGTAGTTATTTATGAAAATATTTATGAAGCTATTTTAGAAAGTCATGAATATCATTTTAGAACTACATGAGACCATATATCTTTATTGCATTAAAAATGTCATGTTGCATGCGCTTGAATGATTATGAACAAGTTAAGTTGTTTTATGCTGTTAGTTAAGGTGTTTATGTTATAATTTTCATGTTATTTCATGTTATGTTATTTAAACATTTTTAAGGAAGTTATATCTAGGATAGAACCACTATAATTCAGCGATAATCTACGTTGACCCTTGGTACCATTGTAGTCATTATCATAACAAACCATTAGGAATCTATGGACTATGATAGCACATCCCAGCTATCGTAGCCTAGGTGCATGGGTAGTGCGTTGAACTAACTATCAAGAATCTATGGATTAGGCTAGCGTATCCCAACTATTGTGGTCTAGATACTTAGGTAGTGTGTTATAAGCTAGACCATAATGCTCGAAATCCATCTGTCTAGATATCTTCCTTAATTAATGATTATGCTCCAAATACAATTATGTTTTATTATAAATTATTATTATTATTATTATAAATGTTTTAATGTACGATATCTATATTATATAATGCATTGTGTGAGTCATGTTTATGAATTGTCCCATGTCACCGTGGAGTTTGTTATTCACTGAGCGATATGACTCATCCCTCATCAACCTTTTTTTCAGATAGCATTGACGAAGATTCTCTTCTTGTTCAGTAGATTCCAAGAATATCAGATCAGTCGTGAAATTCACGTTGCCATGGAGTTATCTTTAGTTTTCATTTCAGTTATTTAAGATAGTTTACTTTTATGTCATTTAGTAGAGTGCTATAGTGAACTACAAGCAAAGGTGCCACGTATTTTTAATTATTTAATTTCGTATTTTATGTAAGGATTTTAATTTATTTTATTTATGAATTTTAGTTTACTCTAAAAGGTTTTTTTTTATTATTTGTTTATAAAAGTTAGGTGTTTTCATGATTAGAACGTTAAGAGGCTTTTGTAAGGAACGTAGTCCATTGCATGCCGGTGGCGATTTCTAGGGTTGTCACAAGTTCATTGTGAGTTAAAAGAGTATCATTAGAGTTGTTAATTGCAATATATTGAATTATCACTCTAATAGATTAAAAAATTCACTTTTGCTCGAGAGAGGTTAGTGAGTATTTTAGGAACTTTGATTGATAAACAAACATTTAGGTGTGATTAGCCAACAATTAGTGAAATGGATTGTTAAAATTAAGTCATTTCCCTAGTGCTTATTTTCCAGTTTGATCCTAAGTTCTTTTTATTCCAAATTCGCAATGTAGTTTCATTGTATCTTTTTATTATTGTCTTAGTGAATTTAAATTGCTTGATCCCAAATTGTTTAATCCAAATTACATTCAAGTGATTGAATTGGTGCTTGACAAAATCTTTGTGAATACAACACTCTTCTCTCACTTTTATTACTTGATGCAACCGACATACTTGTCGCTGTGCTCGCTTTTCTTAAACACTTTAAGAAAGCGCACATCAAAAGAACGACTTTGGGAGGACATGGAGATCTTAGATTATGTAGTATGTGTCTAAGGCCTCAATGTCAATTCTGATTAATGGCTCATTATCTATTTTGTTCAATCTACAAAGAGGATTAAGACAAGGTGACCCTTTATCTCTCTTCTTGTGGTTGAGTCTTTTAACAGAATGGTTAGTGCTACTAAGGACATTGACAAAATTGAGGCTATCACAGTGGGAACAGACCGAGTTATTCTGTCTCACCTTCAATTTGCTTATGATACGTTGATTTTTTCCCTATGAAGCTCAAAATCCTTATGGAATTACAGGTACTTGTTGCCATGCTTTTCTGTCATGTTTGGTTTGACTATTAATTTTAGTAAGTTGACACTAATTCCTATTAGTTATGATGATGAGTGGATTGCAGTGCTCGGTAATGCAATTGCCTTTGATTTATGTAGGCATTCCATTAAGGGCTAACGTTAAGAGAGTGGAAACCTAGAACCCTGTTGTTGAAAAGTTTGAGAAATGGCTTGCTTTGTTAAAGGCTAGATTACTATCTAGAGCGGGGAGGTTGACACTTATTAAATCAATGTTGAATAGTCTTTCATTATATTACTTGAGTATTTTCAAGATACCCAAGGCAGTGGCTGAAAAAATTATTAGCTTGTAGAGAAGATTTTTCTAGTTTCCATCTGCTTTCAAGAAAGGGATCTCAATAATCTCATGGGATGTAATTCAAAGATCGAAAGACTCAGGTGACCTAGGGCTGGCTAATATAATCATTTGGAACGTGTCACTCTTTTTTAAATGGCGGTGACGAAACCAACGGGGGTTGGTCCAAGTGGTAAGCGGCTTGGTATCGCTTAAGCATGCAAGGTCCCGAGTTCGAGACCTTGTGAACGCAGTTATCCCCGCTGGGAGACTCACCCGCCATAGCCAGGTGCGCGACCTGGGTCGACCCGGATTAGTCAAGGCTAAGCCTTAGATACCGGGCAGGCAACCTAAATAAAAAAATGGCGGTGACAATTCTTTAATGGCTTTACTCCTCTTTGAGAAAAGATTGTGTGCTCCAATCATGGTGTATCCCCTTAGGTATTGATTCCTTCACACTCCCTCTAGGTCCTCCTAGTATTTGGAGTCAATTGTCGAATTTCATCAAGTCTGGTATGAGGTTGAACAAACTGCAATGTTGAGTTTGCGAAAAAAAGTTGGAGATGTGGCATTGGCATTGTTTTGGATAGAAGCGTGATTGGGGGATTTCCCTTTGAAAGAGAGAATTCCAAGGTTATTCTGTGTCAACTTTTAGGCAAAATAAGATCTTAGAGATGGGGCGATGGGAAAATAGGGTGTGCTATTGGACACTAGAATAGCATAGGAGTCTATTTGCTTGGTGTTCCGAAGTATGCACATCGGTCCACTCTCTGGATCCTGGAGCTTCAAGGTCTCTGATGAGGTCGCTGGGAAGGTCTCTGGACTAGCGTTGCGGTGGGTACCTGCAAACACTCCAACGCTCAAGTAAGCAAGGGTTTAAGGGAGTTTAATGAGTGATAATTAGATGATTTTTGATACCTGGGGTATGGGTTGATATATAGTTGGGGTGGTTGAGGTTCTTCCGCATGTCGCGGTGGTGGGAGAATATCTCGTGTCCGCGTGTTGCGGTGACGGGAGAATATCCCGGAGCCATTGAGCCCGAGAAGGTGGGAGGAGAGGATCTAGGAGCTGTTGAGCCTGAGAAGGTGGGAGCAGAGGATCTCGGAACCGTTCGAGGGCTCGTCCGGATCTTGGAGGTGGCTTAGGATGGGCCTTTATGGTCCAGTCCGTAACACTTGGGAAGAGAGATTGCTAGCTAAACTTCTTCTGGTCATTAACCAACACATGTTTATTGATGGAGTGAGTGATGGTGTGTGCGGAGTCATAATTCGACTAGTATATTTCTTGTGTCATATTTATCTTTGCAAGTTTTTAAATCCCAAACAAGTACATTTGTGGAGTGGTTGGCAGGAAGGAAAGCTTGGAAGAATCTTGCTCTTCCAAAGGCTGAGCTTCTGATATGGTTTATTCTGCGAAAGACTTAACACTAAGTCAAGACTTCAAAGATTTAATTGTTTACTTGACAACAATGTGATTTGCCTTTTCTGCTTTGGTGGTGAGGAAATTTTGGAGCCCCTCTTCTTCACATGTCCGGTTTCTTAATGTGTGATGATGATGATGATATCAATAAACATAATACTTGGTTACTTCAAGTTATTCAGCACGTGTTTCACTTGAATGATGTTGAGTTTTGTGAATAAGAAACTTGAGCCAGAGAGATCTTCATCCTCATAATAAGTCAACCCATTAGATTAATTGAAGTCTAATTAACTTTAAATACTAGTATTAAAAGACAAAAGAGAGGGGGAAAAAAGAAGAGATACACATTTTCTTATATTGAAATTAGGATCATACAAAATTTGTAATATCTTTTAGAAATCAACCTTTCAACAATAATATTTCATAACAATAAAAACAGTTTAACTACTATTTTTTTTATGTAAATATTTTGTAATTATTGGTCAAAATAATAAGATCAGCCAACACACCAAAAACCCTCTCGGCTGCTATAATCCCTATTAGAAGCAACTTGAAAAATAAATAAATTGCATAAGTATGCAGTTAATCTCACGCCATTGGTGATTACACTTTTCATTCAAGCACAAGTAAATATAGTTGCTGGCTCATCAGCTGGTCGAGTCTGAAATTTTGTGTAAGCAGCATCATGGCATGGCACCTCAATTGTGGGTGCATTCTTCTTGTCATCATGAAACAGTTTAATTATTATATTTCGCACATTTATGCAAGTACAATTTTTCATAAATGGATTTTTCCATGAATAAAAATATTTCATTGTCTTATAGGATTTAATTTTTTTCGTAAGTGTAAAATATTTAACACTATTAAATCATTAAAGAAATTTGTTTTACATAATCATCATCTAAAGGATCCAACTGTTTAAAATGATTTGCCAAGGCTATATTAGAGACAGTAATGTTAAAGAAATTATACGCAATGAAAGGAACAAAAATTAATCCTTTGGTTTAGAAAATCAATAGAAAATAACTAGATCCAAATCTGAATCATTTTTCGGGTGCAGTCAGTGTGTCTCGTAACGTAGGCTGGACGTTTTTGTTTTCTTGCCAGTTAGAATGGGCTGGATTTCAACCATGCCTGTTTCAAACCATGATACGATTTGATTGTTCTATATTTTATATTTTATATATTTTCTACCTCATCATATTTCTATTTAAGGGGAAAAAAACCCAATTTAGTTCCAAATTATATTTATTTTTTTGGTACACAACCACGGTGTTTATTAGTGTGAGCCCGATAACTAATTCCTTCGTTGGCTTATAAACATCTCTAAATATGAGATAGTTGACTCCATAGATTTAATGTTTCTCCACACCAAAAGAGTAAAAATACATTTGGTTAAAGGAAGACAAGTCTCTTTCACTCAACCACACTCGAGGGTTAGTGCCAAAATTATAATCATATATACTTTATCACCTAACTTTTTAAAATATACAAATTATTTTCTTAATATTTTATAATAATACAAATTGACTTTTAAATAAATAAATTATTAGTAACAGTGAGGTATATCACCGTCTTTTCTATTTGTAATGACTCTCATCTCCTTCCTTCTCCTTTGTTTCTTTCCGAACCTGAGGTAGATTGGCCATATATGTTTTGTATTTTAAGGGTTAATTTGTATATTTTTAAAAATTAAAAATAAAATTCACATGATATATAGTTTAAAGGGTTAATTTTTTTCCCCTTCTTTTCTATTCTATATATATACAAGTAGAATCAAATGTAAGATAGACTACGTCATAAATATATATATTTATAAGTCTTTTATACATTATCTTACATATTAAATGAATTAAATTTCGTGAGTTTATTTAATATGTATTGATAGTATAAATTTTTTTTACACATACAATTAATCAAATTTTGTCATGTTAGTATGAATTGATTCTCCCATTCCTTAAAATAAAAGTCGTGCATATTTAAATATCTAATTAATTATTAATGTAAAATGTTTTACGCAGTCAAGTCAATGCATAATAATTAAGTATAAATATTTTTTCAATTTTAAGGAATTAATTACATTCATTTTTTTATTTCATTTAATATACTCTCTTTGATTTTCAATGTTAGTCATTTTTAACTTTTTAAGTTTATTCATAACTCAATGTATTTGATTATTTGTATTTTCTTAGAGGAGGTAACAAAACTCTTAATTAATTTATTATTTATTATTTCACATCTCGTTTTTGATAAACTTTAATGTTCATCTCTTCTTTTTTTTTTTTAACTTTTTTTTGTACATCTCCTTATAATCTATATCAGTCAATTTCTTAATATATCTTATATTTTTTATGCTTTAATGTATGTTACAGATGGTATCTTCACTAAATTATAGCAAACTCTAATAAATCCCATGTGCATAAGTTCCGCCCGCATCTGTTTGAGAGAGACTACTGACAATTTTAAAATTCTCTATCTATATTTATATATCTCTGTAAAATTGATTGTATTTTATAATTACTACGTTATTATACTTTATCTAAAAGTTCGACAGTAAAAACTTTAATAATTCATGAAGTACTAAAATTTCAAGTTATAAATATTCATGCTTTTACACTGTCATTCATATTTTTAGGGTCCGGCTCATTTATGATCGGTCTGCGGGCCTAAATGAACCACGTCGTTAGCCTGTTTATTTTTTAAAAAAATTCAAAAAAATCAAAAAAATCAAAAAAATTCAAAAATTCAAAAAAATTATTTTTTTAAAAAAAAAATCACGGGCTCACGGGCCGGGCCTAAACGGGCGGGCTTAAACGGGTCGGTCCAATTTTTTTTCAAATTTTTGCGGGCCTATTTTTTGCATGTAAAGTCCGTCTATTTAACCGGTAAATGAACCGGACCCATTTTGACAGCCCTAGGCGTTAGCCATAAAAAATTCTTGATAGCATCTTAAGAATTACCTCTTTCAAAAGTTTTTGATAGGAAAATGCAATTTTAATGATTTTTATATTATATCTCTTTACATCATACACATTCTCATATATAGAGAGAGATCAGAGAGAGTTTAATTATTATCCATTAATAGTGTAATACATTTTTATGTTGTCATAAAATTAAATCTTGCTACATAAATAAAAATAAGTGACTCTCTCACCATTACTTATAAAATCATGTATATAAAATAATTTTTATATTTTCGGCCCCTAACAATTAAAGTTTGGAAGAGAGAGAGAGAGTCAAGTTTAAACTGTACTTGATTCATAATGGTTTGCAACTAAAAGAATGATTGACAATTTGGATGCGTATATATGCCGGCATTAAAAGTGTGAAATGGAGCAAGACTGCTTATTAAGCATATAAGAGTACTTATATATGTAATTATGTATGAAGTACTTATCCTCCATACATAATTTTGACTTGAAAAGGACTCGTAGAAGTCCTGTATTTTGAGAACGAAACGATTCCTAACAAAAGGTGCGCTATAATATGATAATAATAAACAAAATTCATTGTCAACCGCTAAACTATATATATGTGTTATGCATGCCAAAACCTATTTTGTCCTGGACAACAACATGTTGCAGTGTTCAAAATGGCCTCACAAAAATCATGTTGTATTTTATTTAGGGTTTAAATACATCAATCATGAGAAAAAAAATTGATTTGGTATCTTCGTTTCCTGCAAAATAAATATTTACATATGAAGGAGTGGTTTCATAATATAGAATTGGTGTTTAATCCTCGCAAAGATTCTTGGTGAAATTTTTTTTTAGCTACACAAGGTGTCTCATTTAACCAAGAATTGCTTAAGGGAGGATGAATGGTTGGAACGGTGATTTTTTATTTATTTTGTTTATATTGTTTTGTCTTTATAGGTGTCTTAATCTGAGTTGGGTAGGTATTTTTTTTTTCACCTTGAGTTTTATTCCATTAAAAAAAAATTTTATTAGGCCTCTCTCAATTTTAAGTTGGGATGTTTCGGTGACAGTGTATGTTAGTATTTAGTTGTCTTACTTCCACATCTCAAAGTCAAGCCTTTTTCATGGAAACAATGATTCATTAAAAATAATTTTGTATTTTATTTTTCCGAATCAATTGTGTTATATATATTCACTGTAATGCATGGTTAATAAAGCAATTTTGATTCAAGTATTTAAGAGAGAGAAATATAGCACAATTGATAATTCAACCTTTTAATAATAACCTTAATAATTCAACTCTCTCAATAATAAACAACCTTTTCTCTCTCTCAATAATTCAACCTTTTCAATTAAAAGGGACAAGTATTTAAGTTGTTTGAGAGAAATATAATGAACATTTTAATTTAAGTAAAAGAGTGAACTATGCTAACATTCATCGTAATATTTCTCACACACATATATTGTTGGCCACAAATGGACCAAATTTAAAAGACAAAAAATTTGGGACAAAAAGTTGTCACAAATGAGGCAGAACAAAAGAAAAACTACAAAAATACTTCGCGGGGGAGTTTTTCACTGCAAACAAGCAAAATTAAAGAAAATTAAAAAAATTTGGCAGAAAAAATAGATTAAAATAAATATACTTTGCAAAGGAATTTTCCATCACAAATGCGAAAAATTAAAATAAAAATACTTTGCAAATGGGAATTTAAAAAAAAAAATCTATGCTGCTAATTTTTTTTTCGTAGAACAATATCAACTAATTTTTTGTAGTGTCTTTGACTTTCTTTAATACTGATTTTGTTTTTCTTAATTTGTGATTGGTTTTCTCTTTATGTATTAGTATTACTTTAAATTAAATAAAAATTAAGACACTATAATTGGTCTAATAGTGAGAGATTTGAGTAGTATAAATGAGATACTAGATTTAAACCTCATTGCGAACAATGTAATTTTTAAAGTAGAAAAAAAAATTGAACCAAATATTTATTATTTATTACTTTATAAGGATACATTGATGTATAGTGAACCACTGAATCTTGGACATAAAAAAGGAATGAACCACATCTAATTAATGCATTAATTCAAAACTCCACTCAAATCGCTGACTCTTTATTTACGGATGGTAACGTCGATTTGTTTTCTCCCCTTGAATACAAATTACATGACATGCATTCATGTAAATAACGTTGTTCAACCACTTTTTAATCAGGAAGAACACAGTAAAAAAATGAGTTATTCATCTAATTTAATTTTATGTATTTTGAGAATAATCTTATCCTATCATTTAACTACATGTTGTGATAAAAAGAAAGATTTTCTTACCTTACATTAGACCCATATATATCAAGCACTTGCTTAAGCGATGAGGTCATCGGAATAAATGTGGCAATGGCATGATCCAAAATCAAGCCTCTACATCATCATCATCAAATACGTACATGTCGATAACTTATCAAAATAATAAAGGAAAAAAGATTAAAAAAAAAGGATATGTAGCATAGTAATGCCTCATTGTGTATTATTAAACACGTTAACAAGTTTATTTTCCCTTATATATACTGTTTGTTTGGTGAAGGCTACGGCTTCTCCTAAAAATTGAAGGTATGGTAACTTTTTTAAAAAAAATAATTAAATTAAAAAAAATTAAATTCATCTATTTCTCCACTTAAGTATTATTATAAGTATACATAAATTTGCTATTTTTATTTATTTTAATTTGACCTCAAATATTATTCTTAAAAATTAAATTATTTTATTCTCAAAAATAATTATTTTAATATGAAATTTTTTTATTTAGACTGAAAGATAGTTACGTTTAAAAATAATGATATTTTGAATCAAATTAAAAGAAAAAAAGTTTAAATATAATACTTTTTATGCAATGTTTAATATAATACTTAAGTGAGGAAAAAATGATTTTAATTTTGTAAATAAAAATGTATCATACCTTCATTTTTTAGAGACACCATAGCCGTCACCATAATATTTATGCAAATTTTTTGTTGGTACCATATTGATACTAGTGTTTTTAACCCATGCAATGCATGTGGTTTAAAAAAATTAAGTTAATATGAAAAAAAAAGATTATAAGAATAAATAATGTGTGATGACCCATATATAGTTTCTATGCTAAAAAAGGATAAAAAAAGAAAAGGGAAGTTTGAGCCCTGCAACAGTTCGACGTAAAGCGGCTACAATGCTCAGGGAGCGCTACAGCAACGCAAATGTAAAGTCCTATATCTAGAAACGCAATAGAAGGGAATCTTGAGTTCCCCTTACATATAAAAATTTCTCGTGAGTGTTTAGACTTGTTAATTCATTCAAGAGCTTGAAAGGTTCCACTTTTTAGTGAGACCATTCATTCCAATTCTATTTATTCCTTCTTTCTCATTTTTTTGTTCGTGGGGGAGCAGTGCCTCCACATACGGTGTTAGGAGCTCCTAGAGTTAGTGTTTCTTAGTAGTCAACCATTTTCTAGGTGAGTAGCTTTCTTCATGGTCTATTTTTAGACCATGTATTTAATTTTAAAAAATATTTATTTTATGCATATTCTTATGAAATCCTAGGAGATGAACTCATTTTATTATTTATGAAATTAGTTATGCATTTTAGAAATTTCCTTATTTAGGAAAACAATGATTTATTTAGAAATTTCTTTATGAAAGTAGATATTTATGAAATTATTTTTAGAAAGTCATGAAACTATTTTAGAACTACATTGGACCATATGTTTTATTGCATTAAGTATGACATGTTGCATGTACGATATTTATGAATTAAGTCATGTTAAGTTATTAATTATCAGTTATGTTATCATGTTCATGTTATGTCATGTTATGTTGTTTTAAAGTTTTCATGGGAGTTATATCTCGGATAAAACTGTAAGTCAGAGACAGCTTACGTTGACCCTGATATATCTTGTACAATTGTAACTTAAAATAAGATTCATGTAGATTTAGGACAAGACCATAAAGCTCGAACATGGCAGTCCATGACGTCCGGTGTCATGTATCACGTATAATGTATAATGTATCATGTCATGTAGATTAAGGTAAGACTGTAAAGTCTTGACATTTCAAAAACACCTAAACCGTAGAGTTCGGATTGTCTATCTAGAAAACTCATAACTTGTTTATATTTTCAAATGCTTTTATGTATTATATATTATTATATAAATGTTTTCATGATTGTTAATATATTATATATTGCATCTATATGTCATGATTAAGAACTATCTCATGTCATCGTGAGGTTTGTTATTCACTAAGCGATAACTCACCCCCATCAACCATTTTTTAGATAACATCGATGAAGATACACTACTCATTCATTAGTCTCCAGCAGATTAGACTTTTGGTGAGCTTCACATTGTCGTGGAGTATTTTTTTAGCTTCATTTCAGTTAAAAGAACATTTTATGTTATGTTAGTTAGTAGAGTGTTCCAGTGAACTACAAGTAGAGTGTTTTTGATTATTAATTTGTATATTATGTAAAAGATTTTATTTTAGTAATTTATGATGCTTAGTTTATTTTAAAAGGTTTCTTTTTTTTAATAAAGTTATGTGTTTTCATTATTATATAACATATTAAAAAGTTTTTTTTAAAAAAATTAGTCTTTTGCGTGCCGATAGTAATTTCTAGAATCGCCACGTATATGAGTTAATAAATCAAATTTTCCAATTTATTATCTTGTGCTTCCAACTTGGGTCTTGTCAAAATTGAACCGAGTCCTTCCCAAGGGTAGTAGGTGTGCCTTTACTAATATGCAAACGCCCTTGTCGGTTAATTAATATTAAAAATATCTATAATCCATTATATAAGTAATGAGATCCAAACGATTAAAGGAAAAAATAAAATCATCTTACCCGTGTGTTGCACGACACATTATTATATGTATTTAATTCAATTACATGTTATTAAATAAATTATTTAAATAATGCCCATCAATTACATTGTATATGCTTTTTTTTATATACTTTGTATAACATAAAAGATAAATGTAAACTAAGATATAAAATAAAGTAAAATATTAAGTTAAAAATAGTAAGTTTAAAAATTACTTACAAAATAATAAATTTCAAAGATATAATGTTAATAGACTATAGCTAAATAATAATATAAGATTAGTTACTACCCTCTTTCTTATATCTCATATCTCAGATATGATAGTTGGATTTATTTAATAAAGAGTGTATTTGGTTATTTTAAAGTAAATGGTATATTCATATCCTATTAATGTTAGTTTTAATGTATTATTTTTAATTTGTAAGTGTCATTAAACTACTTTATGAATGAAATTATTCTTTTATCATAAAAAAAAGTTTAATTTATTTAAATTTAAATTTTAAATGACGAGACACCACATCATTGCAAAATTTGAATTTAAAAAAAAATTACGTTAATGACATTTGGTAGTTGTGTTATTTTAGTTGAGAGGGAGGCTCTTAAAACTTTTTTTGGTTGGCTCTTAAAATATGAATTAGAAAAAGATTATGTTAGTGGGGGTTAAGTGATTTATGTAAGTGAGTTTTGGTGAAATTTTGTTAAGCATTATTGATTTAATAGTTAAAATTTCATTTTACCCTCTAAAATGAATAATTCACTTTAGATGATATTTTTTCGTCTTTTTGAGCCTTACATATTTATATCTTTATTTACAAATTCTTTTGTAATAACTTTATATAACACTAAATTATTGTAACTTTTGTCGTTACTTTATACATGCTAAATTATTGAAAGTGCAATTTGTTTTATAAGAAATATTTTTTAATTAATTTATTTATAAGGAATGTATTTTTACCTTTTAAGTTAGAATCGAGCAATTATTAAAGGGAAGAGTGGTTATTGTGACTCCAAAATGCCTATTGTCATTTTCTCATTAATTAAATTTTATTTACTTTCTCTAAACTTTTGACAATTAAAATATATAATAACTTAATGTTATAGTTAATTATCGTTCGTAATTTTATTTTCATTTAAAAATTACTTAATAAAACTTTATTTTAATTCGTTAAATATTTTATTTTTATAAAATCACAAAATATGAGAAGTTTTTGGGTAATTTATTCAATATTAAAAGTCAACTTAAATAGTAAATAATTATTTAAAATTTTCTTAATATGATAAAAAATATAATAATATCACAATAATTATTTAATAAATTAAAATAGCAAAAAGATAATTAATACAAAAAAATTATAATATTTAACACATCTATGGAATATTTTACCATCATATATAATAATAATAATAATAATAATAATAATAATAATAATAATAATAATAAATTAATTATTAAATACAATGGCATAAAAGTAAAAATATATTAAAATTCAAAAATTTAAATTGAAAGAATAAATTTAATAAATAATTAAACATTGAGTTATTAATTTTTGAATTTATTTGTCAAAAAATACCAAGGGTACTTGGTAGAAATTAAACAAAAATAGCCACTCCCTTATTAAAGAAATTTATTGAATTTCTTTTTCCTTTTCTTTATCACAAAAAGGTGGGAGCAGGGGAGCTAGAGCAATCTGGTGGGAGGGGCTAATAGTTATTAATTAATTTTAAACAATTTTATGCAAAAAATAATATGTATATTCTAATTTTTTGCAAAAATAATAATAACTTTTATTCTTATCTTCAAATTTAAATAAAAGTCATAATATACATAGTGAACATTTTATTCATAGAACTCAAAAGATACATATCTATTAATCAATTTGTACTTAAAATAACAATTATCTCTTTTATTGGTATTATATGTAAGTATCAAAACATTAGGGAGGGGTCAAGTATGTATGAGTCTATAGTTGTTTATTTCTTAGAAGTGTAAATGTTAATTAAAACAATTAAAAAGAGGACAAAAAACAAAAAAAATGCCCCCTTGCCCCTAAGGATGCGCCGCCGCCCCTATATAGGAGAGTGTGTGGGCTTTTATATAGTACTAAAAATGGTACACATAAAAATATATTTGTAATAATTATAGTTTAATGGTTATGCATTGAAGATATCATCTAATTAAATTATTTTATATGCATTAATTTTAAAATAATGAAGAAGAGAGTTATATATTTTTGTTGATGCGACTAGATTTAACTAAATTAACAATAACTCATAAATACATAACAATTAGGTTGTAATACTTTGTTTCACAATATTTATCAAAAACCAAACAACACTCAAATTAAGACAAATAAAAATAAATTTTGGAAATAGTATAAAAATATATAAATAGAAAAAATTGTACTATTTTCAAACCAATTAAGGGGTAAAAATGGAAGAAAAATTTAATTTTACCTAAATATTACAAATTAAGGAACATATATTTTAAAACACTAAAAAAAAGTCAAAAAGTAGCATATACTATGAAACAGAATGAGTAATTAATAATGTAAAATACTTTTTCAGTTCATTAATATTCGTCTTTTAAGATTTTTACACATAGATTAAAGAATCATTAAAATTGCACAAATAGAAAAAAACAAAAAACAAAAAACAAATTAGGTATGTTTGACGAAATTGTCCTTCTATTTTTTTCCCCAAACATAAGAGCATGTGAGAGAATATAAATAAGGGTAAAACAAGAAAAATGAAATCAATATTATCTTAAAATTTTAAAATGATAGATATTTGTGCAAAATTTTGTTTATTTGTTAAAAAGACAATTATCATTGGATAGAAACCTTGTATAAAATCAAGACTTTTGCTAAGGAGTACCTTTAAAGTGAAAAGATTTTAGTGTTTTTAATAAATTTAATGTATTGAAACTTAAAAAAAAATCTATAATTTTAATATAATATTTCTAATTTAAACATTTTAACAACGGTTTTTAAGTGCTCTTAGCCGCTTATTAACTTTTTTCTAAAATTAAATGAACAAAGCTGCTCTAAATACTCTAGAAACACTTATTTAAGAGATAAAAATAAATGTTTTGAGTTTTATTTTCTTAATATTTTCAATGCATTTAAAACTTTAACATTATAATTTTTCAATAAAATATTTCCTTTTGTTATTTCCTTGACAACAAGTGCCCTCCACAAAACACCCGAATTAAATTCTACTCTTTTAATGATACAATGCACTAAAACTAATACGCACGGAAAATCATAATCAAAACAAGAAAAAAGGGTTAGATTCTGACATGCTAAAAAGTAATTAGTCATAACTTCTCTACGAAAATTGGCACGGAAAGGAAAATTCGTAAGATCTCTCTGTTTCAGGTGGTTGTGATTTGACACCGTGAAAATTAAAGGTAAAAAAAAAATTAAAAAAATAAAATAAAAAGAGAATCTGGCAAGTTGAGTGAGTTTTATGTTGTTCCTTAATTGCAAAAGCAAAAAAGTAAGAAGAGCGTCTATAAAACACGAGGAGGTGGAGTCTTGCAAAATACACAAGAGAAGAGAAGAGAAGAGAAAAAGACCCACCATCAGCAATGATTCTATCCTTCCAGGAGGAGTAAATCAAATTCTTCCTCCCCAATACAATTTCCACCCTCAGATCTCTTTTCTTTCTCATTTTCCGAAAGCAATCAATGGTTGACAACACTGTGCAAGAAGAAATCTCTTCCTCGATGATTACGAAAGTTTCAATCTCAGAGAAAAGCGAAAGGGGGTCCACCATATTCTGCAGTTAGAGAGTGTGAAGCCGAAGCTGAAGCTAAAGGCCCTCATCACAAAACCCGAGGCCGAGAAATGCATATTAATATTATTATAATTTTATTTATTATAAATTATAAAGAGGAAAAAAAATAAATTACTGTGTTTTCCCGGGAAAATTAACAGCCTCCGCCATTATTATTGTACATCACATCTTCCTCGTCTCCTTCTTCTTCTTTGTTCTCTTCGTCTTCTCAGATTCATACACAGTCTTTAGATGGACGGTCACGATCGTCCACCATCTTCTTCATCTCAGCTCAATACCCCTCCCACTCCTACCATGTTTCCTCCAACACCTTCTCTCTCCTTCAACAACCGCCACGTGGACCGCATGATCAACTCCGCCCACTACAGCTCTCCTTCTAGAACCATCTACTCCGACAGGTTCATTCCCAGCAGATCCGCCTCCAAATTCGCCCTCTTTGACATCGCCTCCACGGCGGCGACGTCGTCTCCGGCGGAGGGACGCGAGGACAGTTCCAGCGCGTACACCACGCTCTTGAAGACGGCGTTGTTCGGGCCCGACGCCGCCGGAGTCGCGGCGCCGGTGACGCCGGAGAAGAGGAGCTCGCCGGCAATGACGCTCCCCAGCCGGAACATCTTCCGGTACAAGACGGAGACTCGGCAGTCTATGCACTCGCTCTCGCCGTTCATGTGCGACGATGCGGTCCCCGGCGTGATTCACAGCCCCGTCAAGGCTCCGAGGAAGGTTCCTCGATCGCCTTATAAGGTGAATTTCAATATCTAATTTTTCGGTTTTTTCTTTAGGGTTTGTGGAGATTGTGAATTTTTGTGATGTTGTGTGGTGGTAGGTACTGGATGCACCTGCCCTGCAAGATGATTTTTACCTGAATCTGGTGGATTGGTCTTCGCACAATGTGCTGGCTGTTGGTCTTGGTAACTGTGTTTATTTGTGGAATGCTTGTAGCAGCAAGGTGAGTGAGTTGTTGGATTTGGTTTAAGGACAATGCACGTGCTCAATTTCAGAACTTGATCAATTCTTTCTTTCTTTATTTATTTTTTTGTGTGGCTATTTTGCTGATGTGGTTTTGTGGTAGATGGTGTTCGATTTGTGATCAAAGATTGTTCTTTTTGGGGTTCATTGCATTTTTTGATATGCTATTGCTACCTGCAGGTGACTAAATTATGTGACTTGGGGATTGATGACTGTGTTTGTTCAGTTGGATGGGCTCAACGGGGAACACACCTAGCTGTTGGAACGAGCAATGGCAAAGTTCAGGTGAGAGTTTATGCGCTGATCACATCTTGCGCATGATTATCGGTTCATATTCTAGTGTATCCAAATAGTGCATTTGATGAGTACTGGTAGCAATTGGATGGCATCATTCTTTTGATTACTTGCTTTGATTTTCTTCCCCTCTTATTTTTTTTCTTATGAGTTATGATGTTTGCTTTGCCCCCATATTGTGCCACTCTTCTATTTTCTCAGACAAGCAAAGATGTCATTCTCTTTTCTCTTAGGGAGGGGTTCTGTATAGGAATCTAGCACCATAGTCATTTAGCATCGTAGTTGTGGTTGATTGGCAGCTTTTCTTGATCTTGAAACTCCAATTTATTTGATAAGCCCACCATCTGTTGAAGAGGAAAGAAAAATTGGCCAAAAGAATGGGGCATAAGGGTAAAGTGTAAAGATGATGATGCAGTCCTTCATTCAGGTTGAAGAGAGAAAAAACAAATAGCAATGAATTAATAAGAACCTACCACCACACAACATCTCAAAAATTTAAAGAAATCAACTATATATTTGTCTAGATTATGCAGAATGGAACAGAAATGATTTGAATACATTAAGGGATGGAATATGATGGAAAATATTCTAGTGGCTTTTCCTTTGTTCAGATAGTTTACCTTAGAAACATATGAGGAGTTTAGATAGTGACCTATCTGTAGATTTTTACTTTTTTAACCGTTATTACAATTTTTGTTGATGGTTCATAAAATTGGGAGTTTAGTGTGTTTCAGTAAAAAAAAAAAAAACAATTCTCCTTTCTTTTCACTCATTTTAGGGGAGGAAAAGAGGTCAAGCTAAAATACTTTATTGCGGAATGCACAATTCTCTTGCTTCCTTTTTATGAAGCATAGATGCTTAGATGCCTTGTAAATATTTTTTATTGCATTATAGCTCTTATAGGCATGCTTTGTGAATATTAATGAAGTTTTCATGCTTTGTGTGTGTGTGTGTAATTATGTATACTGATATATTTTTTCATATGATTTTATGCCATGTTTTGTCGTTGAATTTTAACTCTTGTCGTGTCGCGGTGTCCATGTCATTTTGTGTTTTGTCGTGTTGTGCTTTGTGACTGTTGTTTGAAACTGCACTTCACATCATTCGTTCCTTCCTTGATCATATTGCATCCAAACGAGCGATCAGATAGGTCCTTATTTTTTATTTTATTTGGTTTATTGCATCTGTTTTCACTGGAAATAACGCTACAAGGCCATAATACTATTTATTATAAATGGGTACTTTCTAATTAGGTCATTTGATTGACATTGCTAGTTGGCATATTTGTAATTGTACAAGTCTGGGATGCTGCTATTCATGTAATTGTGTGAATCAGCCGTTGAATACAATTAATGGAATTAAAAGTAAACAATGTAGCAGATAACCCATTCTAAAATAGTCAGCCTGATAAAAGGGGGGAGCCTCCACAATAAAGTGAGTTATCTGGGACTCATGTCCGTGTCGATCTGATTAGGTTAAAAAGTGCAGTCCATCCTGACTAAGGTGTGGGCAAATCGAGCTTTGATGCTAACTGATGTAGACTGGAATCTAAAAGCCAGGCTGATAACAGGGGAGAGAGTCCACTGTGAGCAGGAGTTCGTGTCGCAACCAATTAATGTGGGACTCATGCGTGCGCCATTATTCATTTAATAAATTGGTCATTTAGTCTCATAAAAAAGGGGCCAATTAGTTTTTATTGCTCTGTCCTATGTATGCATTGCTGGAAAACATTAATTAAGGCAGTGTGTGTGTTAATTGTTTAACCCATCATCTTAACTTGGCACCTTTGAGATTCTACTAGATCATGGAAACGTAGCTTGTCATGACAGTGAACCTAACAACATTGGCTTCCAGCTTTGGTAACTTCCGATTGGTTTGTTAGTTATCTATTAATATAGTCCATAGGCATGTCATATATTGGACTTATAAAATACATATAGAAAACTTCATTTGCTTCCATGATTGATTTTTTAGCATCAGATCTGTTCCGATACCCATTTGCCTTCAAGAGTGTGTAAAAGTAGGCAGCAAAATCTTATTTATGAGGTAAATTGGGGCAGAGTAGATATAAGGTAGTCTGTGCATGCTCTTCTGATGGACTTCCCCAATAAAATTAGGCGTCAAGTTGACTTCTGCTTAACTGTCTTGGGGCATTATGTCTTTATTTCCCATTGCATAGTCTCATTTTATCCATTCTTTCATGAACCTTTATGTTCTCTGTTTCTAAACCAGGAGTTAATCCATGCTCTAACTATTTTCCATGTAGATTTGGGATGCATCTCGATGCAAGAAGATAAGATCAATGGAGGGGCATCGCTTACGTGTTGGAGCCTTGGCCTGGAGTTCTTCCCTTTTGTCTTCGGGCGGCCGGGATAAGAATATATATCAACGAGATATAAGAGCACAGGAAGATTTTGTCAGTAAACTTTCAGGGCACAAATCAGAGGTCAGACTTTTTCCCCCTTCCAGCTTCATCTTGTCAGACCAATCTACTTTACATGGTATTCTGCATGATATTGATTTTTATTTTTTTTCCATTTTGGTTCTTCAAAGGTTTGTGGGCTGAAGTGGTCATATGACAACCGTGAGTTAGCATCCGGAGGAAATGACAACAGAGTATGCAATTCAACCTTCATCATTATTATAAACTATCCAACTGCACTGTTATTCTTTACTTCTCCTGCACTGGCACTCATTATTATTTCGTATGTTTGCAGTTGTTTGTTTGGAACCAACACTCAACCCAGCCTGTCCTAAAGTATTGTGAGCATACAGCTGCTGTTAAAGCTATTGCATGGTCTCCTCATCTTCATGGACTGCTTGCTTCTGGAGGAGGAACTGCAGACCGATGTATTCGTTTCTGGAATACAACCACAAACTCACATTTAAGCTGTATGGACACTGGAAGTCAGGTAAAAGCACCTGTCCTTAACCTGTTTGTACTTTTATATCAAATTCACTTCATTTAATATTTAGCACTGAAGTTTTTTGTTGCGAGAAAATGCATGTTTGAAGGACTGAAGCATGAGCAATGAAGAGGCTCATTTTTACCATGTACTGAAAACTCTAATGTGAAATAATGGGGGTGGCAATGATAAAACTCTGACCACTTAGTCAATAAAGCTTAGATACCATGTCAAGGACAAAATCCTAAAAGTTTAACCTGCTTGGTGAAGGCTTATGTATGACTTTATTACATCTGTTATACATTATAACATAAATATGGGATCCTAACTAGTGTAATAAGATGGATCTGTGCTTTCCCTCTTATGTGGAGACTGTTCACCACCTTGACTACGGGGTGCATCATTATTTGCTTTATCATTTTGTGCAAAGGGAGGCATTAGAAGGAAAATAGATTCAATCTACTGTTTCTTACACTATTATAAAGTTGTCAATACATGCCCGAATAAAAAAATTCTAGCTAGGGACCATTCATAACTGCAAAAATTGCATTCTTGAGGTTTCTTTCAGTTTATAAATTGTTTTCAGATTTTGTGGCATTTGCTTTCACATATTGAAAGAAGGATAAAGGGACCGTATCACTCTTTTTTTGTTCTCTTTTTGACACATAAAATGGTGTTCAACCTTTATATATGGCAGGTTTGCAATCTTGTCTGGTCTAAAAATGTCAATGAATTGGTAAGCACACATGGCTACTCCCAGAACCAGATAATAGTTTGGAGATACCCCACCATGTCAAAGGTACACAATCTCTTATGTGACAAAGTGTATCTCAAATATTTTTACTTAATTTAGACATGTTTTACTAAAAGAAAATATTCCTTTGATGCAGTTGGCCACTCTTACAGGCCATACTTATAGAGTTCTTTATCTTGCCATCTCTCCAGATGGACAGGTATTTCAGTTGTACTTTCACCTGTTCCTCTTTCTGTATGACTGAATAGCAATGATTAAGAAAATGATTTTTTATTTTATTATTTATCCTAAGTTTCTGTTTGTGATGATTTCAACTATTTCAGACTATTGTAACTGGAGCGGGAGATGAGACACTCAGATTTTGGAATGTATTTCCTTCCCCTAAATCGCAAGTAAGTTTGTTCAATAAAAGATAGAGAAAAATTCCGTGCACTGCCTATATACATTTGTGATCATCATACTTGGAATTGTCTCCATTCCCTTAAATATTACTGGAATATAGTTTTCTTAAATGGCCGTTCTATCATTTCCTTTTCTTTTCTGTTGTCTTTGTTCTTTGAGAAATACATATAATTTTCAATTGTTCTGTATTCTCCATGAAAATGACTGGTCTACCATTCCTTATTATAGTACTGCCATGAAACAGACTATGTTAGAAAAAATAATTTGCGCATAATATTTACCCTCACATTCGTGAGATTAACTGATTGTCAAATTGATTTGACCATAACTATACCTGTATATTATTTAAATCATGAATTCTGACAAATCCCTTGCAACTTCATAGGTTCTATGTATATTATTAGTTAAATAAGTTTGAGAGATGGTTAAACAACTATCCTTAACATGATTAATTGGTTCAAATCAGTTTGATAGTTGGTTAATCGCATGAATGTATGCATAAATAACATTACTTCATATGATAAACCAATAAGAAAAAATAGTTGATATGTAAAGATATAGCATATATGCAGATGACTATGATCTTCTTGTTTATTTCATTGTTTGTGTTAATTATTGACATACGGATGTGGCCATTGATGCAGAATACTGACAGTGAAATTGGAGCATCATCTCTGGGAAGAACAATTATTAGGTGATTGCACCTGGTATTTTGACCTAATCAAGTAACATAGTTCAAGGTTTGGGTTGCTGTGCGGAAAGAAGTTTCAGAACAAAGAACAGCATTGCGGAAAAACTTTGCATAAATAACAGCAAACACAGCCATCCTTATTGAGGAGCCTTGCAGGGAGCTGTAAAAGTAATAATAATATGGCTGCCAATGATAGATAACCATGTGATTCATGCGTTGTCTCATTTCATATTGAAAAGAAGAAAACCAAAGGGTTCATTTTTGTCTTAGATCAATAAATGTGTTAAGGGAGCTGTAGCCAAGGTTTTGCATTTTTTTCATGTCTCTCTTCGATGCTTCTTTAATAACCTTTGTACATAATTATTCTTTCCTAGGACTGGTTTTATAACATTTTTCGGACGCTATTACTTCTGATTATGTTGGAAGTTATTATGAAATGGCGTGGATTATTTACTCACAAGAGTCACTTCTAGTAGTGATTTATTATTATTATACAAATACAATGCAAGGGAATGTAGAAGTTGAGAGGGTCGCCCGAAACTCGAGTAGAAAACTAGTCATTATGAATCACGTTCATAAGATCACAGTCTGTTTGGGCAAAGACAACTGCACAAATCATGATTTGGCCTTTTCAACGATTAAATCTAACACGCCACTAATATGTAAGTGACATTAATAATCTTATCATGCACATGGGAGGCCATTGAAATAATTAGTCATATCACAATGATATTGATTATTGACTAGTATAATTTTTGAAATAAAAGGAATATGGTGGCATTGGTTTTATGTAATGGTATCTAGACTCTAATAATAGTGAGACTAATTAATTTAGTTTGGGATACTGTCTCTCTGAACATAAATATTTTTCTTTTAGGGTCTTGAACCTGAGCCTATTTAGAAAGGGGATCAATTTGTTTATTATAGGACCAACCTTGTGTTGATATATGGTGTCATTGGTGAGTAATAAAAGCAATATCTAAGTTTAATTTTTCCTTTTTGCTAAATCCTTGTCCATACTGCGTGTGTGTGTGTATAAACTAATTAAACCCCCTTCACTAACTTTGTCTAATCTTTTTTTTGTCTCATGCGTGTTACATCCCACTTTTCAACAATCCTCTCTCTCTCTAATTTCCCTCCCCCACTTGGCCGCACCAGTTCATGTGACACATATCACGTAGCCAAACAAATTTTTAAAATGGTCATGTGAGTACTCACGTGACAAAAATTATGTATTAGTAAATAATTTTAAAATAATACATTTTTAAGATGTACGAAGATATTAATTGCATGAAAAATATTCATTGGGTGAGTCGAGTGGTTTGGATTGCTTACAGAAGCAGGAATCTCAGTATCTAACTATTGCAAATATCATGCATGCTTGGAGGATATAATTGTATACATGGGTAAATGCATTGCTCCAAATTTCCATAATATATAGTAGTGATACTGGTGTAGATTTTATCTTCATTATCTTCCACAAGAGTAGTTTCATGAATGGCGTGGTACTCTAATCATCGCTCCTTGGATCGAATCTTGCATCAAAAATCAATATTTTCATTATCGGAAATCTGTTGCACATGTACGTAGTTGTATACTTATTCAGACCACGTTTTATTTCTGTTTTGGTCCCTTTGGGTATAAATAAAACAGGGTAGCAATCAGAGCCTGCACCGAATCTTATTTCAGTGGCAATAACCATTAAGATTTGGATCTATGACAAACTACCAAATTCTTCACGACTGCTCCTAGCTAGTGCCTTATTGCGCTAAAATGTTATCTAATGAATTACGATAGATCTTGTGATGAGAGGCTTTAGTTCGACAGAAAATTGAAAAATGAATTATACATTAGATTAGTAAATTTATCTATGCAGTGCTCGGGTTACACAATTCAAATACAAAGTAGTACTAATATATGAAAAATATATTGAATTATTTTGACTTCATCTAGTAATTATAAGAATATTTAATTCTTTTTAAAAAGTTAATAGCAATTCATTAAATTTGCGTAGCCTTTATTATTTTATTTTTTTTTATAGACAATGGGAGGATAACACCCAAACAACAAAGACTAAACGATTATAATTATAGAAAGCAGGGTTCCAATCAAATCAACATGACCATCATAGGAAATAAAAGGAGGAATATAGAAAGAATTTGGAGACCATGCTTGGCCAATCTATCAGCGCAGCGATTGCACGAGACACACAAACACACTAAAGGGTAACGAAGCAACTCCTTGATGGCCAACAGAATTCCGTTGGTTGAGGAGTTTCATTGCATATCTTTGAATGTTGAGTTCCACAACAATCTTGATCATTTTGATGTAGATAGCCCATATATAGCCTCTAGGTTAGTTGAGTAGGCAGGCACCACTACAAGTTGCCAAATTTTGGTTTAGGATCTCACCGACCCATTAATATTAATTAAGCTTCAACGAAAAAGGAGATGGAGGGGGTACATGTTAAACTATCCTCCAGCCAAGACACCAATAGCTTTGGGATAAAATTCAACACGCTATCCCTATCGATAATGCTCATCAATATTAATTTCACACACGTCTCATGAGAGTCACAACATATATAGAGTATAACTAGAAGAATTACCCATTCCCATTCTGGAGCGTCTATCATTTGAGAGAAGGAGTGCCAAACTTGGAAAATACCTTTCCAAGCATTAGAGGAATTTGGTTTGGAAGAGGGAGGCTAGCTGCAGGAATATAATTATTATCGCAACCATACTTTGAACCCAAAGAGAGTCCCTGCAATTAATCAGACCCCACTCTAGCTAGTTTCATCATGAAAAAGGAAATGTTTGTAACTCTAGCTTTTCTAAGTCTCAGGCCCCCATTTGACTTGGGTGAGCAGACGATATCCCAATCAACCAAATGGACCCTTTATTATCGTTAGGATTGCTTCCTCAAATAAAGTTCCAGCAGAGGAGATCAACCTTATCACAAAATTTGATGGGAAGCTTAGTCATTTTCATGGTATAGGTCGGAATATTAGAAAGCATAGATTGAACCAAAGTGACCCTACTAGCCAAAGAAAGAGAGTTGGCATTCCAATCATCAAGTCTGGTTGTCATTCATTCTATCCAGGATAAATTGAAAGTGCCATGCATATATCTTCTCATGAACAAGAGGAACACCCAAATCAAGTGTAAGAGTGACTTCCAAGGCCTCATTGAGTTGTTATTTCCTGTTAAAGTAGTAGACATTGTTTGAGGAAACAGAACAGGATGAGCTTCTACAGAACATATCGAAATCTGATTTGATCACCTAAACCTACCCCATATCAGCTTTAGCAAACAGGATGAGATCATCGACCAAGTAGAGATAGGAAATTAATGGACAAACCATTTATGCTAATTTTGATAGCATGCCAAATATCACTACCAATCAATGACGGAATGAAGTGGGAAAGTTCTCAAGAGACAACACAAACAAGTAAGGGGATAAGAGATTGCCTTAATTGTCTGACACCATTGGATGGAACAAAAGAAAGGGTAGGCAAACCATTTCAAAGAACTTTCATATTTGTACAAGAGTATCAAATCAACCAAAGTATTAGGGATGCCCACGTCAACAAGAGTGTCTTTAATGAATTCCCAGTTAAGATAGTTATAAGCCTTTTCCAAATCCAACTTAATACCCATAAATCCCACATTACCTTTCTTGATTTGCATCGAGTGAACAACCTCTTGGGCTAATAAGCTTACTCATTTTGTGTAACCTTTATGCTTTATATAATTTGCGAAATCTTTGGGATTACCGTTTTTTGTTGCACACAAATTATTATGTAACCTTCTCATTTTGCCTTTCACTCATATAAATGGTTAACCTTTCTGCAATTTGTTCCTGCTCCTTACATAGTGCTTAATTTTCTTACTTTTTGTCTTCACTTCATTTAAATTGTCTAAATTCTCGCTTCATGACCCCTACTTTATACAAATTGTGTATCATTTACTCTTTCTTTGCTTCATATAAATTGTTTAACCTTTCTGCTTCTCATTCCCACTCCATAATCCCACTCCATAATATTGTGTAATCTTCTTGCTTTTCGTATCTCCACCCGATTTTTTTCCTCATTCGCAACTCTGATCCCTGTTTCGAGATTTGGTCCAAACATATTCAAAATTACATGGTTTTAAGTCTCTGTCATTAGTGAGACTTTATTAATTGCTGAGGTGATTAACATAATTAATGTTACGTTAATAGTGTCATATAGGAAAATAAACTCATTTGACTCATAACCCGCTATTTGACTCAATTTTGGGTAGTGGGTGAGTCATAATTTGGGGTCAATCAAGTCAAATAGCAGGTTATGAGCTAGGTTATCAGTCAGTTGAATTTATTTTGCTCATATGTCATTTGAATGTGACACTCTGTTAGTCACAATAACCATTAATAGAGATTAAAACCACATCGCCCTACTAACTATAGAGACTAAAATCATGTAAGTTATGATATGTTTAGACCAAAACCAATTTTTTTTTAGGGACCTAAATTAGATCTCAAACATTTGTTATGAACCTGAAACGTATTTAAACCAAAAATCAAATTCTAGGGATAACTTGTGCTAAGTACCAAAAAGAAATTATATAAACATGCTTACCAAAAATTGAAACGTGCTCTTTTGTGGGGAGAAAATACTTACATGTTCATAAAACATATTTAATGTGTATTTTATGAGCGATGGTAATCATTAATTTTTAAATTTTATTAATCACTCTAAATTCAAATCAATGGTTAATAATACTTGCAAAGCACACATTAAATATGTTCTATGAACATACAAGTATTTCTATTTAGGCAACCAGTACTAGCCTTGTTCACGAGTCAGATCGAGTTCAACCCGACTAGCTAATCCACCTTACCAACTAATTCGACGTCAGATTGGGTAGGTTGGATTTGATGCATTTTGGGTGGGTCACCCGATTTGACCCGGCCAGTTAAGTCTGGTCAGTTTTGCTATTAAACGTTTTATATCTTTATTTTAAAAAATATATATTTTTTAATGAGAAAATAATTTTTAATAAAATATCAATTTTTAATTAAAAATCTATTGGGTTAGAATTTTTTATTTTAGGGTTAAACATATTTAATATATAATAATATATAAATATATAGATGGTTAATAGGGTGCGTCAAGTATGGCGGATCCGAAAAATTCAAATCTACCACCCAACCTGTTCAGTGCATTTTTTTGGTTATCTAACTCGCCTGACTTGCCATTTGACCCAACTCGATTTGTATAGGTCAAATCGGATGATTTTGGCGAGTTTTGCATGTCAACCCAATCTGTGGCTAGCCCTAACCAATATACAACGTGTTTTAATTCCTTTGTGGTTCAGATGAATTATGTGCTGGCATGACACCTTTGGGTTGGATTTTGTCGGCATAGTGGATCATGGGCTCTACGTCCTTAAGCTGATTGTGAGCCCCACGACTTTTTTTTTACTAAAAAGGAATAGAACAAGTCTCAATCCATATAGAATAAAAACAGGAACAAGGATCCATTAATTGTGCAAAAATATCGAACCTAAGTAGGGGACACATTTTGAATAGTGCCCGCTACCAACGCATTTAGGCGATACCATCTTTTGCGACCCAAATATCTAAACCGACAAACAATGGCCACAGAAACAGACCAAAGGATTACACCCAAGATATCTCCTAATCGCAAATGTACTTGTAGGATAAGAGTAATGTTAGGTGTATAATTTAAATGTTATTAACTATGCTCTTAACTCATGGTATATACAATGACATTGAGTGCATAAATTTTTGTACATATATGCACAAACTTTTTTTATACACATGCACAATTTTTTTTTAAATACGAAACTAAATCAAACTGAATTTGCAGCGCATTAAATTGTAAAAAGTAATCGTTGTATTCTCTCTCCATCTCCTCACTCACACTCTAAGCACTTGGACTCACTCTCTACCATGCACATACATTTTAAAGCATATGCACAAATTTTTAAATTGGCGTGCACAAACTTTTTAATAACCAAAAACAAAAAATATGACGGAAACGTAAACAAAAATGAAGATGAAAAAGAAAACTTTTGTGCTCACATGCACAGACTTTTGAACAAGAATGCATAAATTTTTCTATACACATGCACAAACTTTTGACTAACTAGACATGCACAAACTTTTGAACAAGCATGCACAAACTTTTTTATACACATACACAAACATTTGAAAAACCAAAAACAACGAATATGATGGAAACGAAAATGAAAACTCTTGGATTTATAAAAAATAAGATGAAAAAAAAATGATGGGATATTGGGGAAGAAGAGGAAAAAAATGCTCCCTCCGTCCACTTTTTGTTGTCATTTTTGATAAAAACACACAGTTATTAACCTTGAGCAATAAGTGCTATAATTATTAAGTGTTATAGGAATTATGAGAGATAACAACAGTATAAGTGTAAAAAATACATTTAATGCTTTCTTAATCTAATCAAATGACAATTAATCTTGGACAAATTTTTGTTTGAAAAACGATTACAAAAAGTGGATGGAGAGAGTAAAGAATAAGAAAAAAAAAGAGAAAAAAATACATATTAGAGAAAGTAAGTTGTACATTAGTTAATAAATTTTGAGTTGTATATAAAACATTGCTAGTAGAATAAATATTGCTCAAGAGTAGAAAAAGGCGTTACTTACTAGTTATGACTCAAATTTAGGGAGAGAAAACTAGTCTACATGGATAAGAGAGTTTTATGCTTTTATGTATTATATTGAATTTGCTTATTTATTTAACGTAAGACTCTGACTATAATATTCTTAGTATTGAACCTTAACTGAATCTATAGGTAACCTTTTTTCATATTTCTTTTTCCTAACCTTTTTCATAATCTAACCTCAACCAAAATATCAATGGTTATGACTCTAATGTATAAAGAAAGTCAAACTAAAAGATGAACTTATTGAGTAGTAAAACTTTATGGCCTAAATATCATATTACGCTTGCGTGCTTGCCCAATATAACCAATATAAGATCATAATAAAATATTAGAGTAATCAAATATATATATATATATATATATATATATATATATATATGTAAATGTATATATTAGATAGCAGCTCATATCCGCTCTCAAAATACTCGGACTCATATGTACCCGCCGAGAATATTTCAACATCCAAAGAGACAAAAAATTATTTTAAAAAAAAGGAAAAATGGAAAAAAAAAATTAACTAGGCATGCATGATAAACTTGTAAAATTTGCTTATATAAGCTTGTCGCATGATTATTATGATTGCATGACATTTCCTTTTCTTCCATGTTTATTTTGTTTCTAATGGTTCAAATGATTCTTTTCCTGTCTAATCTTATATGTGAAACTTAATATTAATTGATCACATTGATCAGTGATTAATGATATAGTTAAGATGATATTTGTAATAAATAGTGTGATTTTTCACATGTCCCATGGGTAAATATTCTTTCCTATTAATTTATCTATTTTAAAAAAAATTAAAATTAAATTTGTTAAATTTTGTCATCATTTTATTATCTAATATTACATCTTGATGTGTTATATGATCTAATATGATTAATAAAAAGTTGACGAAGATCATACAAAACATGAAATGATGACAATTTTTGATAAATTTAATTTTAAAATTTATTGAAAATAAAAAAAATAGCATGAGAGGATATTTATGCCATGAGAGACATGAGAAACCACGATAAATATATCCTAGACATTCTTTCCGTATCCCTTTAAACTAGCTAACTTTTAGGGTATGTTTGGATTGGTGGTTTTGAAGGGAGTAAAATGGAAGGGAATAAAAAAAAAATTGAGATTGAGCCCAAGTGAATGATTCCACTCCCTCCCAAATCCCGCAAACTTAATGGAACAAAAATGGGTGGTATTAGTGATTTTTAATGGAATGAAACAATTTCACTCCCTTCTCAAAGTACTAATCCAAACAATGGAATCCAACAAAATTTTATGAACTTTCATTCCACTCCCTTACAAACCAATAAAATCACTAATCCAAACATTAACCTAGTGTTGAATTTTCGTTCCACAGCTGAAGGGCTATGGGCCCTTGAAATTGGGGGGGATCGAGGTGCAACTCGTACACAAATTGAAGTGTTCATTAATTAACTGCTAATTTTTTCAACGTATATATGCCTAATATTGCACGGTGCTTAGATCTGGGATTTTCTAGTTATGGTGTATTGAAAATTCAAAACTAGGATACAACTTATGCCCAAATAAAGAGAGGAAAAAAACTAGGGCAGAACATAACAATTTGTTCTTCTGATTATTAACCATAACCAAGCTTGTTATGTACGTACTAGTAGATGTGAAAAACGTGATATAAAAGTTAAATAAAAAACAAAATGTACCTACTGCATGCTCATCTGCGCACTGACTCCTGTTATGAACGTGTCCGTGAAGCTTTGGGTTGATAAGATTGAAAAGAAAGAAAGCAGAAGTCGACACACTATCACAGTGTTTCTGACAAAATGTGCCTTTTTTTAATTATTTTTTATATAGAAACTAGTGGGACTTCTTTTCTTTTTTGGTCGAAGAATATTTAAAAATAAAAGCGAAAAAATTACAATTTCATACGGTCCTTGTAAAATCCATGCGAAGCAAGTCGTTAATAGCCAAAGGAGGTACATCAAATATAGTAAAACCAAGACCCCATTAGAGCTCATCTTTGCTAGGAAGCCAACACAGGAATTTGCCTCCCGCAGCACATGAGTAAGAGCAACATATCCTACTCCTTTGCCAAATAATCTCGAATAGTAAGAAGTAAGAACGATAGACAAGTGTGGGTGGAAAGTCAAAGGCAACTCCATTGATGGTTGCCTCATAAACGAACACATTGCCAAAAAATCCCTTCTTAATCCTAGTCTCATTCTTAGTTGCCCTTTGATGAACGAGAACTTCAAATGTGTATGGGAGTGGGTCGTGGTATCACTCGTTTTTGCTCAGAGAATCGTAGGTACAAATTGTTTTTCCGTCTCCCTTTCTCTATTTATATAAAATAAATAGGTTTATCACTTTTCTTTTTGGGTTGACCTATTAATTGGTAGATATTTATCTAATAAATAAATTCCAATCAAATCTCAATTTATTTAAAAAAATATTTTAAAAATAATTCTTACTTTAAATATGAATATGTAAATTTTGTTTGGTACAAAATTGAACATATAAAATATAAGTCATCACATGTCTTATATTAACCCAACATTAGAAAAGAGCAAAATGCCTTTGACACACTTTTTCTAAAATATGGACTTTTCATATATTAGAAAAGACCTCCACAATAGATTTGACTTCGGGATCTGCTAGCAACCTTGGAATTAAATTGCAAGTCAAATCCTTTAATTAATTCCTAATTAACTGGCTTAATTAGAATTGATTCATTCTTGGCTTGTACGTGTTCTATTGTATGTGACTAACTAGGTTCATCACTAATTGAAAATGAGATAATAATATCAACCTTTTGATATTACCAGAAACCATTTCGAAACCTAAAGTAAAATTCCCAAAATACCATAAGTCATGGGTAACACCTAGCACAGTATGCCATGACTACCCAAGTAGTGATGAATGTATCAATCAACATTCTAATGAACCATTGGTCATATTTGCCATGCACTCTAATCCGTTCATTACAGTATCCCGATCTAGTCAGGGTCATGGATAGTGTCAAACCCTATAGCTCAGACCATATGGACTCTCTAAGTTTCTATTCTTTGATCAATAGGACACAAACTAGAAACTCTTTTCAATTTGAGTCCAGGTACAACCTCATATCCACATGACCTATCCTCTTTTACTGGAGGTAATGAATTCCATCTTGATTGGTCACCTATCTCACTACGTAACTAACTATAGTCACCTATGTATAAGATAATTGTGTCATCTCAAGTCTAAGGATTATATGACTAATATGATCTGGATAATATTTCATTAACATTAGTAAAATACCATGTGAACATTTCTATGCATCACATTCGACACACTTATCATCTAAGTGCCCACTTATTTGTATCAACATCTAATGTTGAATAGAATGAGACTCACCACTCCATCTTCATTTCTATCTTTACTAATCATGGAAACAGATGGAGGTGACGATTGATAGGGAGTTTTATACCTCATTTTATTATTCCACAATTGAACATTGCAACCTAAAAATGAGCGGTTTGGATGATTAATTGTTATGTTTTGCACTTTTTCCTCTTTTATGTATAATTGAGAAAAATTCAATTTAAAGCACCACTTTTTTTAATTTTTTAATTATACCTATGCATTTAACTTCTCTTGTTTGAGTTGTTAAAGTCACAAGGGTCAAGTTTCAGTGCAAAAGGAAGTGAAAAAAGAGCTAAGACAGAACTCTAAGGCATTGTTTATGTATTTGAGTTATAACATGAGTTGTACATATGAATTTCTTTCAAGTATTATATTTTAAAAAAGCTAAGAGAAAGTTCTACAACTCTCATGAAGAGCTGAAAAGTTGAATCGATTGTTTACTCGATCAATTTTAGCCTAGAATTCATAACAGTGGTTTAGAAATTTTAGATTGTCAGAAAGATTGGGACATAACTTCTTCATCTAAAGTCCAAACAAGGAAAAAAATTGAGTTTATTTCATGTAGAATTGAAAGATATACAACTTTCATGAAAACATTGGAGGAAAAATCAATCTTCAAGGCCACTACAGTGTGCAAAAGTGCATACTGTTGTATCCTTCACACAAGTCTTCAACGCTGAAGAAGTGTCATGATGCAGTAACCTTTTATGGCCATTGCAATGCTCATCTAAGGCTAATTTCACCGCATGTGCTATTTTGAACCCTAATTTTAGTGTTTTGGGTTTATAAATAGGTATAAGGTGAAGAGGAGGACATAACCTTCTCATAATCTACCTCCACTTTTATTTCTTCATTTTTTCCTTTATTTTTCTACACTTTAGGTTATTATTAGTAGTGCTTTATCTTTTTCACTCAATAGATTTAAGGTTTTGGAGCATTTGCATTGACATGCGAGGTTCCTTTCTCTTGTTTTCAAATTGACGCACATCTTTTTATTCAATTTTAGTCAGGTTCTTTTATTTCAATTCTCCATATATTCTCTACTTCTTTTTATTTAATTTATGAGTTCGCATCCTCCATCCATGGAGGATTAGTTTTCTAATACCTTGCATGTGGTAATTCTAGGATTAGGATGAAATTGAGGTTCATGTGCTTTATGTTTGTTCATAGTTCTCCTTCATTCTTTTTTGATTAATAACATATCGATCACATGCTATTAGTTAGTATTAATTCTATATTGATGAACCTTAACGATCATAGGATTTATTGAATTAGGATTTGTTAGGATCGGTAATTTGAATTAATTAATTAGGATTATCCAAGCCAATAAAGAGAATTAGGGATTAATCTAATTAGATTAAGTTGTGCAATTGGTTATAAAATTAGTATAGATAGTTAAGACTGAGATCTTGGTTGTTAATGCTTGAACTAGTTAATTCTTAGGAAAATACTATTATGATCTCTTTAGGCGAATTTCATGTTAGTTGGAAATTTTTACCTAATAAACAACAACCTTTCATGAACATTAATTTTGGGACTGATGATAATTAATCCTTGATTTATGAAAAACCATGTGCATGGTACTTTATTTTATTTATTATATTTTCTTTTATTTTAGTTGTGACAACCATTCAAACCCCCCCTTTATTTTATTTAAATTGAATTGAATTGAATTATTTGTACTTCCTTGAGAGACGACCTATGTTAGTCCATTTACTACGTTTTTGGGGTTACTTAGTCTTTTATAAATTATTACTTAATTACGCACTAAAATTGTGACATTTTCAACACAAGAAACAAAAAAATATGACAGAAACGTAAACAAAAACAAAGACGAATAAGAAAACTTTGTGCTCACATGCACAAACCTTTGAACGAGAATGCACAAACTTTGATCAATCAGATATGTACAAACTTTTGAACAAGCATGCACAAAGTTTCCTACACACACGTACAAATTGTTGAAAAACCAAATACAATGAATATGCTGGAAACAAAAATGAAAACTCTTGGGGTTCATAAAGAATCAGATGGAGATGAAAAAAAAAATGATGGGAGATTGGGAAAGGAGAGAGAAAAAATAAAGAATAAAAAGAAGGAGAAGAAAGCATACTAAGAAAAGTGATTTGTACAACAGTTGGCAGATTTTGAGTTTACGCATAACATTTCTATTTTTGGACTGCATATAAAAATGAAAAATGGTTTTCATACCTAAACTTGGATTTTGGCAAAACTGTTTTAGTATGTTAAAATAGACATCTTAGCCTTTCTAGAAATGTTAGGCTCATAATTTTTGGATTTGCTTTGATAATTTTAAAGATAGCTACAAATCAGGCCAAGAATTAAAAACACATGCTAAAATTTTTGACCTTGTGTGAAATCAGAATCTTTATCATTGAGTAAATCCTTAAACTAAACCTTGTAAATAATTTTCCTTGAAACCTAACATCTGAACCTAGCTTAAAAGTATTTTTCTCTAATTTATTGGATTGTTTTAATGATTTTATAAATTTTTATTGACAAATAGTTAAATCTAAAAACATTTGTTGGACATATTCAACGTTTGCTTTTTGTAACTTGATTGTGACATAATAAACATTACTAAAACGTGCTTGAACAAATTTTTAAATGATTTCTGACCTGTCAAAATACTGAGAAATGAAAGGGATTGATTTTTTAAATGGGTCTAACTATTTTAAAAAATTCATAAGAGTTGTTGTAAGTCTTGGTAAAAAGTATAAATAAAAATTACAGCAACTTGTAATTTTAAAAAATTATAGTAAACGTTTAAGGATGCGAGTCTTCACAACATGTGTTGTTGTTGGGTTCCAATCTCATCATAAGATTTATTATGGTCGGGGCTGGAAACATCTTGAGACCAAGATGATGATTTTGGCGGGAAGCAACAGTCACAGCTTTCTTGGCACGGCTCCTGCGGCGTCCCCTCCTCCTCGTTGCTTGGAGGGTGCCTCCCCCTTTCTTCTTCTTCTTCTTCGTGGGACCCACTCCGTGATGATGGCGCGCACGCATCCTTCAGTGGGCCCCAGCACTCCACCTTGTTGAATTCTGCAATGTTTGAGTGGAAGTATACCCAAACCACCGATTCCTTCAGTTCTGGGTAGTTCTTCAGAAGGTTCCCATCCCCGTGAACGAACGCCGCCAATACCTGTACACACTGTTTCGATAACTCTTTTTTCTTTTCTTTTGGTAAATGAGTAGGTGGGAAAAGATTCCTTTAAGTTTTAGAGGATAAAATAAGTGTTTTGGAGGGTGGTGTTGTGTTCACGAGTCTTAATTGTCTAAATTAGTAATTTTTGCAATGTGTCAGTCACACGAACATCAACACATAAAAATACTTATTTGACGCACGTATTTTATATGTCAAAAATATCTAAATAAAAAGTTAATGCATGATTGTGTTCTTTTGATAAATTATACTTTCATTAATATTATTAACACGACAAAGACAAAACTTAGGTTAAGTTTCTTATATCTATTACATCAATTTTTCCATTCAAATAAAGTTATGTAGACAATTATTTTGAGATAAATAATTTAAAAATAAAAAATATAACACATGTCATTATTTAATAGAAGAATTGGTTAAATTAGAGATATGAAATTAACTTGATGTAAGTTTTTTCCATACCACAATGCTCTCCTTATACGTGACTATGACAATAATCACAATTAAAATAAGGATATTACTTTCAAAAAGAATAGTACTAGAGTATTTAAAATGTGAAATATATTTTGAAGCCTTAAAATCTCAATCTGAAGAAATTCGAGGGTTATTAGGAGGCAGAAGAAGAAGCATTAAAAGAAAATGAAGAGTAATCATGATTTGAGTTACCACAGGAAGCTCCTTGCAGAAGATGAAGTATCTAAGCCAAGCAAATATATGATGCAGGAAATGGCCTCCACTTATATGGCAGTGAACGTGGAGAGACATCTTCCCCTTAATCTTCTTCCAATGTGCCACCACTTCATCCCTCTGCAATTTGCTGTACCAACCCTGCAGCTGCAATCAACTTACAATTCTTAATAATCAACCATATATATATATAATCAAACTCTATATGTCAATATATATAATGTTAGTGAGCTAGCGGTGTCTCCTAGCTAGGTAAAACAAAACAGTTTCCATTTATATATTTTTCCCCTTGAAGCAATTAAGAAATTATATATACCCACCTGAGAGCTGTTGATGGTATGGGAGATGGCGAGGGTGATCTTAGAGGTTATGTCACAATGGGTTAGCGTGTAAGTCCTTGGAAGCAGCTTTCCCGGGTGTTTATTTTCGTCGTCTACTCTCAAGAAAAGAACCTTCAGCTTCGATGCTTCAAATATCGCTGGCCCAAACAACCTAGCAGCAACCTGATCATCCATTAATTAGCCAAAAACATAAATTCAGAGAACAAAATTAGTTTTATTTCAAAATTGAGAAGAGGGGCAATTAAGGATAAAATATATGAATACAGGAGCAATTGCTTGGTTCTTCTTCCCAAGCCGTCCTCTGTGTGGGAAAAGAGGGAGCGAAGCAGTTGTTAAAGTTCCCATGTTTGAATTGATCCTATATCTCTCTCTCGTAGCTCCAAAGAATCTGCGGTGGTGAGAAAGAGTTAGTTTGAAGGGTCCGAAGCTTCCGGCTTCTTAATTTCTTTCGGTTTATTATTATTTTTCGCTTGAACCTGCTTTGGCTTTTGCTTTTGCTTTTGCTTGTACGCTAGAGCATTGGAAAAGCTGGGAAACAGGCTAGTGTTGTTACGAAAGCTTTAGATACGTCTAGTATGTGTGTTACTTTTCAAGTCCCTAAGATTGTGGTTGCCTTGTGTGGTTGGTTAGGTATCTTCAATTTCTATTTGTTTATTTTTGCACTTTTTTTTTCTTTCCCCTAGGGAAGAAAACGTGCTACCTTCCTTACGCCAATCATAGGCGTGAAGACTTGATTTTGTCCGGCTATTTTTTTTTTATTATCACTTTATTATATTTTATTTTATTTTGGTTTGTTTGTCTTGTATGCTTGTTTTTCTTAAATCTCCTCTTAAAAAAAAAGAGGAGAAAACACAAAAGACGTCCATTAATTTAGGCCAATTTTTTTTTCCTCTAAATTTTAGCATCCCATTCTTTCTTTAGCCCACACCAATCGGCCTATTTTGGAACTTTGGATGCTAATTTTACTAGAAGGTTCCATGTTGTCTGTCTATTATGGTTTAATTTTGAGTGGTAATGTTGACTATTTAATTATTATATGGCTTATTGTATTAGACTCTAGTCAATCTGCGAATTCCAAGTTATCTAGCCTTGACGCATGGTAATTTTCACTAGTGTGTCTTTATCTTCAAGCGTTACAAGCCTGGGATTTCATTGTCACATACATTATTGTTCTCAACCAAACCATCTCTCATGGTTGTCAGTCCGTTAATTATAGTGACACTATTAAAGTTTTGAGCGTTGAATTTGTCAATTTTCAAATGAGTTTCAGTTGAGAAGTTGCATTATATTTCAGATGTCATTTTTGTACATATTAACTGCTCTATTTGTTTTGTCTCCTTGCCATGGCCATGCTAATTTTATCTAATTTGATTTGAGTTTTGATATGATCTGATGTGGATTCTAACTTCTATGATCCATAGGTGTTGATTTTAAGATCAAAATTAAATGCTAAGGGTGGGTGATGAGAAGAGATTAATTAAGCTAACAATTTGGGACATTGGCAAGATAAATAGCCAAATAAACACTTCTTGGACATATATCATAGTACACTATTGATTTCTCCTACATATAATGGAATCACATCGGTTGGCTTGTTTGTTTACTCATTTGCAGGGAAAGATAGAGTTGGAGGAGGCTCTTGTGGAAATTAAGTGTTGAGGACTAAGAGCATCTTGAAGAAAAATGGGTTGAAGAGGTACTTCTTGATTTTTGTTACCTGCTGCTGAAATTCTCTTACTACCAAGTCGTTTTCACACACATGCACGCACATTGCTTTTGGGGCTTTTACTTATTTGCTGAACATGATAGCAATTTTCTTGATGAAAGCTAAGTTATGTTTCCTTATACATGACCCTTAAATGCTTTGCATAGTCTTGTTCATAGTCCTTATACAGTGCAATACGTTTCATTTAGCATTTGATTACTAAGATGACAAGATGGGTGAAAAGTGGGGTGAATGAGTTTTTCTCAGCAAGACTTGGGGACCTAAGAGCAATGACATGATTTGAGCTTTCCTTTAAGTGCTACCAATCCAGTTATTCCATGTTTCTCTTTTTAAGTTTTGGCTTACTCTCTCTCTTCATGTCACTAGTTTTGATGTTTTATTAAGTTTGATCTAACTTATGTTCAAAAAGGTGTTCATGATCCTGATGATTAGACTCCCCAAGTGTTTTGAATGGAGGGCCAATTTTATTGAGTTTGCTGTCATGAATCCACAACAAACTATTCACAAGAAAATCCGCAGCAAAGTAAACTTGCATACAAATCCGCAGCAAAGCAAACTTGCATATAAATCCGCAGCAAAGAGAATTCCGAAGAAAACTTGCAGCAAACTAGCTGGCAAGAAAATCCATAACAAAATAAATTCGCAAGAAAATCTACAGCAAAATTATTTCGTAGCAAAATCGACAGCAAAGTAGTTCTCAAGAAAATTCGTAGCAAAATTTGCTTGAAACAAAAGTGGCGGCTGAATCCGCAGCAAATGGTGTTGATTGAACCTTTTAACATTTTTCTTTCCAACTCTCTACAAAATTATTTGCAAATTTTTTTACTTGAAAATAATTTGCAATAAAATTTGCAACTAAATAGTGTTCGTCTTTTGGAGAAAAACTTACTTGCAGATTTTGCTGTGAATTTTGTAATTCATAGCAAAATGCCCATTGCCTTACTCAAAAATGAAAATTTGCAATAGAATTCGTAGTTTGTCAGAAATCTAGGGTTTGAATAAAATTGGTAAGACAAATAATTTTTCATTCAATCAATAATTCTCTCAGCAATTGAAGAGATCCAAAATATCCTAGTTATAGGAATCAGAATTATACAAGTCCAACAGAGGATGCAGGCCCAAAAGACACACTCAGGCCCAATATTAAAGAAAAAGAAAAACATAACTTTTTCTTATTATCTAATCTATACTACCCTTATCCGATGGGTTATTCATGAAATTCTTGTGACTTGAAGTTGGGTATTTATGGATGAAATGTTTATCCTTTGTTTTGATTGCAAAGGCTTCTCTTAAATTTGAATAAGGGGATTTATGTATATATATATTCTTGCTCTAAGGATAAACTGCATGGGTGCTCTTGAATTTGCAAAGACTTTCTCTTGAATTAGAATTGCGAGTCATTTATCTATCAAGTGCCCAGGACATTGTAATTATTTGCTTTGCATTTCTAGTCCATTTTGACCATAAGGGCGGAACCGAAGACGAAGTCAAGGCTAGCACTAACCTTTTAATCAAATTAAAGTTAAAAAATAAGTAAATCATCAAATTCGTCCTAAAATTGTCAACATTTATCAAGTTATGGAAAATATTAAATTCGCCCCAATGTTATCAAAAATCAATTAAATTAATCTATCTCAAAGACTACTTTAATGTACTTTTGACAATCTTAGAGATGAGGTTGATGCTTTTCATAACTTAGGGGCAAATTTAACGGACGCTGTCAATCTTGTTGGTAGATGTTCTCAATCAAAAATGCTAAAGGCTGAAGTTTTGCAGTATGATTATTTGCCAGAAGTTATTTGATGATCAGACAGTTTCATCCCAACCACCATTGTGATTGTTAAGGTACTTTGGTATGTTAATCAGACATGAAGTTAAAAAGGATGTGGAATGAGCAATTATATGAACATTATTAACTTTCAACATATGTCGATTATACCGCATTAGGTATACATGTGTGTGTTAAATGAGCATTATTGATGTGGTGCAGGCTTCAACTCAATTTCAAGGCATTCGTCTCTCAGGTCGCCCTATGAACAACTCCAGCTCCAACTCCGTATTATCCACCTCCGTCTCCACCTCTTCCTCGTCGCCATCTTCGTCCTCATCTGCGTCCTCATCCTCGCTCATCCTTTCTCTGATGAGCTCTGCATCTTGTTTACTTAAAGACCGTAGTTGTTCAATCCACTGCAACAATGAAATCTTGTTGGAAAACAGCTTTACATATCAAGATGAAAATAATGGGGTTTCTTTTTTTAATAAAAATCATGAGATTGATACATATAAGAAAAAAAGTCATGCTACTTAGCTCGATATAAGGATGCACAACAACATGTGACACAGAGATTGTCCAATAAATTTTAAGGAAATGGCAAAAATCATGGCATGACATGTGATGAAAAATCATGTGACTAGAGTATTTCAATTCAAAACCGCACAATTAGTGCATGGTTTCCGTCAAGCGCTAGAGAGTTACCGTCTTTACAACTTGGTTATCAAAAGTTTAGCTATCAAAAGCATGTAACTTGGCTATTAACTTTTGAGCTAATAATTAAGTCATACAACTTTACTTCATCTTAGAACATTTTTATTAAAGATTTGGATTACATTATTTTCATTGCATATCATTTCTCCAAAAGGGGAAAAAAAATGTGGAAGAACAATCTGGATTGGGAATGCAGACTATACGGAGAAAGATAATTTACCTGCTCCCGCAATTGTCTGTTTTCTTCAAGTAGGCATTTTTCCTGAAGTGAAGCAAAGGGCATGGCAATTCTAATAAGAAATCTACAAAAAAAATAAAAGAAGTATATCCGTGCAGTCATGTAAGTAACAAGCATTACATTACCTTTTCCTTTAGCTTCTCAATTTGCTCCCTTAACAATTGATTCTGGGTACAGGAAGGACAAAGTTCTTCAATATTAGTTGTCTAGCTTAATGAGGAGTAGTACTTAGCAAATATCAATGTCATTATTATAGGTAGTTATATATAGTTACATGCTCGATTCATTACATAAGTTTTCAGCCCCATACATATTTTGTTGAAAAATTCTTTTATATATATATATTATGTTTCATTTCACAAAAAAAAATGACATCTCAGCTTCTTAAGATGGAGGTCCCACCACTTATAGCTGAAGTGTCATCGGGCGCATATCCAACTTGGCGCTCCGTGACGACACAAAAGTTTTCTGTATCTTGTTTCATTGAAATTAAGCGATATTTCAACCATCACAAACAACAAATGCTACATCTGTCTTGGTCCAATAAATTTGTTCAGAAAACTAGAAATGATTCATCATTCAAGCGTACCTTTCTCGCCCTAATTTTGTCTAAGCTTCGTTCCAGCTGATTCTCTATCTGTTGTAATTCGTCAATCGAGCATGTATCCAAACCATCTCCCAAAAGCTTCCTGCAAATACATGACAATTAATCTCCAAGGTATGACCATATATATGTAGCGATTTCATTGGTCTGTGTGAACTAATTGGTGTTAAAACCTTTTAGAAACTTCTAGGTTCTCCATCTTCTTTGCGATGCTGACATCATCTTCCTTTACATGCTGCATGTAAACAGGAGCCAAAGAATTTTGATTCCCCCCTCAATCACTCAACAATAAGCCACAGTACAAATATATTTATTTGTTCAGATGAAGCTAACGTCATTCCAGAGTTATTGAATGGGGGGAGAAAAGAAAACACTTATTTAAAGTAATGGAACTGTTTCTGGGTACCTTTGGTGGGGTAGCTATTTAGAAAGATTTATTTCATAGTCCAGTTAAATTAATTAAAGTGCAGTCTTAATAATTCAAAACAAAAAGTAAGAAATTAAAACAAGACATGTTTTTGCATGTTATTCGTTTATTCGAACAAAGTGATATAAAAGGTAGTGAGATTTGAAAATTGTCAAATAATGATGTTTTTGTTATGGACTGGAGCTATAGGACCGCTATGGGGTCCAATATCCATCCTACTCAAGTCGGGTTAAACTTGAAACCGGAGGCAGAAATTTTTATTTGGAGCCAGTTTTACTTTGGAAACTTACCTTAGAAGGATAAGATCAGATCTAGGCTGAAAAAAGAAAGATGGTTGACCTACATTCTTACTATAAATAGTGAAAGAAAAATCATCTAACTCTAGTCCCAATACTTTTAACACATTCTGACTTGAGCAGTCGTCACAGGGAATAGATTGCTCAGCCACTGTAATGTCCCTACCCTCACAAATTATGATCACGTTGCAGCAGCAAGCACATAAGGATATAAAACTGGACACTAGGGATTACAATAAGGTGAAAGGAAAAAATTTGGCTGTGCGCATAATTTAAGGTATATGTAAAGTTCAGACAAACTTGAAAAGAAACAACTTGGGACTCGAAAGTGTCATTTAGGTCACCTGCAAATGTACATATGCTAGAGTTAGACAGTGTGTGGACTCATTTGGATGAGCTTTTGAAAAAAGGTCTTTTTTATGTCAACTGTTTTTATAAGATTTTTCAAAAGAGTAAAAGTTATTTTATATTTGGATAAAAAGTTAATTTCCGTTTGAATGTAATATTAAAATATCTTCTTTTATCTTTAAACATCATTTTATGTTATACAAAAGATTTGGGCAAAGATTCTTTGAAGTAAATAGTTCACTTTTACAAGTAAAGAGAAATTTTTTTACTCTTCATCACTAAAGTGCTAATGGATTTTATCTCTCATTTTACTGATCAAAATGTGAAATTCACCATTTTACCATTTAAAGTGAGTGATGACGTTAAATGATCCAAATTTAAAAGATATTTATTTAGAAGATAAAAGTTGTAGCTTCTCAAAAAAGGATTATTTTTGAAAACTTTTTCAACTGATTTTGCTTTTGCTTAAAAAGAGTTATCCAAACATATTAGAAAAAACACCAAAAGATCGTGTTAGTGTTTGCAGAACGAGCACCAAGTGTGTGTTTGACGAGTTGTGGGAGCAAGAGACTAGTTCAATGTGTTCCTGTGTGAGTTTGGCATCCAGAATGGAGCATGAAATTGAAATTTGGAATTAAAACTAGACCTCTTAATTCCAATTTTCGTATTTGGCATAACATATGAAATTGGATTTATAATTTCACAAACCAATTTCATGAAATTGAAAAACATTTTTCTCAATTCTTACCTCGTATTTTAGGAATTATCAATGTCATACTTATTTAAATTTCTCTATCCTCATTAATTTTATATGATTATTTCTCTTTCTCATTCATTTGTTTATAAATCATATTTATTGAAATTTAATATATTTATAGAATATTAATATATGTATATATTTTAAAATGGATAAATTTTTTTAAAATAAATTATTTAGTATAAAAAAATTATTCTATAAATAAATCATTTTAAAAAATAATAATTATAATTAAAATATTATTATTATAGTACAAAAATAATCATTTTATAAATGAATTATTTTAACAAAATAATAAAAGTATATTATAATACAAAAATAATTATTTTATTAATACTTTCATCCATTTAATCTTTTGAATCACAAATCCAAAATAAAAAATTTAATTAATTTTAGAACTACAATTCAGAATCAAATTCTTTAGTATATCCAAACATAAAATTTAAAATTCTATACCAATTCTAATTTAGAATTGAATTTAATATTCTAAGTTACAATTCCAATTTTGACATTTAAAGGAAGTTTTTTCTTGACACCTAAATTTATAAACTCTTGAGAATTCAGTTCTCAACCATATTTGCTTTGAACATTATCACTAACATGTCCTCGATGCATTAATGCAAATATGTAGGAAGGGCTAACCTGTGTATTTTCTTGGATTCCCTTGTTGGTATTGAGATCCAGATCCTTGACCCTCCTTTGATAGCGTTCAACTATCTTGTTCACACTGAAGCAAATTCAATAGATAAGAGCATTAAAAGTGACCTAAGCAGGAATCATTTTATTCGGACAAAGTCATTTCAGTATTAACTTTTCAACTTTATCCTCATTTTTCATTCCCTAACAAATCTAACATTTTATCTGTTTCGTAATATCGGTGGTTTCAAGAATATTTATACACGTATTATAAAGGAATCACTTTGAAAATTGTAACACAAACTAATTTTACAAAATTATCTTTATATTGAAATTATAATTTCATTTATATTTCCATTCACTTCATTAATAATAGCAGCTAGTGGACTTTGATAGACATCCATACCTATTAAGTATTGGACGGATTAAACATGGTGTGGTAGATCAAAGTGTAGTAGAGTGGTTTATGGTGTAGTGGTGCTGAAAGTGGTTTTTCAATTTTTTTTATTAACTAATTAATTAAACCAATTAAATAACTACGTATAGTTTTTTTAAAAAAAATTCAATAGACTTTTTAGATAAAAAGTAGTTATTTTTTTGTTTACTCTTTATCTATTGTATAAATATAGATTAATAATAATTATAATTAACATAAGTATGATATTAAAATCCTAGCGCAGCTCTTGCATCCCCTCCTCCCCGACAAGGGATTCGTGCAACTGCGTGCCGCTTCTCCTCCTCGTTAAGGGGGTTTCATGTGTCATCCCCACCATGCATTCATTCCTTGTCCCTCCCTATCTGGGTCTTGTTTGTTCAGCACTTGTGCATTCTCATCTCTTTTCCTTTCTTGGGTGCTCCTCTGCAATACCTCCTTGGTTTCCTCGCCGGCCCTCACAGTTCCGTAACCTCCTCACGACCCCTACTTTCTCTTAAGGACCTATATATTTTTATTTTTCTCACTGATGAATACAACGTATCCATCTTTGTAAAAAGGAAAGAGAAAAAAAAAAGAGAGAGGATAATTAATACTTTCTTGATCATTGAAATGGACATGTGATTTTAAAACATTAAAAACCGTTAAAATAATAGATATTTTGAAATGGAGTTACTTCAACTTAGTTTGGTAAAGGTTTCTGAGGCAAGTGTTCCAACTTATGTAAAACATAAATCAATGTTTTATTTTTATATTTGGTATAGTGTTTGTTAAAGGTTTTTGAGGTGTTTTTACTCAGATTGTAAAAATCAACAATGCTTTCAAGAGTGAGAAATTTTTTATCTAAACACAAATTTAATACACCATTCTTGGACACACACAATAAAAGATAATCTTATCATGTGAAACCCAAAAACAATTGGTGGAACACACAATCAAGATAATATGACCCACTTTCGTTGTTGTGCGCACACTCCAATATGACGCACATGCAGTTCCCATGAGAAGCTCGTCGATATCCTGGATCAATCCATCAATTAAGGGGATCTAAATCGAGAAAATGAGGAAATAAACCAATCCAATCCACTCACATTGCAAACAACACCGCCATAACCACTGCGCTTAGATACCAATCTAATGCTTGCTTGCATCCACGTACATTAAGCTTGACAAAACCTTGAGGAAGGCAAGTCCACCTATCACACTAATTAAAGGCCCTCCACAACCAAGATGTGGTTAGTATCCAGACAAGCAAACTAAGTCCCAATAATTCTGCCAAATGTTGTGCACAACTTTATTAATGTGCCATTGCTCTTCCATCCCCAAACACATAAATATTACGCCAGTGCCAAACCCACCATAAGGTGGCAAGACTAAGTATCAAATGATTGTGGGACAAAAAGCATCATGTGTTAGACTTATGTCTAGGAAAGAATTTTTTACTTTCATCAGTGCTTTTTAAATATAATTTGTGCATATTAACTTAGATATTTATGTTCATTATGTTTATTAATTGGAGGATTTTTCGATACCCTCTTGGATTTTTACCCCTTTTCACAAAATACATGCATACTTTTCAACATAATATATGTGGAGAAGTATACCATATGGTCAAATTATCTTTCAATTTTTAAACTGCTTACAAGTTGGCTTTAGTCAATGATTTGAGGAGAGTGAAGTCAAGATCATAAATATGAAATGACAACAAAGTTTGATGGGTTTAATTTTAAAAATTGTTAACAAAAAAATTATAATAAGAAGGGGTAAAAACTCAAGGTGCAAAAAAAAAAAATCGGATTAACTATCATTCACTGTATAATCATTTTGAAATTGGATCAGATCCCTCACTTTAGACAGTAAAGTGAAGGATCTCACTATCAAATTCATAAAGTAATAATGGGTTCCACCTTTTATTTTATAAATTTAATAGTAAAATCTCTCATTTTACCCTCTAAAGTGAGAGATCTCACTTTAAAAAATCTTTACCCAATAGTTTTAGGTTTTATAAGCAACTTCACCAAACACTGCAAGTAATGCTATTACATATGACTTTGTTAAAGCAATTTTCAGAGTTCATAAACCTAATAGCTTTAAAAAAAAAGTCACAAAATCACCCGGCCAAGCTTACATCTAATGGGAAGAGAGATGGACATTGGTCAAATTATGCAATACTTTCTCTATATTCGAGCCTATTTAACAAATTCGTAATTTTTATTTAAAAACTTTAAAAGATACCTATTAAGTAAATAAAGAGGCGAATATGCTAAATTCTTGTTCTAAATTCAATTATATGAATATTTTTATATAAAAGATATTTAAAACCTTTTTTTTTTAATAAAATGCATATCTATTGTGTGGCCCGCAGGATTACGTTATTGAAAGTGTAAGAGAAAGTTGCTCACGACCTTTGGCCAAGTAAGTTACAAAATGTGTTTAAAATATTACTTTTTAAAATAAATGTTCATTTTGATCCAAAAAGATGTGCATGACAATGAGTTGGTAGCTTAATTGTGTGACATCAAATTTATTTCTAAAAGTTAAAATGTAAAATTACTTTAGTCCTTCCAATAGCGGCATTATAAAGGAATGACTAAAATGTCATATTTTAGTTTGAGAAGCTTAATTAATATCATACATGATACAACTTTTGAAAACTTATTTGAGGGGAAATTGCGTGCAGGAAAATAAGTTATAAACCAACATCATATTTTAATATTTAGGAACTCTATTTGATGTGGCACAACTTTCAACAATCAAGTTAATGCTACGTATGCATCTTTCGTGGATAAAAAAAAATATTATTCTTTTTATTAAAATAAAATAAAAAAAAAGTAAATCATCTTATTCTCATAGCAAAAAATACTTTACATACAAGCTGTAAGTTTTATCATAATATAAGACTTAATCGTAATATCAATAATATCACGATGTTAACAATTGTTGCAATATCAATACAAAGTTTGTAACAATTTAATTTTAAAAAATCATTTGTAATGTTAATAATATTACGGTTTTGATTCAATAATTAAAACATCTTACGTAATATCAACATATGGAACCTTCAATGGCAGTTTAATGGGTAAGAGGTAGTTCTTAATAGGAAAGTTGATGTTTAACATGAAACTTAGCTAGAGATTTTTTATAAATATAAATCCATCATTCATCTTTAGGCATATTTATAATAAAAGTAAACTATAATAACTTTATCTAAGACACACTTATTCGATAATACATCTTGTGAATTTTATTATGAGTATGTTCGAAAATAACATTGATTTGTGTTTATCTAACAAATTTTTCAAACTCAAGATATGGTAAGTTATGGTAAGTAATGAAGCCGTGAAAATATACATAAACTGAAAGCCCAGTATGTACTATGTACCGAAAAAAGAAAAAAAAAACGTTTATCCCCCAAAAGTATAAAATTTTAAAAAAATTATAAAAAAATAAGAAAAAGAAAAAGAGTAGAAGTCTTTTCACATCTTAAAAGGTAAAAGCTTTTGCTTTCTTTGAGGTTCTTGGACAGACAAGTAAACTGCTGCAATGGGTGGGGTTTCTAGTTTATGCATATACAAGTGATCAAGTGACCCATACAGTTCAGACAGATGGCACAGTCATCGAATTCTCAAGATCATGCCTTGGATTTCTGTGACTTCAGTTGTCACAATTCAGCCAATAACATAAAAAAGAAAAGCCCCCAATACATTGGCAGAAAAGGCTTTTGATGCATATATATAATCCCAAGATTTGGATATATTTTTGTTAAGCAAAATCAAGACCATGTATACTGCATGAATCTATCTTGCACACCACTAACTAGGATATAACTTTTACCAACATGTCTAATTCTTTTAAGACGTAATATTTACAGAATAGAATCATAATATAACAGGAGATCCTGGTAAATCAAGGACTGGCTCTTATTTTGATATTAATCTTAAGATTCCAAGTACGTTGTCAATTATATTAAAACATGTCCTACGATCAAACAACAGTTTTTTCCCTTAAAAAAACACACCAACAGTAAACTACATCGTTGGGCAATTCCAAAGCTGTTTGGATGTTTAATAACTGTTTTTCCTGGAGTGTCTGACAAAAGAGAGAATAAAGGGATACTTTTTCTTTTTCCGGAATGTCCAACACAATAATAATCACTAATCTCTTCACAATAATTAAGTTCATACTATGTGATAAAATGTTAACCACAAAATGTTTTTATTCTCATGAGTGAAGATCGAACTTCCAATCACATAATTAAGGAACAAGGTGAATTATCACTACACCATATCTCAAAGTTAACTAAAGGCATACTTACTCAGCATAAGCAGCAGCAATAAAGAGTTTCGTTTAATAGAATTAACTTAGGTTCATGGTGATTATTTTACTTGATAATATGTTTATAGATTAAACTTGTACAGATTCATAAATTTGTATAATCTACTATAAATAGTTAATTTATCTCCATTTTTATCCATCATAAAACAAATTCATGATAACACGGTTGAGCACTTAAGTTAGTATTTAGTCCAGTCGTGATATAGAATAGAAAACCAAACGGATCGGGCTAAAAATATACATACTTTTAGGGTCCGGCTCGTTTATGATCGGTCCGCGGGTCTAAACGGGTCGCCCGATAACCCGTTTATTTTTTTTAAAAAATTAAAAATTCAAAAAAATTCAAAAGAAAATAAAAAAATTATTTAAAAAATTAAAAAAAAAATCACGAGCTCACGGGCTGGTCTGCAGGCCGGGCCTAAACGGACCGGGCTTAAACAGGCCGGTTCAATTTTTTTTAAAATTTTCGCAGACCTATTTTTACATGTAAATTCCGTCCATTTAACCGAATAAATGGATCAGACCCATTTTGAGAGCCCTAAAAAAAACCAAACATTGCCAAGTATAACTTGTTTGGTCAATTGAGAGACCCTAACTTTTTGGCATCCCAATGCAAGTTTTTGAAAAGGAAGGGTTGTGTTCCTTCCATTTGACAGCGTGTTAGTATTTTTGATAATTTAAAAATATCATTAAATTTTGAATTTAAATAAATTCAGGAAGTCTTAACAATTTCGTCTCACGGTCATAATAAGGTACATATTTCCAAAATCTCATAAAAAAAATTATAAATTGAATAATTAATATTGAATAATTATAAATTTAGAGTAAAAATGAAATAAGTATCATAAGAGATAGCTCTATAAATTACTCAACTATTATATCATATTTTACTATATATATTATTTTATAATTTAATTAAAAAATAAATAATAATAAGTAATATAAATATACAAATTATTTTAATAAATCTAATAAATATTAGATAGTATTAATAATTAAAATATTTAACAAAAGTAAATAAAGAAGTCTAAAGTCCAATACTTGTCAACCACTATTTCAAAAGTATTATTCACTGTACAAGCAAAAAAATCTTGTGGGAGTGTCATATAAAGAAACATATATAAAATCTTTCAATTGTCTCTATTCATTAGCTTAAGTTTTTACGAGAGATAATTCTTGACAAAATCTATACTTAAAAATTGCCAATAGAATCGAGAGTTTGTTAATTTTAATAGAGTTTTCTTAATCTTATACAAGTTTGAGAAATAGAGTTTATATGCAACTTAACAGAGGACCATAATGTATTTGGTATGGGGTTAAAAGTGGCCATGGATGAAATTTATGTGCCATAAGAAGTTCTCTCCTATCTTACAACATACTAAGCACACAGTTAAGAGTTTAAAACAATACAACAACTAAGTAAAAGAGTGATCATTGTTTAGACCGGAGGCCCACTAGTTAAACTTCCAACCAGTATCTTTAGGGGGGAAAATGCTCGAGCAAAACCCATTTTTGAATTGGGAAAATCTGACGTGTCACAATTACATGTTTTAATACCCTAACTTAAACCAGTTTATCAAATATTGCTTTCATTTTACTTTTCTTAGTTCACTTGTGTTTTTGTCAATCCATCGAACCAATCTTCTCTCGGCCTTAGCTTAATCCTGGGTAGAAACTAATTTTTGTAAGCCCCTTCCTCTCTAGTAAGCAGCGCACCATATTTCTTTATTTTCCATTTATTTAGTCTTAAGCTTCAAAACTTGTCCACTCTGCAGATCCAATCTTAGATGAAAAATGAAATTTTATAAAATCACAGTCGGATATCAGATAGCCAGCAGAGATAATAATGCCGAGCCTACCTACCTACTTACTGCGAGCATAATGTTTAAATCTTTTTTCAGTACCATATATGGGCACAGCGCCAGTGAGAATCCTTTTTTTTTTTTTTTCTGACATCGTAAATCAATGCATCAACGATCTTGGGAAGAAATTAGGATTATTATTTGAATAATATTGAAGCAAAACATAAAATTGCAGGAGCAATTAATTAGTTGAAAAAAGATGAAATGAATAAACAATTAATGACTAGTTTGAGAGAGAGAGAGAGAGAGAGAGAGATACCTAGAGCTGGAGAACTCATAGAGCTTCCCTCTGGTTGAGAAGATGATGAGTGCCACCTCAGCATCACAGAGCACTGACAGCTCAAAGGCCTTCTTCAAAAGCCCATTCCTTCTCTTCGAGAACGTCACTTGCCTGCTCGTCTCGTTCTCTATGCGCTTCATCTGAGTCTTCCCCCTCACCATCCTTCCCCCTTTCTCTTTATCTGATCTAACCATTTACTTTATATAAGCACACACAGATTGATGCGATTTCCAAAATTAGAATGGCAAATACTGGAACAAAACTCAAACCTGACAACGGAATCTTTTGATAATCTCACCTATGATCAGGGAGGAGTAGAGTAGGGGAATTGATTGCGGGATCAATGCTAGAAACCCTAGCCGAAATGTTCCCGATAATATATATATATATATAATAAAACGGGACGAGTGATGTGTGATGCATTGATTGCCAGGTCGACCTATACGACCTAACCCTTCCCACTTAGGTTTCTAACCTATTTTGCTCAATAATGGAGTATCCAAGCCAAAATCTTCTTAAAATAGTGATAAAAGAGGCAAGAAGAGTGAATGGAAAGAACGGAATCCTTCTTTTTTTATTCATTCTTTCTCTCTTTCTTTTTGAGAAAACCCGAGAAAAATAATTGACCCCTTTCCCAAATTAAGTAAAACAATGGAATAAATTCGCCTCACGCACGTGAAGCCACCGCATTCAGCTATTCCCGTTAGGAAGGGGCACACTTTATTTGATGGGGGCACGAATTCTCTCTGCTCTCGTGGATGGTTCGTGATGATGACACGTGGGTATAGGCACCGACAACCCATGTTCCCGGTGGCAGTTACTCGGACAGGCGCAATGCAGCTAGTGGTGAACAGCAAACAACCCTGTCGGTTGCCAGTTATTCCCAGACAAAATGGTCGCAAGCCAAAAATTTACAAACCTAACTTATTGCCTTATAAATTTATTTCCTCATTGTAATACTTGAAATTATTTTTATTATATTTTAAAAAATATCAAGCATTATTTATAATAATATATAAATTAATTTTTTAAATGTTCCCAATATTACTCGTCACAAGCAGGTGTCGGATTACAATCTTGCAAATACAATTGAAAATGGAAAGAGGGGAAAGTATAGTGCGTCCGTACGAAGGGTTGAAACACGTTGGCGCTTTCGTACAATTAACAGTTAAGAGGGGGCCAATAAGGTAGTGCCAGCACGTGGAGCGTGGTTAGATAGATTGCAAGCGATGTCACGTGCCACGAGCATGCTTATGTTGACTGTGAAGCTTCCTGCCTCGATCATAGGGAAAGGGGCCCCGCCGGTTGGTTTATTTATACTCATTCTTGTAGAAATAATATTCTCATGTAATTTTTTTATATAATAAGATTATATTAAATTTTTTATTATTTATTGATAATGTAAAATTTATATATGACATAAATAATTAAAAAAATAATTATAAAAAATTTGACATAACTTTATTATATAAAAAAATTATATGAGATAATTTATTTTTCATTTTTATTTATTGTTTCAAGTTTGCTTTTCCCACCGTGGTGGCGCAGAAATGGCATCAAAAGGTGTAGGTGAAGTTTGAGATGGGGTTAATTCGTGGGGACCAGGTAGATGCTAAGGTGCACCGCTAAAGTCTAGTGCACCATACACCGGCTAATTACATTGTATTGCATTTAGAGAAATAATCTAAGAAACATCGACACATACATGAGACACGGCACGGTATGGGATGTCTAACATAACAATTTTAAAATTTTACAAGATACAGATATGATATATCTATATATAATACCCTAATATTTTCATTGATTGACTGCTAATTTTTAATACTTTTTAAATTTTCTTTTAAAATATATGGTGCATTTTAGATAATTTCATGTGTCATATTTACAAATTTTATTAAAGTTTTATATTATTATAAATTCTTTAGTATTTTTTATCCTAAACTTTTATTTTTTCCATGACAGTTGGAGAATGGCATTTTGAGTCATATGTGAAGGACAACGACCCTATGTTAGAAGTTGTTATATTTATTTTTTCTCATGACAAATCGAGCTCGACACTATGAGTCATGATAATGCCAAGAGCACCTAGTCCTAGAGTGCGAGACTAATGGAATATAAGGGTCACAGGACCTTAATATTATGAAGAACTTAGAAAAAATTCTACGTCTTTAACCAAATACATGACAGATAGGTCATAATGACTCAATCATGAGGGATGACGATTACTCATGATCCAAGGATCCATGACACGACATGTGGCATGACAACGTGAAGATGGATGACAATTACATTTTCATCCAAGGGTCCAAGACTTAACACGTGTAGTTGACACGGATCAAAGTTCTAAAGATCATGATAGTTATTAGAAGATCTGAAGGCTGGCAGTATGACAAGTGGCTTGTTGGATTGAAGACATGTGGATAATCAAAGTACTGAATTTTGAGGGTTTCTCGTCAAGAAAAGAATTTGAATTCAATACTAATGATGCAAAGGCGCCACAAAGTGATTACGTAACTGTCAAAGCTCAGAGCCCCAAAATTCAAATTCTCAAGTGTCGTAATGCAGAGGCACTAGAAAGTGGTTATGCAACCGCCAAGGCTCAAGTTTCTTTATAAATAGAACCCATCAAACACATTTTTTTACCAAGTTCTTATGGTTTATACACTTGCAAACAGTCTCACAAGCTCGCCCTCACACCTCCAATGAC